>VZQC01014943.1:0-277029 GCA_009823505.1 Rhizomys pruinosus
GGGAATATGCCTAAACTGAATGAAACAAAAATATCAATAAAAGCACACAAAGAAGTAAAAAAAAATCTATATACTAAAATTTTCAGCAATCTTCAAAAAAAAGAAATCACTTCTAATAGAAAATTTTTTTCCATTCTTTGTTTTTCTGGGACTATGTTACTTCACTTAACATAATATCTTCTAGTTCCATCCATTTACCTGCAAATTTCATGATATCATCTTCCTTTACTGCTGCATAGAACTCAATTGCATAGATATACAACATCCCTCTTCTGTAGATGGTAGCAACAAGTACCTAGTTGTAAGGCAAACTGAGGAACATGGATGTTATATTCCCTTGATCTGAAAACAACTGTGCTCTTACACTGTGAATCCCTTAGCAGGTTCAGAACTCTACCATTTATTATCAGACTATGGATTTTTGGTATATGATGGTTGTCATGTATACATGTTTTAGAGTAGCATAAAGTTAAAATGGAAAAAAGGTAAATCAAGAAATATGATATGCGAAATAATAGACACTTTGTTTTCAGATAAATAATTTTAGTATAGGTGTGATGTATCAGGCTGGTATAACTTAGCCTTTCTGTGTGTTTAATGACCATACTTAAACCTCATACCAATTGGCCAAGGGACAAGGGACAACTTTGTGTCCTTGCTCAACTAAGTCTCAGGGGAACTATGCACAGGGCATCTCTTGAAATGTCCTGCAAATGTGAGTCACCAGTTTTCCTGTGTAGGAGGTCTTGGAGATCCATATTGGGACTTCAGCCAGTGTCCAGTCTATAAGAATGGAAGTCTGCTCATGCTTCAAAAAGGGAAGCCTGGTCTAGCAAGCCCTGATTTTGTCTTCGAGTAGATGAAACTGGTAAATGAAAAGCTGAAAGGAGCTAGGGGCTCCCACTCCCCCCCCCCAAAAAAACAAACAAACAAAACAAAGCCCCGAGTGACCCTTGAAGACCAGATCCTCAACTGACCTGAGAAAACAAAATCCTTGGTTAATCTGGGCTACTGTGGTGGCTTTAACCATCCAAAAAAGGAAAGTATAACCAGAAATAATCAGTAAGGTCTGGAGAATTGTACTTCAGAATTAAAATTTGAGGATCTTAGTAAACAGACAAAAAAAAAGAGAGAGGAGAGAGCACTGTGTTTAGCCTAACTTTAATTCTTACTGGCAAGTGCATCTACTCTGTGGCTGCCAATGCTTTTGCCATTCTTTGAAGACATGAGACACAGCTTTTTAACCCTCATATTGAAATGAAGACTCATGTCTCTTCAGAATCCCCAAACCTTCACGTCAGATGGGACTACTGAGATATCCAGCTTATGGACTGAGCAGCTACTGGATTTCAGCTCTTCAGAGTATAGACTGCCATTATTGGACTACCAGCTGTTCATGGAGGCCAGGCATGCTTGATGGACTCATTTGGGTGACCCATGGGGGGGGAGGGACCCAGTGTGGAGGCAACAGGGCAGGATTGATGGTTGTTTGGGTTTGCCAAAGAGGAGGAGCCTTCACAGCTTTCCTTGGGGAAAACATGACATCTTTTTAGAAAAAAAAAATAAGGAAAGAAAATCCTCCAACTCAGGTGATATGTGTATGTATGTATATATTTATGTATTTATATATTTGTGTGTATATATATAGAAGCAGTCCAAGTTGGAGAGAACAACAAAAGAAAAAAAAAGAAAGCCAAAAGTCAAATAAAAATTAACTTATCAGAATTAAAAAAAATAAAATTTCAGTTAACAGTACAAAACAGAAAAAAAAAAGAAAAATTATTTCCCTAGTACAGAAAAAGATATAAGTCAATCGTATGTCAACAGTCTTTTAAAATGTTTAAAGGGATTTATTGCTAACATCTGCCAGAATTATTTTCTTCTTTGGCACATGCATGATAAATGCAAATTGTGCTTGAATGATGTGCTTGGGGTGGTGTATTAGTCACTTTTCTGTTGCTGTGATAAAGCACCATGACCAAGGAAACTATAAAAGGAAGAGTTTATTTGAGCTTTGATTGGTGGTTCCAGGAATTAGAATCCATTATGGCAGGGGCTGGCAGGCTGGAATTGGAGCAGCAAACCGAGGGTCACATCTCGCAAAGACACAGAAGCAGAGAGAGCAACTGTAGACCACGAGGCTTGTTAATAACTCACTAAGCCTGCCCCAACAATGCACTTCCTCCAGCACGGCCACACCTTGTAAGACCTCCAAAAACAGTCACTAACTGGAGACAAAGTCTGAATCTAGAGCCTATTGGGGACACACATTCAAACCATCACAGGTGGTATATGGGTTTAGAAAACCTTGAAAGAAAGAAGAAATAACGATTAAGAGTATGGTTTTGTATACTAGTTTTAATATCTTGTTTTAATTATAAATAAAATATTAGCAAACAACATAATTTAAAATATGCCTAATATCGACTTTAAATAGGTATTTGTGCACAAATATCAATTTTAAAATTACCAAAATATTTTGGTTTCACAGCTATCAAGAGTTAAATGTGCAACTTATCAAATACTTTAAAATTTTTTGAATCTTTATTTGTGATTTTTGGGTAATTTTTATTGAAATGTTTATGTGTTTCATACGTAATGTTCAGGCAGTCTTATTCACCATTGTACCCACTTCTCCCTTGGGACCCTCCCTTCCTCCCCTTCTGCTCTAGTTTGTCCTCCATTGCTGTGACAAAACACTCCGACCGACACCAACTGGGGGAGGAAAGGGTTTATTCAGCTCACATCTCCTGGGTCACAGTTCATCACTCAGGGAGCCCAAGGCAGGAACTCAAGGCAGGCACCTGGAGGCAGGAGCTGAAGCACAGGTCATGGAGGAATGCTGTTCACTGGGCTTGCTCCCCTGGTCCATGCCCAGCCTGCCCTCTTATATGGTACAGAACCACCTGCCCAGGGTGGCACCACTCACTGTGGGCTGGGCCGTCCCACACTGCTCGACAATCAGACAGTGCTCCACAGATGTGGCCACAGGCCAATCCAATGGAGCCAATTCCCCAATTGAGGCTCCCTCAACCCAGGTGTGTCAAGTTGACACTAAAGCTATCCAGCACACCTTCAGACTTCAAGCCTTTTGTCATTCCTGCTAGAGTCCATTGGGGCAAATTACTCTACCCTCTCACTCCTAAGTGCCAGCTCCTCCCATGAGGAGTTACCCTATCAAGAATCTCTTTTCTAGAGATGGCCATGTCTTCCTCACCTGACCACCATCTGCTGCCAGTGTTTCCTCAGCCAAGGTTGGGGTCTGATACCCATTTCTACAGTTCTATCCTGGGTTTTTGTTCAGTTGAGCTTACATGGGTCTTGTGCATGCTGATACTAATGTTATAGGTTCATATGAACAGGGTCCCAGGAACTTGTAAGATTCATTTCCATTTGGTCTTGCATCACCTTTCTGGCTCTTAAACATTTACGCCCCCCTTCCAAAATGTTCCTGATCCCTGGGTGGGTGAAGCTGAATATAGACAACCCATCCATGAACCACTCTCTGTAGAATCCTAATCCGCACATTGACCATTCAGGGTCTTTTGCATTTCTGGTTTCCTGTTGCATGGAACAACTTCCTTAATGAAAGTTAAGAAGTAGTTAATGCCTTCATGGGTCCTTGTTCTATGATGCTTGGGTCTTGTATATAGAGAATGCATTGTAGATATGTCACTTAGGCATGAGCCATTCATAGACCATGTCTGTGTGTGTTCAGATGAGGGACTCTCTACTATTTTCATCTGGAACTAAAAAAGCTTTTCTTTCCTTTTCTGAGTGGTGTCTGGGTTATTTGTCTGTAAATATAAGGATGCTTCTTTTGTACTCTCTTGTATCTTAGCCTAGGGAATAGTCTACATTGTGGAATTGTCTAAGATCTAAGGCCTCTCCAGATGTGTGCATCTGGCTGTTAACATTATCACACATGAGTTTCCTTCCACTGAGTGAACTTTAGGTCCAATTTGTTAGCCATTGCTTTCCCCAAGATAGAAATGCCACTATTGCACTGGTGTCCTGTGCAGTGCTGGTCGTTAACATAGATATTTTCTCTTGAGCATAATGTTGGACCATCTTTTAATGATCTCCCTTAGTGGCTTGCATAGTGCTCTCCACAGCTATGAGAGCTAGCCTTCAGAGGTGGTGGCTTCCAGGTCAAATCCAGCTCCATTGCTCAAGATGCAGTCTCTGAAATATGGCCTTACCTTCAGGTTCTCGGAGGCAATCGAGGGGTGTAGGAATAGCCTGTGTAATATTTTTTAAGACAAGATCTGATTAACAGTCTTGGTTTTAATAAAATATCAATGAAAATTATTTTTCTGAATAAAAGTTTATTTTAATATTTCATAGAAAACTAAGAATGAACCTCATAAAATATACTTGGAGTCTGTAGATGTACCTAACTGAACAAAGAAATTAAGAAAGAAATAAACAAATGCAGTTATTTCAGTTAGAGAAGGAATTTTGTCTGTATAATATAATGAAAATCTCTTTGGTGTTATTTTTTTCAAAAATAAGCATGACATAGGAACAGACTTTGAGTGATTGTTCTCATAAAAGACTAAATCCCAGGTCATATATAGAAGAAGAAAACTTAAAATGATGTTTCAGGGTATCTTACTAGTAGAAATCAGTATAATTTACTCAAATTCCACAAATAAAATCCTTAAACAGAAAAAGAACAAACTGAGTTGTGGTGAATTTTGAAGATATGTACAGAATATTCTCACATTTTGAGATTTGCCTGTGATGTCTATGGTCACTAAATATAATCAACTTTGTTTTATATTTCATTAGTTTTCTTTTTTAGAATACTATCTACTAAAAGTAAAAGTGTCCCATGAATTAATAATTGATTAGAATATTTTGTATTTCTGATTATTTTAGTGTAGTCTTTCTTTTTTTTTTTTTTAAATTAGTTTTTATTGATGCTTTGTGCATTTCATACATTTTTTCCAATTCAGGTCAGGCTTATTTCCCTTTCCCTCCCCCCCCACCCCCACCCCATCCCAGGTCATGCATTCTGCCATAACTGTCCTGCATCTTTCTTTCAGTTTTTTTTTTTTTTCATTTTTAGCTATAAGTGATAATCCATGAGTACAAGCATCCTTCATGCAAAACCTATCTGCAGGCTGTTGTGCCCTATATGACGATCCTACATGCGGCCCACCATCCAGTTGTGGTGAGGGCGTGACCAGGTTGTTTTGTCGAGTAATCAAGCTGTATTTAACAAAAATCACGTGTCCAGACTATCTAATTGTCTTTTAATGTGTTTACAAACCATTCACAGGGCCTCCCAAATTCTGAGGCGAATTTGGATCAGCCTTGTTATCCCAGCAGAGCTTCAACTTACATTCTAACCAACGCCCCCTCTTCCGCAGGTTGTTCTCTTAGGCTTAGAAAAGGGGCACAGGTTGGATGAGAGGTAAAACAGTCACTCTCTCTGGAGCTGTTGACTTGGACTCTGGTCCAATTCTGGTTTTCCTTTCATGGCTGACAGTTTGTCCAGGAATAACCTTTCGATCCTACTAATGAAGAACAAGACAATTAGATAGATATAGGTTATTTTAAGCTGCACTAATAAATATAGGTATTGGTATTACATTTAGCATAGACACATGTTTGGATATTGTTAATCCATGTCTTTCAAATGATACACAAGAGTATTATTTCCACTATTAAAAAAATTTTTATTTTATGTATGGGAATGTATTGCATGAATGTTTGTTGTGTTGTACAATGCCCCCAGAGGTGAGAAGAAGGTGTCAGATTCCCCTGGAGCTGGAGTTATGGATGGTTGCTAGCCATCATATAATCAAACCTGCATCCCCTGCAAGAATAGCTAGTGCTCTTAATCACTGAACCATTTCTCCAGCCCCTTATTTCCTACTTTTGATCGTTTAATGATATTTATATTCACATGTCAGTCACAAATAAGTTACACACTATATTTGACATTTTTATATTTTCCTTCTTGAGCCATATAATGTTCTTTTGATGAAAGATTTTTTTCCTTCATTATACAGCTAAAACAATTGAGGGGATTTTTGGAGAATAATTTAAGTACTCATATATAATATTTAAATAAGTAAATATTTCTGAGGAGTTGCTATCCTAACTCTTTTCTGAATCTTAGAGTGTAGTATTTTCTGCAATACTAAGGTTTCCAGTACAATACTGGGAATAGTAAGGGAAGTTTTCTTGTACAAGAAATGTGAATACTAGTGTATATTTCCCATCTAGTTAGCCATGTATTAAACTCTTGTTTTGTGGGTGGAGAGGTGGCGCCTAGCGGTTAAAGGAGCACCTGGACATGCTCTTTGCCAGACGGACTGGGTTCGTCCCAGCACCCAAGCACGAAGCGTCTAGAACTGATCTTTAGCCCCGGGCGTGGTGGCACCCGCCATTTAAACTTCCCAGCACTTGGGAGGCAGAGAGCCAGGCGGATCTTTGGAGTTCAAGGCCCGGCCAGGTTACAGAGTGAGTTCCAGGACCAGCTGGGACACAGGGAGAAGAACCTGTCTTCAAAAAGACAAAAAAAAAAAAAAAAAAAAAAAAAAGAACTGTCTTTAACTCCAGTTCCAGGGGAATCCAATGCCTTCTTCTGACCTCTGCAGCATTGCACGACATGGGTGTACAAATCCACATGCAGACAGTACATTCATACACATACAAGAATAAATAAAAACTAAAAAAAAATCCCTCTTTTTGTTGATACAGCCATATTTGCACTAAAGACTGAAATTAATTCCATGTATGTTTGGGCCCAACATTAACCCTCCTGACTTTCTCTATCAACTTCCTCCTTCATTCCCACCATATACTCCATAATGATTATATTATGATCTGAAATCTGGGATTGTGTACATTGATCTCTTGGGACCTCCTTTGTCATGAATCTCCACATTGACCTTTTAGATTTGAACTGAGCATTCTTAGAAGGTTTGAAATATCCTTGTAGGATATTGGCTTTCTTTCAGCTGTCTGACCTTAAGGAAATCTGAGAAACAGGCACCTGGTACTGCAGAAGTCCTGGAATTCATGTAAAATGAAGTATAGATAAGCACAGCGCTCTGTGCAGCTACCTGAAAGGTGAAGAGACTATAATATAATGAAAAAAAAAGCTATCATGGCCAAATACTGAAGTATGAAGACTTAATTATAAGCAATAATCTATTAATCAAAGCATTAGTAAGTCATTCATAATCAGGCAAAGTACTGCTGTGCAAATGAGTATTTTCAATACACATGTGAGTTCTTTCTCATCTAGAACATTTTTGGTAGAAGTGTTAATTCTGAGAACTCAGAGCAATATCAGAACTCTTGGATAATTTGGTTGGTATGCTCTCACAATCCACACCATTTTTTAAATAAAATAGTTTATTGATGTTTTGTATATTTCTTTTTTTTTTCTTTTTTAGGGTAATTTTACACTAGGCACATACACATTTTTAATACTTTTATTGATGAATTGTGCATTTCATTCATTATCTTTCAGTCCAATTTAGACACATTCCCCTCTCCCTGCCCCCACCCCACCCCTGTTCATGCCTTCTGCCATACATGTCTTGTATCTTTCTCCAGTCTTTCCAAAGTTTTCATCATGTTGTTTTGGGCAGAGTTTAACTGTATCATTCAGTTCCTTAACCCAGTCTTCATGTCATTGTTTTTTCCTCCCCTTTGTATTGCTCTAACTTATGCCTATATAATCATCACATATGCATCAAACTTATGACCTCTGAGAATAAACTGTATGTTAATTCCAAAATATGTTTGGAAATTCACATTTTTCCCCTTTAATTTTATATTACTGTAAAATATGAATATATACCCTTCACCTACATACTGTAATCACAAAGTCTGAAAATAAGTGGTGAGTTAATTCTAGACCCCATTAAGGGATTCACATTATAACAGCACAGTTCTTTTCAGATAAAAAGAAATATAACAGTAACGTTAGTCAGCTTGCCTTCAACTGGGGATTTGGTGTTAGCATCCACAAATGAGGGAAACCATTCCCTGTTTTTGGGGGACTGTGTTACTTCACTTAGCATAATGGCTTAGAGATCCATCCATTTACCTGCAAAGTTCATGATGTCATCTTTCTTTACTGTTGAATTGAACTCCGTTGTGTACATGCACCACATTTTTGTCATCCACTCATCTGTTGAGGGGCATTTGGGTTGGTTCCAGCTTTTTGCTGTTGTGAAGAGTGCTGCAATAAATATAGATGTGCATGTATCTTTGTGGTAGGATGATTCTTGTGGTATGACTAGGTCAGGTGGTAGGCTCATTTTGAGTCTTTTAAGGGTTCTCTACACTGCTTTCCACAGTGGTTGTACAAGTTTATATTTCCACCAGCAGTGGATGAGTGTTCCCCTTCCCCCACAACCTCGCCAGGATTTGGTGCCTTTTGTTTTCTTGATTATTTGCCAGTCTTATTGGAGTGAGATGATATCTGAGAGTGGTTTTAATTTACATTTCCTTAATTATTAATGATGTTGAACACTTTTTAATATGTTTCTCAGCCATCTTTACTTCCTCGCTAGTGAATTCTCTGTTCAGCTCTTTACTCCATCTTTTGAGTAGGTCATTTGTTTTCTTACTTCATTGCTTTTTTTGAGTAGTCTATATATTTTGGATGTTAATGCTCTGTCCGATGTATTAGTGGTGAAGATTTCCTCCCACTCTGTGGGTTTTCTCTTCACTTTGATTGTTTCTTTTGCTATAAGTATGTTAAATTCCAAAACTGTATGTTAGTTTGATGAGGTCCCATTTGTCAGCTGTTGACCTTATTTCCTGTGCAGCTGATGTCTGATTTAGAAAGTCTTTTCCAAAAAAAAAAAAAAAAAAAAGAAGTCTTTTCCTATGCCTATGTTCTTTAGGTTGTCACCAACTTTTTCTTATCTCCATTGGGATGATGTTGGAAGGTTTGGTTTTGCTATGATAATGGCTTTGATTTGTTAGAATGAATATTCCCCTTCAGTCCAATTCCCCTCTAGAAACTTTAAACTATGAAGGGATCTAGATCTTGTCAAGGCTTTTTCTGCATCAAGTTTGAGATGATCATGGTGTTTTTGTCATTCAGCTCCAAATTATTGTGTGTTATGATTATTTTTATGATTTACATATATTGTAACTTATATCCCTGCATCTCTGGTATGTAATCAGCTGGATCATGATGGATTGACTTTTTTGATTGGGAGTTTTATTTGCAAATGGCTATAGTGTTCTGTTGAGCAATCTTTGTTTAGTATTCTATTGTTCATTCAATGAGCTTGTGGGTCGTGAATATATGGGTTTTCTTTTGTTGATTTTTTCTGTTTTGCCATTAGGTTTTTTTTGCTTTTTTTGGTTTGATGAGAAGGAATTGGGGTGAGAATCCTTTGTTTTTATCCTTATGAACAGTTTGAGTAGTAATGTGATATAAGACCTGTATACCGTGTTTAATAGAATTTGCTGTGAAACAATCTGGTTTTTTTTTTTTTAGTTTGGAGGTTTGTTTTTTTTTTTTTTTTTTTTTTCATTACATCTTTAATTTCCTCAAATATTATGGGTCTGTTTAAACTGCCAATCTCTTCTTGGTTAAGCTTTGTTGGTTCCAAGGATTTCAGATATTCATCCATTGCCCTTAGGTTTTCAAATTTAGTAGAGTATAGGTTTTTGAAGTATTCCCATATGATTGTCTGGATCTTTTCTCTGTCTGTTGTGATGTTTCCCCTTTCATCAGGGATACTATTGATTTAGAGTTGTTCTTTCTTTTGGTTAACGGGGCTAGAGGGCTGTCTATTTTTGCTTTATCTTTTCAACAAACCAGGTTTTGGATTCATTGATCCTTTGCATTTTCTTTGTTTCTATTTCATTGATTTCTGCTCTAATTTTTGTTATGTCTTCCTGTCTGTTGGGTTTAGGGTTCATTTGTTGTTGCTCCCAAATGTTTTTAGCTGTAGTGTTAGAATGTTTGTTTTTTTTCACTTTCTGGTTTTTTGATGTGGGCACTTAGGGCTATAAATTTCCCTCTTAAGATTGCTTTTAATGTATCTCACATGTTTTGTCATGTTGTATTGTCTTTTTTGTTCAACTCCATGAATACTTTTATTTCACTCTTTATTTCTTCCCTCACACATTCATTATTCAGGATGGTATTGTTTAGTCTCCATGTGTTCTTGTAGCTAGTAGTACTTATTCTGGTGTTCATATTGAGCTTTATTGCCTTGTGGTCTGATAGAATGCATGAGATAATTTCAATCTTTTTGTATTTGTTGATATTTCTTTTGTGTCCCAGTATGTGGTCGATTTTGGAGAATGTTCTGTGAGGCGCTGAGTAGAAAGTTATATTCTCTGGTGTTTGGGTGGTATATTCTGTAGATGTCTGTGAGGTCCATTTGGCGTAGCTTTGTATATTTCATACATAATTTTTCAGTTCAGTGTAGACATATTCCCCTTTCCCTGTCTCCCACCCCACCCTAGTTCATGCATTCTGCCATACATGTCCTACATTTTTCTCTCAGTCTTTTTAAAATTTTTCTCTGCAGAGGTTTATTATTTTGTGCAGAATTTAACTGTATCAATCAGTTTGTTCTTTGACCCAGTCCTTATGTTGTTATTCCCTCCAATTTGTATTGCTCCAAAATATGCCTATATAAACATCACATATATGCCAGAATTATGTCCTCCAGAAATAAACTGTATGCTAATTCCAAAATATATTTAAGAATTCACATTTTTTCTTTTAATTTTATATTACTCTAAAGTACAAATACATACCTTCCTCCCATATACAGTAATTAGAATGTCTGAAAATAAGTGGTAAGTTAATTCTAGGGCCTGTTAAGAGATTCACATTATAACGGCACAGTTGCTTTTAGTTAAAAAGAACTTTAAAAATATTTCTCATTTTAAGCATATGAGTATGTGGCCTGCATGTGTGTAAGTGCATGTGTGTCCTGCAATGCCTGAGGAGGTCAGAAGAAGGTGTTGGATTCCCCTGGCACTGAAGTTAATGATGATTGTTAGCTGCCATGTGGGTGCTGGGAATCAAACCTGCATCCTCTTCAACAGCAGCCAGTGTTCTTACCTGCTGAACCATCTCTCTAGTCCCTCAGTTCACATCTTAAAGGGTTCTATAAGTACCTTTAAAGTAAAACTTCAAGTCTACTTTTGAAGAAAAAATGTAATTGAAGAGATTTTTAGCAAGTACATAGAATAAATTAACTGATGAATCCTTGACACAAAAACAACAACAAATGAAAGCTATGGTTTGCCTGAATTCTTTGCTGTCTACATAGTGCCTGTGCACTGTCCCAGTGTACGTGCCTCTAAACTTTGAGATTTTAAACTTCATTGTATGTTGTGCTGTTATAAAAGGCTAATAGTTTTATAAATTCAGATATAGGCCTAGTCCCCAAAATAGAATTGTTAGATCCAAGATGAAATTAAAATCCTCTCAATTTTTGTTCATAGTAATTTGGGGAACTGGGAAACTTATTGCTTTCATAGATATTTATTTTAATAGTCAAAATGATGATGCCAGAAATATTATTCTAGTCTTGTAGAGGAGGAAACTGAGACTCATAGGTAGTAGGTAATTTGTGAGTGGTACCCTGATGAGTGACTCTGAGTAGTGGGCTTTATCCTGCTCTGTTGGATTCCAAAGCTGAGAATTAAGTCTTTTTACATAGATACCCTGGAAAGTTTAAAACCATCATTTATGACAGTGGTTTATATATCTTCACTGCTAAGCTGCCCACTTTTCCGAGTTCTGATTCAAAAATGCAACTTTTCCTTTTCCCCATCTTGTCTCTTGGTTAGACAGTGGCTGACCTCCTAAACATCTTTGCCTTGACACTGGATTTATCAGTTTTGATTGAAGACTGGGTCTCTTCTAGAGCTTCTTTCAGACCTCCATGACTCCAACTCAAAAGGCATGAATTTCTCTTTTACTCTTCTTTATACCCTTCTTCCCAGGTTCTGTGTAGATTTAAGGGTGCTTCTCTGTCAGAGTATAATAAAATGGTCATTGATCTTCAATAAAGTAAAAGTTGAATTAATGCCAATTCTTCAATACAGATATCTCATTCTCTAGTTATTGCTAATATTTCAATTCTTAACAAAGCAACAACATGTTTTAAAAAGTAGCTACTTCTTTATTCTTAATATATTGTTTTACTATGGACCACAGAAAGAACAAAACATGGGGGATCAAATCTTGTAAATTTGTAAAGAAACTGAAACTAGTCTTATTGTGATGGTAGTGATTGTGTGTATATGTGTGTGTGCATGTGAGTGTGTGTGTGTGTTTCCAACTAATGGACATAGGCAAGTTCTAGCACAGTCTGAAGAAGAGAAACTAATTACTTCTAATGAGGCCTTTTATAAACAGTTTACTAGAAAGGAAAATACAGCTAGTTTATAATATAGTATAATGAAAAAAACAATTAAATCTGCACAATAATTTAGGATTGTACTTTTGTTATTACTTCAAAAAACTTTTCACTGAATTTAATGACACCATAGGCTTTGGTATTTTTTGATGGGAATTTGGAATATTGTTACTAAATGAAGTAATTTTAGGTAACAAAAGTGTCCTTAAAGAGAAGAATAAATTTTATATAATAAATGCATCAGATATCCCAATTATTTCTAGCTCATATTACTATCATTACTAATAAGGAAAAAAATGAGAGGAGATGGTTAGATATTATTATAGCAGGGGTTGGGGGTGAGTGGGACCTATTGAATATGAAAGGAAGTATTCATTGATTGCATAATGATTATGGGAATCAAAAATTATAATGCTCTAATGGCATCTACATATGGGCTTGAATAATTTTTAGATCAGTAGTACAAATATAAATGTAGATATATGCAGCAGTATATTTTTATCATAGTTGACTGAGGTTAGAGATTCATGTGATAAAGTTACAATCGTTTAATGACAGTGAGTTCTACCTCTTTCCTAGGAGCATATTCTCTATCATTGTTTTCTTGTCTAGGTAGTATTCCTGAAATAATATTTACTTTCTTTCAAAGAGTGTAGATATGAGAAAAGATGAAATTAACCAAGGCAGTGCTGTAAAAATGGAGTCTCACTGTTACTAGAGTTTATATAATGTTTCTGTTTTCTTCTTACTGGTTAAATCTACTATTAGGCTTTATTTAGCTTATAATGTCCATACCATGCAAAAAGAGCATTGATATATTTGGTGACGTTTCTCATCCCCACAAAAATTTTGTTGTGCAACTCTAATGTATCAGATACTCTGACATGTTTTGAAAATAAAAATAGAAGAATTTGGTAGGCATGTTTTATTCTTGAGCAGAATTTAGTCTTCATGAAGCTATCTGATAGCAACCTGCATGTATAGCCCTCCAAGTTCCACATTCACTAAACATTTCGTGTATGTTCGTTGTGTAATATCAATAGAGATAACATTTAGGAAGATACAGCAGTACAGAAGCAAAGACTCGTCTTCACAAGGGACCCAAAGGCAGCTTTTGTGACATAATGCAAATGTATAATTACTGTTGACTGTGCAGGAGCACTCATGATTCCCAGAGGCGCATAGGCATTTTGTGGTACATTTTGATTGCCACTTTCACTGGCTTGAGAAATGCCAAGAAAGCTGGTAGAGACAGTAGTGGCAGCTTTGCCATTTCCTTATACTGTGTGATCTGGTGTAAGGAAATCTTTTTTTTTTTACATGTTTTATTTTGTGTTTTTCTTTTATATGTATGAGTGTATGAGTGTATTTCCTGCATGCATGTAAGAGCAGCTTTGCTGTGCAGTGCCATTGGAGGTCAGAAAAGGGTGTCAGATCCCCTGGAATGGGCATTACAGGTGGTTCCTAGCTGCCATGTGGGTGTTGAGAATTGAACCTGGGTCCTCTTAAAGAGCAGCAGTGCTCTTAGCTGCTAACCCATCTCTCCAGCCCAGGAAATATTTAAAACAGGGTTAAATGAGGAGTTCAGAAATAAATGTAAAAGCCGGAGACTGCAGCTAGAATTTTACAGGGAAGACTTTACCGGGGATCCTGGTTAGCCTCAGAGGATACTATCAAGGCAGACAGTGCAGGCTGTAATGAGAGGGTTCTGATGGAAGTGAAAACACTGTCAGATTGGCCTACAAGCCATCCTAGTTACTCTCTGGTTACACTTATAGGTACATTTCATCTATCAACTGAGACTTTGTGGGACGCTATGTTTAGGGGTGACAGGCTGATTAATCAGAGAGCAAATTTCAATGCACAGCAAACCTTCTGCCTGGGAAATGAATACTCCTAGCTACTTTTAGCCTAATTTACAATGAGATTTGGGAGGAAAGAGGAAAGAATGTGTGGAAAGGCTTACAGAAATCCCAGCTTGGCCAGAAAAAGAAGTGTCTGTATGTATGTGGCCAGCAGTTTGAGGTGATTTCTGCCCACAGAACTGTGGTTTGCACTAGACTGTAGGCAATGCAAGTTGAAGGTATTTCAGGAATTACCAATTCCACACCCTACACTTAGAGATGGGAAATGCAATTTTTTTTTTTATAGAAAGCACAGAGAAGAATCATTTCCTGAAAGAGACTTAGGGAGATTCATGTGTCCAAAACTGCCTAGGGATTAATTTTCCCATGAGCAGCCAGCAGGGTACTCAAGATTGCTGCAACCACCATTTAAGCAGGTCCACAATATAGCTTGTACCAGAAGCATCACTGGTGCCCTCTGTTTTATGCTAGTATGACAGGCAGGCAGAATGTTAGTTGTGAGGTCATGGAGGTTTTACTTCTTTTCATGAGTTTAAATAGCAAAACCTGGGGGGCAAGGCAGTAGGTTTATAGGGAATATGTATAAGCAGCACCTGACAGGGCAAATGTACAGTGAAGTTGAGAGTATAGTCAAAGCTTTTGTGGAGACTTTAGGAAGATAAAGATGCCAGCAAGAAGCATGATTCCTATAGGAAGCTAGAAGGCATGCAAAGCCTACCCACGAGAATGGCCATGCGGGCCGAAAGCAGCAGAGTTTTAGGAGCAGAGCTGTCTTCGTCCTTGGAAGCTCATGTCCTTTTACAGTGTGCCTTAGGTGTCAGACATGGGGAGTGAGAACATAATGCTTGTCCTGCTGCACTTTGCTCTTCCTTTGTTCTGCTTCCTAGTATTTATTTTCCCTCTCTCTCTTTTGGAAAAGGAGAGTTTACTCTGTGCTTCTCCCATCATTGTATCTTAGATGTATGTAACATATGCATTTTATTTTTATGGAGATTCCCAATTAGATTTGACTTGAATCCTGTAGAACACTTTCTAATCGGATTTTGAGCAAGGCTCAAACATTACAATGTTGGAGACTTTAAGAGACCCATTGAATACATATGCCCTATGAGATAGACCTGAATATTTGTGGGGAAATGGTAGAATTTTGTCATGTGGATCTTCAATGTCTTCCAAAGGCTCATGTTCCTGAGACATCACCTTCAAGGAGACACTTTTGGGAAGCTGTGAAACCTGACATTGTCTTTAACAAAAATCGCATATAATTTAATTTGTGTGTGTGTGTTGTGTGTTGTGTGTGTCTATGTGTGGAGAGGTGTGTACTATGGCTATTGTGTATAGGTCAGAAGACACCTTACTGGAGCAGGTATGTCCTACCATGTGGGACGTGGGGATCAAATTCAGGTGAACAGGCTTGGCAGCAGTTGCCCTTAGCAGCTTAATTCTGGCCTATGAAATGATCTTTGATCATTAGTAACATAGCCTTGAAGGGATGATGGAACCTCTGTTCCTTGTGTCTGTTGATTATCACTTGTATCTCCAGAAGTATAAGCCAGAAATAGACCTCTTCTCTTCATAAATTAATCACATCGTATATTTATCGTATTGAGAGAAATGTAGCTAGCACAGACTTGTGGGTTTTTTATCGTTTGTTTTTTTAAATATTTACTAACTGAAATAATTTAGGCAGGGGATAAACCATTGAATAAAATTTAGTGGCCTCCAGGATAAACTCTACATCAGAGAGAAGTGATTTTTCCCCGTCTGTATACATTTCTCTCTCTCTCTTTTTTTGTATTTTTGAGAATTTCTTTTAAGAGAGTCATTGTACCCCTCCTCCTTCAACTCCTTCCATTTCCCCCTACTTTTTAATTTTATGATTTCTTCTTTATTTTACACACACACACACACACACACACACACACACACCATACTGAATCCAGTTAGTTTTGGTCATATGTACTTATGGATGACCACTAGGGATCCAATTACTATGCAAGGAGCTTGTAGCTGAAGAAAACCAACTTTTCCCTTTCTTAGACACTGATGGCCTGTAGCTCTTCGGGAAGAAGTGGGTCTTTGTGAGCTTTCCCCATCCACACTGGCCTGTCGACCGGTGGTGTCATCATGCAGGTCTATACACCACCTTGCTGGATTTCATGAGCACAGCATCTCTGTCATGTCTAGAAAACACTAGTAGTAGATATCTTGCTCTGCTTCTTACAGTTTTTCCTGCCCCTCCTTTGAGATTTTCTCTGAACCTTAGATATAGGGATTGTGTTGTATATGCACCAACTGGGTCAGGTATTTTACAGTCCCTATTCTCTGAATTTTGACCAGTTGTGGATCTTGAGTAGCCTCAGTCTGCTGCAGAAAGAAACTTCTTTGATAAGAGGTGAGAATGTGTTTTATCTGTGGGTATAAAGATATGTATTTAGATCATAACTAGAAATTATATTGGATTAGGAAAATGTCAGTGGGAATTTCTTCTCTAGAGTCTATGACCTCTCCAGCCCCATGTATGTGGCTGGTTTACAGTGCCAGGCATGAGCAAAGCAGTCAGTAATCCTTAATAGCTGTACAGCCTATGAACCACAACAAGGACCATCTCAGCAAGATATCCCTAATGGTGCAGTATTGGTACTTTCTTCTTGTGGTCTAATTGAGCATAAGGTCTGCTCAAAGGAGAGAACTCTGTACATTTTTAGTATGTAATGCCATGTTAAAAAATTTCAGATTTGGGGCTGGAGAGATGGCTTAGCAATTAAGAGCACTGGCTGCTCTTTCAGGGAACCTGATTTTGATTTCCAGCATCCACATTGTAGCTAGAAACAGTCTGTAACTATAGTTCCAGGAGAATCCCACATCCTCTTATGACCTCTAGGAGTATTGCACAACAAACACAGTTGTACTTATTTACATGCAGGCAAAGCACACACACACACACACACACACACACTCACTCACACACACACAACTAATACTTTTTTTTAAAAAGAAAAAAATTAGATTTACTTTAAAATAATATCTGCAGAGGGAATTGAAATTGGCTACACAGATTTTTTTTTTTTTTTTTTTTTTTNTTTCTTTTGGTGTACAGAAGCTTTTGAGTTTAATGAGGTCAAATTTGTCAATTGTCGAACTTAATGCTTGTGCAGCTGCTGTCTGATTTAGGAAGTCTTTTCCTACTCCTATGTCTGTAGTCTGCTTCCTATTTTTTCTTCTATCCCCTTCAGAGTTTGTGGTTTCACGTTGAGGTCTTTAATCCATCTGGAGTTGACTTTTGTACAGGGTGAGAGGTAGGGATTTAATTTAATTCTTGTACAAATGGTGATCCAGTTATGCCAACACCACTTGCTGAAGATGCTGTCTTTTCTCCATAGTGTCTTCTTGGCCCCCTTGTCAAATATGAGATGGCTGAAATTGTATGTGCTCAAGTTTGGATCTTCAGTTTTGTTCCATTGGTCAACAGGTCTGTTTTTGTGCCAGTATCAAGTGTTTTTATGACTATAGCCCTGTAGTATAGTTTGAAGTCTGGTATAGAGATCCCCTCCTGTATTGCTCTTTTCACTCAGGGTTGTTTTGGCTATTCAGGGTCTTTTGATTTTCCAAATAAAATAAGGACATTTTTCCAAGCCTGTGAAGAAACTCGTGGGGATTTTAATTGGGATTGCGTTAAATCTATACAAGAGTTTGGGTAAAATGGACATTTTTTTTTTTTTGTCTTTTAGAGACAGGGTCTCCCTGTAGCTCCAGATGTCCTCGAACTCACTCTATAGACCACGCTGGCCTTGAACTCACAAAGATCTGCCTGCCTCTGCCTCCCAAATGCTAGGATTAAAGGCGTGTGCCATCACACCCAGCAACATTGATTTTTTTAAATAATATTTACTCATGGATAGGCATGTTGGCTTATGCCTTTAATCCAAGAACCCAAAGGGCAGAAGCAGGTAGATCTCTGTGAGACCAAGGCCATCTTAGTCTATATAGGGAGTTCCAGGCCAGCTGAGGATATGGATGACCTGTCTTATAAAACCAAACCAGACCAAACCAAAGAAAATTAATATATTTATACTGGGATTAAATATTATATAGATCTAATGCCAAAGGAAAGGACAAGTCTTGGCCTTGAGTATTCACTACAAAACATATTCACATTCAGTAAAATTCAATGAAGTCACCGCAAGGTGACAGGAGGAACCCACTGGGCTCTTGGTGCCATGTTCATATGCTTGTATGGTTTAGCCTGTTCCTGGCTGGTAGCCCATGTTTGTGCAGAAGCTCTGGGGAACTTGGGCATTTTCAACTCCAGTGGCATTCCTTATGAGGCTTTCTTTTGGTATCTAGTCTGCTTAAAACCATCCTTAGTTCCGTGATGCAATTTTGCTATTCTCTTGTTGGTTCATTTGAAAATATAGCTTAGGAGATGTCAAGTTTTGAAAACAGGGATATCTTCAAAGGTTAGCCTAAGCCAAGCTGCAAGGGACAGCATGAGAATGTGTGGCTCTGTCACCTTGGGCAAAGACACCAGGCTAGAACACACACACACACAAATTGAATCCTATCTCAATAAGTAGTTGGGCTTTATGAGTAACAACGGTCCAGAACGTTTGCTTTCAATGTTCTCGCCCATAAAAGGAGATGTTGCATTCTATCTAACATGCAGTATGGTAAAGGAGATAACATCTGGTTACATATGAGACACTATGCAAAAAGTATTATCACATAGTTATAAAAAAAAGTAACAATAACAAGTAATGCTTATGTCCACTTAATTTGTTTTTATATGCAATGATACTTTACACATGTTATTAACTATGGATAATGTGTTGTATGTCCCCTATGTGTCTGATTTAATTTAGTATCTGAAAAAGTACGTAGAATAGAATCCAACATAATGCTTGGAAGAACCAAGGACATACTGAAATAACTCCTGTTGTATACTTGGGCTGATAGCATACTAGAATTAGCTTTTAGCTTTCTCAGTATTTCATTGTGTATTATTATTATTATTATTATTATTATTATTTGGTCTTTTTGAGACAGGGGCTCTCTGTAGCTTTGGCTGTCTTGGAACTCACTCTGTAGACCAGGCTGGCCTTGAACTCACAGAGATCCGCCTACCTCTGCCTCCCAAGTGCTAGGATTAAAGGCTGCGCCACCACACCCAGCCTTCATTATATATTCTTAATGTCTTATATTTAATGTTTGTATCGCTTCCAGTCAGCTTTTTAAATTCAGAAAATAATTTCATTAGACCAAAATATTAACATGGAATTATAAATTGGTAGTATTTTGAATTTTAATAAAATAAAAACATATTTAAATTCTTCAAGTTTGAAACATCCAAGTCACATTGGTAGTCCAACAGATTGAAATCACAGATGAGGAAAAAAAATCAATCCAGGAGATAAGACAAAAATATATATCTTTGTATTATATGTAGGTATTTTTGCTTTTTATTTGTAGGCAAACAATTTTTTATATTTGTAGTGATGCAAATCTGCTATCTTATTATCAGTAAAAATTCACTCACCTAGCTTTATGACAGTTAGCATTCTAATGTTTTGTTTTCTTTTTTTGACTTTACCTCAATCAAAAAAGGTGAAAGCTATTACTGCTCTTAGTACTTTGAAATTTTTGAACAGTCAGAAATGAAAGCATGATTTTTATATTTTACAACACATATCTTCCTAGTTCTGCATTTTTATATAATTTCCCTGTGTTGATTAAGGTGCCTAGCTTTTAGAAAAAGACATGTTAAAGACATTAAAGGCATGTGCCAGGCATGGTGGCACATGCCTTTAATCACAGCACTCAGGAGACAGAGGCAGTTGGATCTCTGAGAGTTCAAGGCCAGCCTGGTCTACAGAGTTCCAGTTCCAGGACAGCTGGGGTTACAGGGAGACCTTGTCTCAAAAAAGACAAAATAAGACAATAAAAAGATAAAGGAAGAATGAATGAAAGAAAGAAAGAAAGAAAGAAAGAAAGAAACTCCTTAAAATATGCTTATTATAAACCTTTATTGAATCAATGGAATAAATTCTAACTCTACTTTTCTATTGCCAGGGATATTATGAAGTTTAAGTGGAACTATTAACGAGAAGACCATTTTTGTAAAATTGAATTAAAATGTCCAGTTAGAAATGTAAATGGATTCAACTAGTGGTGAGGAAAGAATTTCCTTGAACAAGTGTATGCTAATTGGCTTATTTATTTTAGCCCTTTTTCTCAATAACAATTCTAAAAAATAGAATAAAGTCACCTGTAACTAAGTAGTAAATTCATATAAAAAAGCCATGACCTGGGAGTGGTGGGGCACCACGCCTTTAACTAGCACTCAGGAGCAGAGGCAGGTGGATTTTTTTTTTTTTAAAGAATATATTATTTTAGCCTGGTCTACAGAGTGACGTTCCAGGTACATCTGGGGCTACAGCGAGATCCTGTCTTGAACGACCAAAAAATTTTTTTAACAGCCATGAAATTCTACCATTTGATTATAAAAACTTTATCCATGTTAAGATCATCTCCATTAAAAGTTTTAAATGTTTTTTTCTATTTTGTTTTTTTTTTTTTTTTTTTTTTTTTTTTTTTTTTTTTTTTTAATTAATTTTTATTGTGCTTGTGCATTTCATACATTTTTTCCAATTCAGTTCAGGCTTATTCCTTTCCCCACTCCCCCCCCCACCCCCACCCCATCCCCTATCATCATTCTGCCATGACTGTCCTGACATTCTTTCTCTCAGTTTTTTTTTTTTTTTTTTTTCATTTTTAAGCTATACGTACGACACACAGAGTACCACAGGCCTCCTTCATGTAAACCCTATCTGCAGGCTGTTTTGCCCAAACACCTAACGCCCCACCATCCAGTGGTGGGGGACAGGTTGTTTGTTCAATCAAGTTGATCAAATGAGTGTTCCAGACTATATTGCTGTAAACATAGTTTCACCATTCACCCCAATCGCAGCCCTTACATTCTACCACGCCCCCTCTTCCGCAGGTGGTTCCTTAGCTTAGAATAGAAAAGGGGCACAGGTGGATGAGAGGTAAAAAAACAGTCCACTCTCTGGCGCTGTTGATTGGACTCTGGTCAGTTCTGTCTGTTTCTTTTCATGGCTGACAGTTTGTCCAGGAATAACACCTTTCGATCCTATAATGAAGAGAACAAGCAATTAGATTCTATAGGTCTTTAAGCAGGACTAAATGGTTATGGTAGGTTACTTTAGCATAGGGACCACATGTTTGGATATTGTTGAATTGTGCCATGAATTACAATTTTCCCCTGTTAAATATGACCGGGCTCTTCTGGCTTTATAACATCTCACTGTAGAGGTTTTAAGCTTGTGGCATCAGCCCATGGGTTATTTCTCCAAGGGGCGAGCCAATAGCCAATTAGATTTTTATTTTGATATATTCAGCCAATTGGACAATTTCAAGAAAAGCTCAATGTAACGAGACCTCTAAAAAGAAAGGGACAAAAGATTTTAATAAGATCAGTTTAATTCCTGATTCTAACTAAATCAATGAAAAAAATCCTTACTCTAAGAATTTTTTTTTTCTGAAATACAGTTGGTTAGGAAAGAGATTAAATTGTTAATGTCACATTTAATTTAAAACTAAAGAAAGAAATAGCATTATCACACAGAGTGGAGTGCTCTTTGGTGAATGTCAAGTGCAACTTTTTGAAGGTCTTTAAAAATAAAAAATAATCAGCAAGAGGTCACTCATTAGTTATACAGGCCCAGAGCATCTACCATTTCTGAATACAGACAACATAGTACTATTGATTACCACTGTTTACAAGGCTCCCTAGCCCCTGGAATAGCTCTGTCTTTGTTCACTGTTAGGAAGGAATTAGCCTGAAGTACCATGGAATAGAATGGATGCAAAGTCTTTGTAGAAAATAACATTTTGCCCAGAAAGATGTTTCATATTTTTCAGTTCAATATTTATTGGTTACTTATTAGAAATCTAAAGCGTCGTCTTCTCGGCTCTTTCTCCTTTTTTACCCCCCCTTCCCTTCCTTCCTCTTCCTTCTCTCCTTCCTTCCTTCCTCTTCTTTCCTTCCTCTTCCTTCCTTCCTTCCTCTCCTCCCCCCCCCTCTCCCTCCCTCCCTCCTCCTCTCCTCCTCCTCCCTCCTCCCTCCTCCTCCTCCTCCTCTCCTTCCTCCTCCCTCTCCCCCTTTGTTTTTGGGCTTTTTTTTTTTTTTAAGAGGTCTCATATAACCCAGGTTGGCCTTGCACTTGTTTTATAGCTACAGAAGACCTTGAGCTCCTAATGATTGACTTCTTTTCACACAGGCTTCTCTAACACCAACTGTTTTCATGTTACTCTATGACCAATATTGTTGACAAATGGGAGCCTCTTTATTTCAGTTCAATTTTATTCTTTCACACAGAGTTATGGGAAACAAGAATAGGCTCAATTCAGTTCTCTTCTTTTCAAGTCAATCGCCGAGTATAATCGCTGTGGTACCAATGCTGTAGTCCATCATGATAGATGAGAGGGGTGCATCTGGGAATACGCCACAAGTTTCCCCTTAGTACAGCTATTCTTCTCTGTGCCTCATACGCAGTAAGCACTTTTAGACAAATTCATGCCAGTCTCTTGTTCTGATTCTATTATATCTTTGCGGCCACTAATTTGTCCCCAACACCCTCTCTTTAAACCTAAAACTCCAAACACCAGAGTTCGCTTGGGAGTTGTCGATTTATAATTCTTGAGCACAAAACTCTCGGAAAAAATAAACGAAGTGTGATATTACAAAAATCAAAAGCAGTATTATAACTAAATTACTAAATATGTCCATGGAGAAGTCGTTTAAGATTAAAAAAGAAATCATGCAAGAAGGACGCTTTTTAAACAGATTAAAGTTTATGTTTTCTAATTCTATCGCTTTGTGTGTGTGCTACACGATGTATTTGTGTGTGTCTTGTAGGCTCAAATAGGGCTTGGATCCCTTGAAGCAGGAACTATAAGGTCGGCTGTTACGCTTGCCTAATGAGTGGGTTGGGAACTAAACCTGGGATCCTCAGCATAGCCTAATATTAAATTACTTTAACCACTGAAGCATTTCTCTACCATCAATGGAACTTTTATTGATAGTTTTGAAGTGATTGATATATCTGTGACCTCAGCTTTTGTTATTACTATTACTAGCATTTCTCTTCTTTCATGTTCTGGCCATATAGCAGGCTTATCAGATGAGATGACAATGCTTTCAAAGGAGCTGTGTCTCCCCCAGGGAAGGTCTACTGTCTTCTGTCCTATGTGCTGGATGACCTTGTTGAAAGCAGGAAGTACAGTGCTGCATAGATCACCAGTATGTCATACACTTAGCTTCCACAGGGGAGCCCTGGTACGGACCATTTATTTCAGGAGACAAATATCATCATGTTTTTATCTGCAGAGAGGAGTTGATTTTGCCGATTATGCCATAGAGAATATTTGTGAAAAGTGCTTAGCTGCTTTATATAGCTTACCATTCCATCTGGTTTGTGATTTTAATTAGAGAAGAAGGAACAAGCATCCCCTTGTTAGATATTATTTTCCATCTCTTAGTTTGTCCCTTTAGCCTAGGGAACATGTTTTGTAATTTTACTTTTCAAGCTTCACCTTAGGTCACTGGGTAGGTTGAACTGAGGTTAGAAAAGCTTTTGTTGTTGGCCAATTGGTATGTTCCCTACTTGTATGACAATTACAATTGTTGTCAATTGTAATTGTCATACATGTAATTATATTGCTGTCACATTAAATTCCAATATTATTGAAAATGAAATTTTGTTACAAATTCAGATTTGTGTATTTTAAGAAACAAATAGGTAAGGCATTTTTTTTCAAAATGTATAATATAAACAGGGCACACTAATTTCCTTGCTAACATTCTGATTACTCCACTTTCCCAATCTACAGTGTTAATGTCCTCACAAATGTTATAAACCACTTTTATCATTGATGCACTTCTAGTATTTTCAAGAATTTGATTGATCATATTCAGCATGTGGGCTTCTAGCCTGGTTGGGAAAAAAAAAAAAATAAAGACCCTTATGGCCCCCTTGTGGTCAAACAATGTAAAATTTTCTGCAGCTTTACAAGTATCTTTGTTAATAATATTGCTGAAAATTCTAAACAATTTCTTAAAATATTCTCATTAATAGGAAAAACACAAGTTGATTATGAATATATATTCATAATAATTCCAAACAACCTAAAATGTATTGTGCAAACATATACTGTTAATAGCTCTGATGAAATGCTAGAATAAATTATATGTTTCTCCTTCCCTGTGATGCCATACAGAAAAAAATATTATTAAACCATGACCAGGAGCGCAAGCCGGGTTATTATAATGGCAATATAAAGACTGATTGTAAAATTATGTATGTAAAATGTTAAAAATTTAGTAAAAAAGAGAAAAACTATAACACAAACAAAAATATGGATAATGATGCTAGTACCGTTTATAATAATTAATACATTTTTATTGATGATTTTGTGTATTCCTCAGAACATGAATTTTTCAATGTCAGGCCTAGGGCTATTCGCCCTTTCCCTTTCCCTCATCCCCAACCTTTCCAGATCAAGCACTTCTGCATTAAACTGTTTCTAACATCTTTCAGTCCAGTCCTTTTTTTTTAAGATACTTTAGAATTCACATTTTCCTTCGTTTACATTTTCATAGTACATCTAAAAATATTAATACATACTCAATACACCCCTATACAGTTTACAGAGTCTGAAAAATAATTGGTGTGTGGATTCTAGAGCCCCATGAGAGATTTACATTATAATACACAACCAGTATTGCTTTCAGATAATTACAGAATAATTAACCAGTACATGTGGTACTACAACTTGTCTTTGCCATTCTTGCGCGAGAGTGTTCTGGTGTTGCTTTAGTCCAATCATAGATAGGGCAGGAGGCAGCAGGCATAAGACCTATGAGCTCTACCGGATTGTGGTTTTTTCTTGGGATGTGGATTAAAGGCGATTCTTACTCTTGAGTCATATCTATGAGTTTCTGAGCCACTCTATGAATAGTTCATAATGGTCGATCCCCACATAGTGCCTCACTGCTAAAGTTGTAGCTCACATTGTCTCAGATCGATAATCCATCTTCCCTATATATGGGTACGATAGTTGCAAATTATTTCTCCATACTCATCAGTTGAGGGGTCATTAGTTTAGGGTTGGTTCCAACCTTTGCTATTGTGAACGAGCAGCTGCAATAAACATGGATTTGATGCATCTTTGCAGTAGGCATGAGTCTTGCTGGGTATTATTATCCAGTGAGCAATAATGGCTGGGTCAGGTGGTAGGTTTCATTTTTGATCTTTTCAGTGTTCTCATGCTGCTTTTCTCCAATATGAGGTTGTACAAGTGACTTTCCCACCGACCAGTGGGATGAGAGTTCCCCCCCTTCCCTACAACATCTTCCAGATTTAGTGTCTTTTGTTTCTTGATCTTGCCCAGTCTTGTCAGAGTGAGATGAACATCTGAAAGTGGTTTTTAATTTGACATTTTCCTAATTATTAATGATGTTGAATCACTTTTTATAACTTTCTCAGCCATGTTTGATTCCTCACTGGTGAAGTCTCTGTTCAGCCTATTACCCATCTTTTGATAGTTGTTTTTTTTTTTTTCTTTCTTCTTTGTTTTTTGAGTAGTCTATATATTCTGATGTTAATGCTCTGTCGATGAATCACTCTGTGGGGTTTTCTCTTCATTCTTGATTGTTTCTTTTGCTATACAGAAGCCTTTGAGTTGATGAGGTCCATTTGTCCAGCTGTTGAACTTATTTCTCGTGCAGCTGCTGTTTGATTTAGAAAGTCCTTTTCTAAACTATGATCTTGAGGTTTTGCCAACATTTTTCTTCTACACCTTCAGGGGTTTACAAGGTTTCACGTTTGAGGCACCGATGTTGTGAATCACTTGCGGTTGATTTTTTTACGGTGTTAGAGGAGGTGGGTTAAATTTTGTTACTTCGCGTACAAATGCGTGACCAGTTTTTGCCAGCACCAATTGCTGAAGTTGCTATCTTCCACCATTGAGCTTCTTTTGCTCCTTTGTCAAATATGAGGTGGCTGAATTGTTGAGTTATATGAGGCGTAAGTTTGGATCTTTCAAATTTGTTCCATTAGTCTAATTGGCTTCTGTTTTTGTGCCAGTACCAGATGTCTTTATGACTATGGCACCATAATATATCTTGAAGTCTGGAAGAGTAATCCCTCCCTGTATTGCATTTTTCACTAGGGTTGCTTAGCTATTTGAGTCTTTTGTTTTTCCATATGCTTTAAGGATTTTTTTCCAGTTCTGTGAATTGAAGAAGCTCTTAGGGATATTGACTGGGATTGCATTGAATCTGTACATCCATTTGGGTAAAATGAACATTATTACTATATTATTTTTTTCAATCATGGCATTGGAGGTTCTTTCCATCTTTTTGATTCATTTTCAATCTCCTCAGGTGCTTTCTTTAAAGTCTTTGTTGTAGAGATCATTTGTTTCTTTGGTTAGGTTTGTTCCCAGGTTTTTTTTTTTTTTATTTTATGTTTTTGAGGCTACTGTGAGTGGAGGTCTTCTTATATCCTTCTCCCACTTTTTTTTTTTTTTTTTTTTTTTTTTTTTTTTTTTTTTTTTAGGTTAAATTTGTATCCTGCTGATTTACTGAAACTTAATCATTTCTTGAAGTTTCTGGTGGAGTTTTTTAGCATCCCTTAGATAAAACATCATCTGCAAAAAAGGGCTAGACTTCAACTTCTTCTTTTCTGATAGTCCTCCTTTAATTTCCTTCTTTTATCTTAATTGCCCTAGCAATGTTTCAAGCACTAAGTTAAAGAGGATGTTGATAAGGGGCCCGCCTGGCTGGGTTCCCACCTTTTAAGGGAAAATGGTTTTGAATTTTTCTCCATTGGATAAATGTTGGAGTGGGTTTGCTATATATGGTTTTGCTCATGTTGAGGAATCTTCCCTTCAGTCAGAGTCCCTCTAGGACTTTAAACATGAAGGAATGCTGGATTTTGTCAAAGGCTTTTTCTGCATCAATTGAGATGATGGTGGGTTTTTTGTCTTTTAGTCCATTTATATGTTTTATGATATTTATTGATTTATGTATGTTGAACCATCCCTGTATCTCTGGTATGAATCCAACTTGGTCATGATGGTGGGTCTGTATGGTATTTGCAAATATTTTGTTGAGAATTTTTGTATCTGGGTTCATTAATGAGATGGGTCTATATCTTTATTGGTTGTATCTTTGAATGGTTTTGGTATTAGGGTGATGCTGGCTTCATAGAAGGAATTTGGGAGAATTCTCTCTGTATTCTTCTGAACAGATTGAGTAGTAATGGTTATAGGACCTCTTTAAATGTTTTAGAGAATTCTGCTGTGAATCCATCTGGGCCTAGGCTTTTTTTAGTTGGGAGGTTTTTTATTACATCCTCAATTCCCTCAACTATTATGGTTCTGTTTAAACTGTCGACCTCTTCTTGGTTAAGCTTTGTTGGTTCCCAGGATTTCAAATATTCATCCATTTCTCTTAGGTTTTCAAATTTAGTGGAGTATGGGTTTTTGAAGTATTCCCATATGATTGTCTGGATCTCTGTCTGTTGTGATGTTTCCCCTTACATCATGAATATTATTGATTTGGATTTGCTCTTTCTTTTCTTTTCTTTTTTTTTCTTCTTAACTGGGCTAGAGGTCTATTTTTTTTTCAGTTATTAATACTTTATTTAATTAAGTATCAAACAGGACAGTGGAATAATTTCTTATTTCATATGTATTTCCATTTACAATGCTTGGAAAAATATTTCAGTAACATTAGGTATAAACTCTTAAACACGCAATAGTCTTCTCCCTATATTTATTCATATAAATTAACTGATTTTTGTATAAATTATCCCCCTCAAACGAATTTATAACATATAATTTTATCTCTGAAAAGCAGCCACAACCTTTCAGACACTGAATAAAGATATGACAAGATTATCTTTTCAAAGAACCAGCTTTTGGATTCCTTGATTTTATGTATTGTTTTCTTTGTTTCTATTTCATTGATTTCTGCTGTGATTTTGGTGATTTCTTCCTATCTTTTGAAGGTTTAGGCTTCATTTGTTGTTATCTCTCAAGTGTTTTCAGCTGTAGTGTTAGATTGTTTATTTGTTCCCTTTCTGTTTGTTTTTTTTGTTGTTGTTGTTGTTTTTGTTGTTGTTTTTTGATGTGGGCACTAAATTTTAGGGTTATAAATTTTCCTCTCAAAACTGTTTTTTTTTTTTAATTTTATTTATTTCTGTATGTGTATGAATGTACTGTCTGCATGCAGGTCTGTGCGCCCGTGTCGTGCAATGCCTCAGAGGTCAGAAGAAGGTCTCGGATTCCCCTGGAACTGGAGTTCTCCTGGAATTGGAGTTTCAGATGGTTCTCGGCCGCCATGTGGGTGCTGGGGATCGAACCCGGGTCCTCTGTAAGAGCGGTTGGCGCTCTTAACCGCTAGGCCATCTCTCCAGCCCCAAAACTGGTTTTAAAGTATCCCACACATTTTGTTGTGTTATATTGTCTTTTTTTTGTTGTTCAGTTCCATGAATACTTTTATTTCACTCTTTATTTCTTCCCTGACCTATTTATTTCTTTCTTTCTTTATTTATTTTTTGTTCTTTTTGAGACAGGGTCTCCCTGTAGTCCCAGCTGTCCTGGAACTCACTCTGTAGACCAGGCTGGCCTTGAACTCACAAAGATCCGCCTGCCTCTGCCTCCGGAGTGTTAGGATTAAACGCGTACACCACCACGCCCGGCTCCCTGACCTCTTTATTATTCAGGATGATGTTGTTTAGTCTCCATGTGTTCTTCTAGCTAGTTGGGCTTATTCTGGTTATATTGAACTTTATTGTACTGTGGTATGATAGACTGTATGGAATAATTTCAATCCTTTTGTATTTGTTGAGATTTCTTTTTTGTCACAGTATGTGGTGGATTTTGGAGAATGTTCCATGAGGTGGTGTGAAGAAAGTATATTCTCTGGTGTTTGGGTGATATATTCTGTACATGTCTGTGAGGTGATTTGGTGTATTGTATTTGAGAAGTATAACCGATGCTAAGAAAAGGTAGAATCTATCCGAATTAAAAAGTATATAAATGTAGGCATTTATTCCAGGAAATGTAGTCTCTCTCGGGCAAATCCACAGGCTGCCAGCCATCCTGAGGGCTGTGGAAAGCGTGCTTCTGAGAGGCAGGGAGAGCCTTTTATGGGGGGAGGGGAGATGGTAACTTACTGGAATCTGGCTAATTAAACCCGTCCAGTGGCTCAGATCTAGAGGTGGGTCTTAGATCCAGAGGTCTCCTGGGAATCTGGCCTGCCCAGTAAAGGAGGGTCTTTCCTGTCTTGGCTTTACCCCCAGCCTGACCTAACTGTATTGTTCAGTTCTGGTGTCTCTCTCTTTATTTTTTGTCCAGGTGATCTATCCAAGGGGCTCAGTGGGGTGTTGAAGTCTTCCATTGTTAGTGTGTTAGGATTAATCTGTGTCTTGAGGTCCTGCAGAGTAGTGTTTATAAAGTTAGGTGCACCAGAGTTTGGTGCATAGATATTTAGGATTGTGAAGTCTTCTTAGTTAATTGTTTCTTTGACAAGGATGTAATGGCCCTCTTTGTCTCTTCTGATTAGTTTTACTTTGAGTTCTATTTTGTCTGAGATTAGCCTCTCTGGCTTGTTTCTTGTTACCATTCGCTTGGAATATTTTCTTTCCATTCTTTCACTCTATGGTGGTGTCTGTCTTTGAGGGTGAGATGGGTTTCTTGTAGACAGCATATAGAAGGATTCTGTTCCCTAATCGATTCACCCAAGTCTATGTCTTTTGATTGTGGAGTTTAGACCACTAATATTAAGGTTATTATTGAGAGATGTGTGTTGCTTCCTTTTCACTTTATTTTTTTGTTTGCATTCTTGGTCTAGGTTTGTATTTACTTTATTATCCTTTTGTTGATTTCTCTCTTTAATTATTTAGGGGTAGTTGCTCCTTTCCTCTGTTCTTTGGATTGCTTTGAGGATTTTCTAAAGTGTTGGTTTCTTAGACATGTATTCTTTCATCTTGTTCATGTCGTGAAAGATTTTTCTCTCTCCTTCAACTATAACTGTCATATTTGCTGGATATAGTAGTCTAGGTTGGCATCTAAAGTCATTTAGCACAAGAAATACTTTGGTCTACATTCTTCTAGCTTTCATAGTTTGGACTGAGGAGTCTGCTATAATTCTAATGGGTTTCCCCTTATATGTAACTTGTTGTTTTTCTCTTGTGGCTTTCAGTATTTTGCCAGTTTTGAGCATCTAGTGTTTTAACAGTTATATGGCATGGGGAGTTTCTTTTCTTGTCCTATCTATTTGGTGTTCTATGTGCTTCTTGTATTTGTATGGGATTGTCTTTTTTCAGTTTTGGGAAATTTTCTTCAATTATTGTGTTGAAGATCTGGTCAGTAGTGTTGTATTGGGATTCTTCTCCTTCCTCTATCCCTGTGATGTGGAGGTTTGGTCTTTACATAGTGTCCCACATTTCCTGGTTGTTCCACTCTTTTGTTTTTTAAAAATTTTTCATAATCTTTACTTGAGCTTTGTAGTTGCTCTGTATTATCCTGCAGGTCTGATATTCTTTTTTCTGCTTCTTCTATTCTGCTTCTGAGGCTTTTTCCCATCCTTTCTTGGTGATTGGATGAATACTCAATTTCCTTTTTCATTTCATCCTGTGATTTCTTTAGATTTTCCACTTCCCTCTGGAGCTTGTCATTCTCATCCTTAGTTCGTTGGTCATTTTCTGTTTTCATTTCAGCCTGCGATCTTTTCAGTGTTTCCACTTCCTTCCAGAGTTTGTAATTTTCTCCCTTTAGTTCTTTCCAACGTTTGTCATTATCTCCCTCTAGGTCCTTCTTGAGTTTTTCAGTCTCTTCCCTTAGTTCTCTAATTTCTTTGACTATGTCTACAGTTGTTCTTCTAAGGACAGTGTCTTGACTCCTTTCCTTGGAGATCTCATTGTAGGGATCTTCTGTAGGGTTGATAGAGTTCAGTGTGTACTTAATATGAGCTTTTCCCATGTTATTTTTTCTTTATGTCTTTGGCATGTGGATTTGTTTGTTTAGTTGTTTCTTTGGATTCTGGCACCTCAATGTTGGCTGCACAAACTATAATCACTAATGCTGCACCTGTTAGGTTCCCTGCACCACAGCTCCACCAGGTTGACAAGGGGTGGGGGGTAAGCCCCCCAAGGGTCATGGCAGTTCCACCTTGCCTTATGGGCATCTCACTTAGTCTGTGCACCTGTCTGGAGCCCAAATTAGCTTTTGTTAACCCACAACTGGCCAACTTGCAGGGAACAAGAGGCTGCAGACTGCTTATCCCTGAATTGTACACCTATTTTTAACCTCTGCCTCCCAAGGCTCAGGGTTTATTGTGGATGAGGAGGTAGAAGGATTGTGAGAGCCAGAGGCAATGTATGACCACAAAGAAACAGTTTTCTAAATAGTCAGTTACACACATTAACTCACAGCAGTGGTGACAGCATGCACATGTCCCATGAAAGCTCACACCAGACAAAATTCCAGAATAGACATAGGGAAGTAAGTAGGAAATCCTGACCCAACCTAAGGAACTTGGGAGCTAATGGCTGCTGGGAGGGGGGAGACACAATCTCTTGTAGGCATACAACTGTTCATAGGTTAAGCAGAGTCCAGTGGAAGGATATTTAGGGAAACAAACCAAACTCTATAAGTTGTATTATATATATAATATATATATATTATATAATACAATATATATATAATATATGTATATATTATAATAATAAATATAATATATATGAGTAATATATATAATATATATGAGTACATTTAGTTGGGTCGATGCAGTAAAGGTAGGTGCAGATAGCGGAGGGGATCTAAATATCATCAAATTATGTTGTATGAAAATTGGAAAAATTGAATAAAATCTTCCTTTTAAAATATTTTATTTATTTTTTTTTTTACTTTATGTGTATGAGTGTATTGTCTGTATGTGTGTAAGTGTACTCATGTTCTGCAATGCCTGAGGAAGATACGAGATGGTGTCAGATTCCCCTGGAACTAAAGTTACAGATGGCTGTTAGCACCATGAGAGTGGTGGAAATTTAATCCATGTTCTCTACAAGAGAAGCCACCACCGTCTCTCCAGCCCCTCAATAAAATTTCCTAAGAATCAGTTTTTGTTAAGATTATTTCCTCATATAACTTATTTTATTCTCCATAATAATAGTTATTCTAGGTATTTCATAGAATTATTTCTAAAAATAGAATTTCCAGTGTTTTTCTCCTTTTTTTCCAATATATGTATGGTGTTCTCCAAAAACATGATGATATTGATATCAGGAGGTGCAAATATGAATATATATTTCAATGAACAATTCATTATAGGAGGGTAAATTATATCATAGACAGGTCATTCCATGCACATTAGATTACCATTGACTAGGAATGAGAACTACTTTTTAAAATACTAAAAAGTTTTGAGAACATCATAGATATTTATAATCTTTGCACCTACAAGTCCCCATCCAACTCCTCCCATGTCATCCCACTTCCCTCTCAATTTCCAGTTCTTTTCCTTGACTATTATTGTTTGAACATAAACATGCATACATTTATAGATGTACACACTATAGATATATGAACACAATAATATATATATATATTAGTATGTATATATGTATATTAGTATATATTAATATATATATTAATATATATATACTAATATATATACTAATATATACTAATAGTATATATATACTAATATATATATATATATATACATTAGAATGAATATATATATATATTCATTCTAATCAATAGTGCTCCAGTGAATCTGTGCTTCAGGCTGACTACTTGGAGTTAAATAAAATCTCAGGGAGCTAGTCCTTGGAGAAAATGGATTCTCCCTCTCTCAGCATCCATTGATTGACTGCAGCTTTCCATCCTGAGATGGGGCCGCATGAAATTTCCCCATCTACGTTGATATATCAGTTAATTTTCTTAGAATATGCAGATCTCATTATTCTGTCAAACTGTGGAGATTTCAGTAATGTAGCTTCCCTGTTATGGCTAGAATACTTTAAGTTGCAACAGGTGTAGTGTCCCTCTGCTCTCACATTTTCCTGCCAATCAGCTTCCTGCAATTTTCTCTGTACATGTGCCACTTAGGTCTGGGTACCCACAGACACTTAAGGAATAAAAACTTCTTGTGTGCTACTACATACAGGACTAGGTAATTCATAAAACTAGATAAAAGGAATATAAATATTTTAACCATGAATATGATAACATGCTTGAAGACAGTGATATATTTAATCTGCTTTAAATATTAGAGATGTACAAGTGTATTGAAACCTTGCATGGTACTCTATGCTTATATATGCTTTGTGTTTTATCTGTATGTTAAAACTAATTTAATTTAAAAGTAAATTTTAAATTTAATTATAAATTCCCTGGAAATTATTTTTATCAACTGTTCAGTTGTGGCAATATCTCAGCTTATTTATGTAGAAAAGATGTTAAGTTTGAGGGATTTTATCTTAATTTATCTAAACAACTTTATTCAGTTTGAAAGGAATCAACATTTAAGTTGGGATCGTGCTAAAAGTTATATAATATTGCTTTATGTATAAACCTCTCTGCTTAAAATATTAAAACAGATGGTAGTGAGCTAAACAGGAATAAATCTCATTATGCAAATAGATCTACTATCTGGGCGCAGTTTCAGTGGCACAGTCTTTGGTTGTGATGTGTTACAGGAATGGAGGAGAAGCAGCTCTTTACTGTAGACTGCCTCAATAACAACTGGCTGAGCCACTTGGGTCAGGGGACATTACCATTCTCATCAGGTTTTCCTCACCTGCTCTCGTGAGATGAGCTTCTATCTTTAGGAAAAAAGAAAGAAAAAAGAAAAAAAAAAAGGAAGAGTTAACAGGTATCAAATGAATGTTCCAATAAAGGTCACAAAGAATTTATAAGAACCTTCCTAGATTAAAATTTTTTCTTTGAAGGCAAACTAATCTCTGGTATTAGTGGCTAAAACCCAAGGGGTGTCTGCTGGATCCTGGGAACCTTTCATTTGCATGCACCTTGCAAATACATTTACCTTGATAAGGTGCATTATTTTTATGTGTGTTTCTAAATGTTTACTATTTTTCATCAATGAACTAATTTTTTCAAATGAGAAAGATAATATGTAAACAACTGTGGAGCACAGTGTTTCATGTTTTGAAGATACTTATGAAACAATGTTATCTAAATGTAGCTTTACACAGATATCATTGTAAGATATTTTATAACTAATACTTCCCCCTAAAATAAGTGTTATTATGTGCTTCTCTATAACTCAAATGCAGCTTCTTCTAAATGGTGGATTAAAGGTTTCCATATCACAAACATTTTCAGACTGGCTTTAAATATTTGATCACTTCTGTAGTATCTGTGGGATCACGTTATTAGCTTGTATGAGTATTTGGAATTGTAGAGTGAAAATGATGTGGATTTGACCAAATCTTAATCTTAGAGTCTTAATTTAAGAAATGGGGACAAAGTGGTGGACAATTATTGTACTTTGTAGCATTACCTTGAACAACCCTCAAGGAAGGTCAGAATTCAAAGTATGATACATGGTTGTTTTCAGAAAAAAAAATGAATATTTATTGTTTGCCACAAGGAGGAATGTCCCTCAGTCAATATATTATTGCAAAAGGTAGATTTTTCTGAGCACCTAATGATATAAAAGTGAATACTGTTACTTTGAAATATACATCATTTTAGGAAAACATTAGCCAGATAAATACCCTGTAGACGGTTTTGTTAGTTTTATGTAAAATATATGCATATTATTTACCCTATCCTCTTATTATTCGGTAAATATCTTTTTATTTATTTTTTAAGGGATTCACAATATAAGAGCACAGTTATTTTCAGATCACCTTAACGTTGGTCATTTTGCCATATAAGTAGGTAATTGGCGATAGCATCCACAGATGAAGGATACCATTCATCGTTTGTTTTTCTGGGACTATGTTACTTCACTTAGCATGATATCTTCTAGCTCCATCCATTTACCTGCAAAGTTCATGATGTCATCTTTCTTTACTGCTGCATAGAACTCCATTGTGGACATATACCACATTTTTCTCTATCCACTCATCAGTCGAGGGGCACTTGGGTTGGTTCCAGCTCTTTGCTATTGTGAAGAGAGCTGCAATAAACATGGCTGTGCATATATCTCTGCGGTAAGATGAGTCTTGTGGGTATATACCCAGGAGTGGTATGTCTGGGTCAGATGGCAAGCTCATTTCGAGTCTTCCAAGGGTTCTCCACACTGCTTTCCATAGTGGCTGTAGGAGTTTACATTCCCACCAGCAGTGAATGAGCGTTCCCCTGTTCCCCTTTCCCCACACCCTCTCCAGCATTTGGTATCATTTGTTTTCTTGATCCTAGCCAGTCTTATTGGAGTGAGAGATCATAAAGTGGTTTTAATTTGCATTTCCTTAATTATTAGTGAAGTTAAACACTTTTTAAGATGTTTCTCAGCCATCTCTAATTCCTCACTTGTGAACTCTCTGTTCAGCTCTTTGCTCCATCTTTTGAGTGTGTCGTTTGTTGTCTTCTTTGTTTTTTGAGTAGTTTATATATTCTGGAAATAAATGCTTTGTCAGAATTATTTGCAGTGAAGATTTCCTCCCACTCTGTGGGTTTTCTCTTCACTTCCTTGATTATTTCTTTTAATATCTTTAGAAAACAAAAAGTAAGTAAAATGTTTAAAAGCTGGAAGCATAGAAAAGTAAAAGAAGTGTCATATAGTTACAGAATACTTAGAATTATAATTTAAAAAAATGTTTATTATTTTTATGTGTATGTGTGTATTGCCTACATGTGTCTAAGTGTACACATGTTGTGCAGTGTTAGCAGAAGTCAGAAGAAGGTATCAGATTCCCTTGAAATAGGACTTACAGACAACTGTTAGCCACCATGTGGGCAAGAACATCCAGTGCTCTAAACTGCTGTGCCATCTCTCCAGCCCCAGAATTATAATTTATAGAATGAGTACAGTATTATAATTTTAAAACTAACATGAAGATTTTGTTATACTGTTTCATGGAGAAAAGTAAAATATAAAAAGTCTGTGTATGCCAGGGCTAACATTGTGTAAAATATACATCTGAGGACAAGGCAGGGTATTTTGATTTGTTTTGTTTTGTTTTGTTTTGTTTTGTCTTTGTCTTTTTGAGACAGGGTCTCCCTGTAGCTCCAGGTATCTTGGAACTCACCATGTAGACCAGGCTGGCCTTGAACTCCCAGACATCTGCCTGCCTCTGCCTCCTGAGTGCTGGGATTAAAGGCATGGCAACCATGTTCCCATGTTGCTTTTAATCCCAGGACTCAGGAGGCAGAGGCAGTCTGTGAGAATAAATAAGGCCAGCTCAGTCTATATAGTAATTTCCAGGCCAGCTGGGGCTTCAGGGAAACCCTGTCTCAAAACAAACAGTCAACTAACCAAAACAAAATGAAATAGCATCCACTCCCAAATTATAATTGAACAAAGAGTACAAGAAGTAGGAAAACTGTTAACAGCTCTTGAGCCAACGTCTCATTTGGGGTGATGATTTTCATCCAATGTTATATCTGTTTTCTTGCTACTAAGTAAGGGAAGTTAGCTAGTGAATGTAGAGCAGTTACTTCTTGGGTAGTCCTAGAACTTTCAGAATAATTTGTATCTTACCTCACAATATGAGGTCTTTTATTGGTGGCAATGTATTTTTCAGATTGTACAAAATAGAGATGTTCTCTGTAGAATTCTATGTTTGGTTCTCTGCAAAACATGTCTTTTTCTATTTCAGTTTGTTGATATCAAGTCTTACTAACAGGTCAGGCTTGCCTCAATCTTTTATTATCCTCCTGCCTCAACCCCCTGATGCTAATGTCAGAGGCATGTACTGCCATTCTAGACTTCTAAACAGACTTTTGAATTTTTACCTAAACATCTGTTATCAAATATGAAAGCTAAACATGAGTTATTTAATAAGCACAGTTCCCATCGCAGCAGGAGTAATGTGCTGAGTGAGGCCTTGGTGCGTTCAGGTGGAGTGTCTTGCTTCTTTCCTGTGGCTGCTTCCTGTGTCCTATTTAAGTGCAGAACACAGCAGAGTTTCCCCCCATCCCAGCTTGGGTTTGCAGAGTGCTTGTTCAATGCTGAGGTGAGCAATTTTTGTTGTTGGGTAAATGTAAATATTTGCTCTTTTTCTCTCTTGGTTTAAGCCCTTCTAGCCTCCCATGGAGGGACAGGACCTGTGTACAGATTCCCAGTGGAGTTCTGAAGACAGAATTGCAAAGACTCCCAGAGGGCTAGGAGGGAAATGTAATGAATTTTATCAGGAGCCCTACTGAATCAGTAGAATAAGTAAGAGAATATTTCCTGAGAATATTTGCTGACATGGCTTTCTGAGGACTCATTTATTCTACAAACACAACCAGTGTTCCATGTACCAGAGGCACAGATGAGGAGGGGGGGGTGTTGATATGTAGATGTGTGACCTGGACCTAGTTTCACACAGCCTACATAAGGAAGGACTGCGTCCTGTCTCCTTTCCGCCTTCCCAAAATGCCAGATTTGTCCTTCTCTTTTATACTGTATAAAAAGAAAGTCCATGGTGATTCTATTTCACTGGTATTCTCAGATACATGGATATGCACTTCCAAAATGTAAATTAAGTTTCACACAGTCTGTGCAGCCCTAGAAGAAATAAAACTGGCATAACATCTGCAATGTTCCTTCATTTGTAGAATATAAATTTTAATACAGTGTTTTAAAATAGCATTACCATGAAAGAAAATACAAGATTTGATTTTTACATATATGGTCAATTCCACTTCCCAGGTTGGTTGCTACAGAGGATTTGGGTCAGAGTTCTGTGTGCAGGCACAGTAACTTGTTCTGCAAGATTCTTACATATCGAACATAGTTTTCTCTTGTGTATTTTCAGTAGGTACCACCCTTGAAATTTGTCAGGTCTCTCAAGGTTAGCTAGACAATAAAAAAAAAAAATCTAGTAAATGAATATAAGCCTGAACCTACTGAACTGATCTGAAGAGGGATTTCTAATGGACAGATAATTGAAACAGAGAAGGAGGCATTAAGGTAGATAGCCTCTCATTAGATGATTTATTTATTCAGAAATGACCCATAGTGTTACTGTCTTCAAAAACATGGCCAGGATGTTCTGTAATGCTGCACTGGGAATGGTAGTTCTCTATTTTGTCATATGGGAAATATAGACAATTTTTTGTCATTAAATTGTGATGTGATGTGCCCTGGGTCTTTTGCATGCCGGTGCATTACTGAGTGTGAGGAAGCTTTGGAAACATCCAGCAGAGAAACTTTTACCTCTTGGGATCTCAATACAGTTGATAAAGGGTTGGGACTAGGTACTACCACTTGTAAAACACTCCCTTGTATTTCATATATATGGGTAATGTTGAAATAAGTTTTACTGAAATGGAGCTAATGATGATGACTATAATTAAAATGCTGATGAAGATAGTTTATTTCTTGAGTGATAATTTTTGTAGGAATTATATCAAGTATTTTCAGCATACACTATTTTATTAAATTTTCATCAACATCATCTGAGTTAGGTTTTACTCTTTATTTTACTTCCAAAGGTGAGAAAACCGAAGCTTATATTAATAACAATAATTTGATGCCAGCAGGTAATTTGTTACTTAATCACTCTAATATCATAAAAGTGTAGTTACATAACTTCTTATTCATAATTCCAAAATGTGGAAACCTATAAAAATAAAATAATTTTTGTCCACAATTTTTAGTAAAACGATCTGACCTCTTTTACTTTCTGTGAAATATGAACAAGTTCTGTGCTTTTGTAGACTTGACACATTGTACATTATATTCTCACCATTTCTGTATGGCACAGAATCTGTGGGAATTTGGCACAACCTTCATGGGACTTTTGCTCCAAGTCTCACTAGTCAGAGTCTCATCATCCTGCAGGATCTCTGGGCAAATTTATGTCTTGGCAGAGTTCCTGTCTCCTTCCAGCTGTGAAACTCATGGGGCCCTGCTTGTCAGGGTTAGAAGGAGACAGGCTCTGTGGTGCAGTCTCTGACTACTCCATCCTTTGTAAAGACACTCACAAAATTAGGACAGGCCTGCCCCCGAATCCTTCATCCTTCCCATGTGCCTGTTCCCCTATCTGCATAGTTTTGCTCTCTGAGGTTTCGGGTGCCACATGGTCAACTGCAGTCCAAAACCAGTAAAAAGAAAATTCCAGAAATAAACAATTCAGAAGTTTTATGTTGATTATCACTCTGAGTAGCACTTGAAACCTCACACTGCCCTGTTCCATCCTGTCCCCTTTGCCCAGCTTATCCACACTGAAATGTGCTACCTACCCATCTGTTACCTACTAGCCACCCAGGTTATCAGATGGCTGTCCCAGTATCACAGTGTGGTATTCAAAGCACAGAAATAGTAATTTTGTCAGTTTTGTTATAACATGTTGTTTACAAACTTTATTATTTAATTATTATATCTCATTAATTTCATAATTTAAAAAATGTATTATGCTGGGGGTGGTGTCACATGCCTTTAATCCCAGCATTTGAGAGGGAGAGGCAGGCAGATCTCTGTGAGACTGAGTAGTGATCTGAGGCCCACTCTCTATCTCTCTCTTACATTGGCCTTTATTGTGTTAGAGAGAAAAATTAAAAGCAAATGGACAATAACAACACAAACCAAAGTGAAAATAGCTAAGCCTCTCTTTCTCTCTCTTTCTCTCTCTTTATATGTATATATATAGAGAGTATATATACATAGATTATATATATACATACACATAGAGAGGCTTATCTATATATGTATATATATTATATACTATATAGTATATAATATATATAGTATATATGTATACTATATATGTACATTATTAGTTTGAATATACATGTATATTTTAGTTTGAATATATGTATATATTATTTTGAATATTCACTGTAGAAACAATATTTTTTGAATAGTGAGCACTTGTAGTATTAGTGTAATATACAAAAATTTTACCATAGTTTCTTTCTAATTCATTTCCAGAAAAGATGCTCTTCCGAAACACACTATTTTGTTATCAAGTGGTTTTACATAAGCTATGGTAGCCTGTTGAATCTCCCTCTGCATTCTGGAAACACATTTATCTATAGAAACGAAAGTGGTCACAATTATTGACAGATTGTAATTTCAGAGTCGGAAGATATTTGAATAGCTTGCTAAACCAATCAACAATCTGATATATGAATCGATTTCATCTTCTTGGGGCCCAAAACTTATAGTTGGATTCTAACCAGAATCAGTACCAAACTCTCAGCATTGTCCTTTATACAATTTATTTTCTTTCCCTTGGAAGATCAGATTTACTTGTGGGTCCTGGCCCAGGTGAAGTTTCAGCTGGCTCAATTTTTATGTCTCTTCTTGGTCCTTGTCATGTTCTCTGGGGTTGAGAGTCCATAGCTCACTTAGAATAAATAAACTCCACAATGGAGAAGGAATATAATTTTATTTTTCTACAACTTCCTTTTCATTTTATTACTTTTATTTTGTGTATATAAGTGTATTGTCTCCATGTGTGTAAGTGCACCTATTTAATGCAATGCCCTTGGAGGTCCAAAGAGGGCGTCACATTCTCCTGGAACTGGGGTTACAGGTAGTTGTTGGGGGACATGTGGGTGGTGGGAATTGAATCCAGGTCCTCTGTAAAGTGCAGCCAGTGCTATTAAACTTCGAGCCAACTCTCAAGGCCTGTCAGCTTCTTGTATCATATAGTGTATATTGTCATTTTAACACTCTTCAATTTTACTCATCTGTACTCAAACTTTTAATGAAAGTATTTAAAATTATTACAATGACATTAGAAAAGCAGTGAGTACCCAAGTACTATAAAATCATTTACAAGTAAGAAACCTAGTTTTTAATGTATTTCATATATTGCAAGTTTTGTCTTTTCTCACATGTCTAAATGGCCAGATTGAGTAATTTACTTGATTCTCCTTTTAAAGGAAACTTTGATAATATCAGACTGCAATGAAGTCCAGAAACAGTTAATTTGATTTTTAATTGGTGAGTATACAGAAGCACTCAGCTATATTTTCCATCTTATATTGTAGGATCGAGTTCTTCTGAACCCCGTAGTGTTTTTGTTCTTACTTTAGATGTTTTTTCACATTCATGTATTTCTCTAATTTCCAACATAATCAATTACTGAAAGTGCTTCTCCCTCTTCCATACTCATGAAAGCTCCTCCAATGGCTGTATGTAGTTCAATTGCTTTTTAATCGATCTCTGAAAAGCCTATATGCTGGCAGAATGACAGAATACCTCAGAGTCTGCCCACCTGCCTGAGAAGTTAAATCAGTTCTTCCCTGTCTCTGAAAAGGATTGGTAATAGGAAAAGTGTTCATCTCAGAATGGAGGTCTGGTCATTTTTGCCTACCTCATCTAAAATGCGACTTGGTTCAATTTTTCTCCTCAGGTGTTTTTGTGAGGACAAATGAGAAAATATGTGTGAGATGCCTAGCAGAGAGGGAGGCAAGCCTAGAAAGATTAGGGAGGGTGTGCCCCAGTCTGGGGGATCCTCTTGGCAGTACTTTTGCTGTGAGTACTTTGGCAAAGCAGTGCATCTAAGAGTTACACAGTTTTTAAATAATGGTGTCCTGTAAAATTACATAATGATTTAAGAAAAATATGTAATGAATAACATTGTAAAAATGCACTTATATTGAAAAAATAAATCACTGATTCTTGAAAAGAAACATTGACTACAAGTTGGTAAAATGTATTAACTAACATGGATCTGACATTTTTTTTTTTTTTGAGACAGGGTCTCCTTATAGCCCCAGCTGGCCTGGAACTCACTCTGTAGACCAGGCTGGCCTTGAACTCACAAAGATCTGCCTGCCTCTTCCTCCTGAGTGCTAGGATTAAAGGTACACCCAGCTAGTCAGACATTTTTGGAATTGGTTTTGCTCTGATTAGTGAATAGACCACTATGATCAACATAACCTTAAGTTTCTGTATACAACATTGTTTTAGCATCATGGTATTTAAACTGAAACTAAAACTAACACATATTGGTATTGACACTCAATTGTATGAGGAAATGACAAATTTTAGAAATTCTATTTTGAAAGATCAAATTCAGAAGCAGCCTTACATTCATGGAAAATTTTGCAAAATCAGCAATTTTCAAGACTGCACTTTTATAGGAATGGATAAACATTGGCTTTTGGAGTAGTGGCTGTTTCACCAAAAGATAATGATCTTATATTTTTAAATAATTCATTTATATAAATGGATGCCTGTAAAATATGTCAATGTCAAATACAATTATTCATGACCATTATATTTACTATGACCATATAAATTAGCTTTAGTAAAGGGTTGTCTTGAAAAATGCTGTAAGAGCCAAGCATGGTGCCGCACGCTTTTAATCTCAGTGCTCAAGAGGCAGAGGCAGGCAGATCTCTGTGAGTTCAAGGCCAGCCTGGTCTACAGAGCAAGCTCCAGGCCAGCTGGAACCAAAGGGAGACCCTGTCTCAAAAATACCAAAAGAAAAAAGAAAGAAAAATAGATATTTCTCCATTATAATTAAATTTCTGTAATGTTTCATGCATAGTTTCTAGAAAATGTTGGAACACCTCAATCCTCTTCTGATAGTTTGTCCAAAACCTCAGCTTTACTATTATATTTCAAGGAAGTTGTGTTGATGGGTTAAACACAGTGATTAGATTATTTTTATAAAGCGATTACATTGGTACACGTGGTTGCACCAGGTTTAACTCTAGATCTGTTTCATGTCCTGATTTTCTTGTAGCTTCCAGAATAATTTAACTTCATAATGAATAAAGCCAATATATGTATTGTTTGTTAAATAAATGTCTTTTCATAAAGCTTACTGTCTCTTGCTTTTTTCCTGATATTTCAGTAATTTTAGTTGACTTTCTATATTTGAACCTTTTATCCACAAAATACTAAGATCACTTAGAAAACAATTAGCATATATATATAAGAAAATAAATTAATGGAGAAAGGGACTTGCTATTTAATCAGCCTGAAAATTACCATTAATTATATCATGAGAACTAAGTAGGTAATGTACATTAGATAATTAAAGAAATAAAATTTAGGCCTCATTGGTGACCCAAGTTTGTTTTCTGACAATGTGCATTCTAGCTTGGGTTTTATTTCTCATCCAAACAGGAACAGAAAATTCATCTGTTGTTGCATTTTTGAGCTCTGCTGAGGGGAAGACTGAAGTCCTGTGTGGAAAAAGATGTGGCCTAGGGATGAGTAAGCAGCCACTCATGATTGATGAACAAGAGCAGTTCACACCATCTCTGTTGAGATAGACCTATGTGAACTATCAAGTGTGGGCTGACTGAGAAATAGCTTCTGTCTTATTTCTCACTCTTCCTAACTTGACAGGAAGAAATGCTCTGTGAATGGTAACAAGTCATTTGACACATAGTAACAATAGATCAAAATGATTTTATGAACCCTACAAGAAAACAAGTGTTGTGAGGAGACTTGGGTCTTTCAGTCGTGTAGTTGTTTACGGAAACAGTTGTATATTTATTAGGACAGACTATGGAGACAGAGTACCAGAGTTCAGTTTTATCATCCACTGTGTTACCCAAATTTAGTTAGATAACTTTGCACAATCTCAGCTTTTTCTCTTTTGGAGGCAAGGGGTGGAGGGACAGGGTCTTCCTATAGCCCCAGCTGGTCTAGAACTTGCTATGTAGACCATGCTGGCCTTGATCTCAGAAATCCACCTGCCTCTACCTCCTGAGTTCTGGATTTAAAGACAGGCATCACCATGCCTGGCTGATTCTCAGCTTTTTGAATTGTTAAATGAGGGCAAAGGTTATATCTATGTTTGCATTAGAACCAAATCAATATCTGATTTTATATTATGTAAGAACTCAGCAAATAATAGGCAGCTTATTTTTTCCTTTGTAAACATTTTTCTATGATTTTACAATTCTAGATGCTTCCTAAGATTTTTATGTATTGGTAATGGATTTTTTCATTTCCTATCAAATATTTTTGAGGGTATTCTCTATACCACAGAGTATTCTGGATCCTGGGCAATGGTCAGTGAATGAATGAGTGCTGGGGTCAGCTGAGAGAGGTGCTAGGTAGACTCATGGGAATACTTGGGCTGTAGCTTGCTTCTTTAGAGGGACCAAGGCTGTGGGACCAGATGGGGTCTTTTGACACATTCAAGGAACCCAAAAAAGGGCAGTGGAATGATGGCAAGAATGTTATATTGGAAGATCAAATTAAGCTGGGAATATAGAAGGCCTGGAGCCCTCTCAGCATGTGGAGTGTGGCAAGACATTGGGTTATTTTTTTACTTACTGGTTTTTATTTTATGTATAGGAGTGCTTTGCCTGCATGCATGTATGTGCATTCATGTTGTGCAATGCCTGTGGAAGCCAGAAAAGTATCTTATCCCCTGTAACTTCTGGAACTGGAATATAGCAGCCATTGTGGGTGTTGGGATCAAAACCCAGGTTCCTTTGCAAGAGTAGCAAGTGCTCTTAACTGCTGAGCTATCTATCTCTCCAGCCCCACTCGGTGATTTTTAAGCAGAAGAGTGGTATATGTCATTTACAATTTGAGAAGCATTATAATAACTACTGTGTAAGAAGTTGTGGGAAGATTGGAAACTGGAAGGCCAGCTATAAAGCTACTGCAGTGGCTTCATTTACAAGTGATAGTCGCCTGGAGTACTCAGAGCAGGTTAGGGTGTTTAAAAGAAAATATTCTAAACCATGAGAACATTAGCCATGTACTGTGTATGAATTTTCTTCAAGCCATACAATAGTTTTAAACGTGTCAGTACTCTGTAAGCAGGAGAAACAGTTCAGTGATCAAAACCACTTGCTGTTCTTGCAGAGGATTCGTGTTCAGTTCCCAGCACCCACATGATGCTTGTAATTCCATGGAATAAGATTCTCTCTTGATCCCTGTGACATCTGAAAACTATATAGCACATATATATACATGGAGGCACTCATGGATATACAAAAGAATAAGTTAAAAAAAATCACATTTCTTTAGAGATAAGATTTAGCTAAGTCTGTGCACCTGAAGTGAGTATGTTTCCTGTGTCCCATACTATCTAGAACCAAAAGGAAAAAAGAAAAACTATGTGCACTTTAGTCATGTTGATAGTCTGTTTTTTGTTGTTAATGTTTTGTTTTGAGACAGGGTCTCCCTGTAGCCCCAGCTGGCCTGGAACTCACTCTCTGTGTAGACCAAGCTGGCCTTGATCTCACAAATTCTCCTAGCCTCAGGTTACCTAGTGCTGAGATTAAAGGCTTGAGCCACTAAACCTGATGTTTGTTTGTTTGTTTTTAATTTTTATTTTTTATTACTTTATATGTATGAGAGAATTGCCTGCATGTATCTAAGTGCATCCATGTTATCCAATGACAACAGAGGTCAGAAGAGGGTATTGGTTCCTCTGCAACTAAAGTTAAAGGTAGATGTTAGCTGGTAAGTAGGTTCTGGGAATGGAACCCAGGTCTTCTGTAAGAGTAACCAATGCTCTTAACCACTAAGACCTCTCCAGCCCTTTGTTTGTTTGTTTGTTTTTAATAGTAACATACACCATATTTTCAAACCTCATGGATACCCTGGTGAGAGAAGGTGTAGGATTGGCAGGCTGAAGAGAATCAGAGAGGTTGAATATAAATGTTGTTTGCTGGAATTCAATGATATAAAGCTAGAAAAGTTCTTCTAAGCATCCATTTGACAATTGAACATAATGTGCTTGATAAAAGCTAGGTTCAATCTTAACTACATACTCAACTGTTTATGAAGCAGTAAAATTATTCAGTTTCTAAGATGTGGAAATATATTTGAGGCTAGGGATAAAAAAAGTAACATATGATCTCTTTCTTCAAGGGTTGAGCTGGATAGTAAATAACAATCAATCAATAGATTATAATCAATTATAAAGGAAAACATAAAATGTCCTTTTAGAAAGGAGAAAACAGGGGCTGGAGAGATGGCCTAGTGGTTAAGAGCGCCGATCGCTCTTGCAGAGGACCCAGGTTCGATCCCCAGCACCCACATGGTGGCCGAGAACCGTCTGAAACTCCAATTCCAGGAGAACTCCAGTTCCAGGGGAATCCGACACCCTCTTTTGACCTCCGCGGCATTGCACGACACGGGTGCACAGACTTGCATGCAGACAGTACATTCATACACATACAGAAATAAATAAAACTAATAAAAAATTTTAAAAAAAAGAAAGGAGAAAGCAACAAGCAAGCATGCTTGATGGTGTGATGGGATGTCTTCTGAAGAGGTAGTGTTTCTGAGAGTTTGTCTCTCCTGTTATGGTTAAAAAGTTCCCGTGATCCCTGCAGTAAATCAGCTTTCATTTTCATTTTCTTTTTTTTATTATTTATTTTTTTTTATTGATGCTTTGTGTATTTCTTTTTTTTTAATTAGTTTTTATTGATGTTTTGTGCATTTCATACATTTTTCCAATTCAGTTCAAGCTTATTTCCCTTTCCCTCCCCCCCACCCCCACCCCATCCCAGATCATGCATTCTGCCATAACTGTCCTGCATCTTTCTCTCAGTTTTTTTTTTNCTTATCTATTATATGATATATATTACTTCATAGTATATAGTATATAATATATAATAGTTAATTATATACTATATTTGTACATATTAGTTTGAAATTACATGTTCGATATTTAGGTTTAGATAGAATGTCTCATGTCATATATATTTTGGATACTGTCACTGTAAAACAATATTTTTTAGCTAGTGACGCACCTTTATATCAAGTGCTTAATAGTCAATAATTTTACCATGATATTCTATTCTAATCTCTCTTCATCGAAAAGATGCTCTTTGCCGCACCCTATTTTGTTGTCAATCGGTTTCTATCATAACGCTATGGTAGCCTGTTGAATCTCCCTCTGCATTCTGGAAACACATTTATCTATAGAGACGAAAGTGGTCACAATTATTGACAGATTGTAATTTCAGAGTCGGAAGATATTTGAATAGCTTGCTAAACCAATCAACAATCTGATATATGAATCGATTTCATCTTCTTGGGGCCCAAAACTTATAGTTGGATTCTAACCAGAATCAGTACCAAACTCTCAGCATTGTCCTTTATACAATTTTTTTTCTTTCCCTTGGAAGATCAGATTTACTTGTGGGTCCTGGCCCAGGTGAAGTTTCAGCTGGCTCAATTTTCATGTCTCTTCTTGGTCCTCTTGGTCTTGTCATGTTCTCTGGGGTTGAGAGTTCCATAGACTCACTTAGAATAAATAAACTCCACAAAAGGCGAAGGAATATAATTTTATTTCTACCACTCGCTTTTTCTTTTTTTTATTACTTTTTATTTTGTGTATATAGTGTTTGTCTCCATGTGTGTAAGTGCACCCTACTTTTGCAATAGCCCTTGGGGTCCAGAAGAGGCGTCACATCTCCCTGGAACTGGGGTTAGCAGTAGTTGTTGGGGACATGTGGTGGTGGGAATTGAATCAGGCCGCTGTAAGTGCAGCCAGTGCTATTAAACTTCGAGCCAACTCTCAAGGCCTGTCACTTCTTGTATCATATACTGTATATTGGTCATTTTTAACACACTCTTTCAATTTTTACTCATCTGTACGCAACTTTTTAAAAAAGTATTAAAATTATTACAATGACATTAGAAAAGCAGTGAGTACCCAAGTACTAATAAAATCATTTACAAGTGAAGAAACCTAGTTTTTTAATGTATTTCATATATTGCAAGTTTTGTCTTTTCTCACATGTCTAAATGGCCAGATTGAGTAATTTACTTGATTCTCCTTTTAAAGGAAACTTTGATAATATCAGACTGCAATGAAGTCCAGAAACAGTTAATTTGATTTTTAATTGGTGAGTATACAGAAGCACCAGCTATATTTTGCCATCTAGATTGTAGGATCGCGTTCTTCTGAACCCCCCGTAGTGTTTTTTGTTCCTTACTTAAGAATTGTTTTTTCACATTCAATGTATTTCTCTAATTTCCAACATAATCAATTACTGAAAGTGCTTCTCCCTCTTCCATACTCATGAAAGCTCCTCCAATGGCTGTATGTAGTTCAATTGCTTTTTAATCGATCTCTGAAAAGCCTATATGCTGGCAGAATGACAGAATACCTCGGAGTCTGCCCACCTGCCTGAGAAGTTAAATCAGTTCTTCCCTGTCTCTGAAAAGGATTGGTAATAGGAAAAGTGTTCATCTCAGAATGGAGGTCTGGTCATTTTTGCCTACCTCATCTAAAATGCGACTTGGTTCAATTTTTCTCCTCAGGTGTTTTTGTGAGGACAAATGAGAAAATATGTGTGAGACGCCTAGCAGAGAGGGAGGCAAGCCTAGAAAGATTAGGGAGGGTGTGCCCCAGTCTGGGGGATCCTCCTTGGCAGTTACTTTTGCTTGTGAGTACTTTGGCAAAGCAGTGCATCTAAGAGTTTACACAGTGTTTAAATACTGGTGTCCTTAAAAATGTACATAATTGTTTAAGAAAATATGTAATGAATAAACAGTAAAAATGCACTTATATTGAAAAAATAAATCACTGATTCTTGAAAAGAAACATTGACTACAAGTTGGTAAAATGTATTAACTAACTGGATCATGACATGTTTTTTTTTTTTTGAGAACAGGGTTCCCCTTATAGCCCCAGCTGGCCTGGAACGCAACTCTTTAGACCAGGCTGGCCTTGAAACTCAAAAGATCTGCCTGCCTCTTCCCTCCTGATGCTAGGAGGATTAAAGGTCCACCAGCTGGTCATAATTTTTGGAATTGTTTTGCTCTGATTAGTGAATGACCACTATGATCAACCATAACCTTAAGTTTCTGTATACAACATTTGTTTTAGCATCCTGGTATTATAAACTGAAACTAAAACTAACACATATTGGTATTGACACTCAATTGTATGAGGAAATGACAAATTTTAGAAATTCTATTTTGAAAGATCAAATTCAGAAGCAGCCTTACATTCATGGAAAATTTTGCAAAATCAGCAATTTTCAAGACTGCACTTTTATAGGAATGGATAAACATTGGCTTTTGGAGTAGTGGCTGTTTCACCAAAAGAGTAATGATCTATATTTTATAATCTGCATTTACTAATAAATGGATGCCTGTAAAATATGTCAATGTCAAATACAATTATTCATGACCATTATATTTACTATGACCATATAAATTAGCTTTAGTAAAGGGTTGTCTTGAAAAATGCTGTAACGAGCCAAGCATGGTGGCCGCACGCTTTTAATCTCAGTGCCTCAAGAGGCAGAGGCAGGCAGATCTCTGTGAGTTACAAGGGCCAGCCTGGTCACAGAGCAAGCTCCAGGCCAGCCTGGAACACAAAGGGGAGACCCTGTCTCAAAAATACCCAAAAGAAAAAAGAAAGAAAAATAGATATTTCTCTCTTTAATTAAATTTCCTGTAATGTTTCACTGCATATAGTTTCTAGAAAATGTTGGAACACCTCAATCCTCTTCTGATAGTTTGTCCAAAACCTCAGCTTTACTATTATATTTCAAGGAAGTTGTGTTGATGGGTTAAACACAGTGATTAGATTATTTTTATAAAGCGATTACATTGGTACACGTGGGTTGCACAGGTTTAACTCTAGATCTGTTTCATGCCTGATTTTTTTCTTGTAGCTTCCAGAATAATTTAACTTCCATAGAATTAAAGCAATATATGTATGTTTGTGAAATAAAATGTCTTTTCATAAAGCTGTACTGCTCTCTGCTTTTTTCCTGATATTTCAGTACATATGTTAGTTGAATTTCCATATTTAACCTTTATCCCAAAATACTAAGATGCACTTAAACAATTAGATAGATTATAAGAAAATAAATAAGGGAGAAGGACTTGCTATTTAATCAGCCTGAAAATTTACCATTATTATATTCAGAGAAACTAAGTAGGAATGTACATAGATAATTAAAGGAAATCAAATTTGGCCCATTGGTGGACCAAGTTTGTTTGCTGACAATGTGCATCAGCTTGGGTTTTTTATTCTCTCATCCCAACAGAACAGAAATTCATCTGTTGTTGCATTTTTGCGCTCTGCTGAGGGGAAGACCTGAAGTCCTGTGTGGAAAAAGATGTGGCCTAGGGATGAGTAAGCAGCCACTCATGATTGATGAACAAGAGCAGTTCACACCATCTCTGTTGAGATAGACCTATGTGAACTACCAAGTGTGGGCTGACTGAGAAATAGCTTCTGTCTTATTTCTCACTCTTCCTAACTTGACAGGAAGAAATGCTCTGTGAATGGTAACAAGTCATTTGACACATAGTAACAATAGATCAAAATGATTTTATGAACCCTACAAGAAAACAAGTGTTGTGAGGAGACTTGGGTCTTTCAGTCGTGTAGTTGTTTACGGAAACAGTTGTATATTTATTAGGACAGACTATGGAGACAGAGTACCAGAGGTTCAGTTTTATCATCCCTGTGTTACCCAAATTTTAGTTAGATAACTTGCACAATCTCAGCTTTTTTCTGCTCTTTATGGAGGCAAGGGTGGAGGGACAGGGTCTTCTATAGCCCCAGCCCGGTCTAGAACTGCTTGTGACCCATGCTGGCCTTGATCTCAGAAATCCAATGCCTCTAACCTCCTGAGTTTTCTGGGATTTAAAGACAAGGCAAATCCAACCATGCCTGCGAGTCTCAGCTTTTTGAATTGTTAAATGAGGGCAAAGGTATATCTATGTTTGCATTAGAACCAAATCAATATCTGATTTTATATTATGTAAGAACTCAGCAAATAATAGGCAGCTTATTTTTTCCTTTGTAAACATTTTTCTATGATTTTACAATTCTAGATGCTTCCTAAGATTTTTATGTATTGGTAATGGATTTTTTCATTTCCTATCAAATATTTTTGAGGGTATTCTCTATACCACAGAGTATTCTGGATCCTGGGCAATGGTCAGTGAATGAATGAGTGCTGGGGTCAGCTGAGAGAGGTGCTAGGTAGACTCATGGGAATACTTGGGCTGTAGCTTGCTTCTTTAGAGGGACCAAGGCTGTGGGACCAGATGGGGTCTTTTGACACATTCAAGGAACCCAAAAAAGGGCAGTGGAATGATGGCAAGAATGTTATATTGGAAGATCAAATTAAGCTGGGAATATAGAAGGCCTGGAGCCCTCTCAGCATGTGGAGTGTGGCACAGACTTAGGGTTTTGTTTTTTAACTTTACTGGTTTTTATTTTATGTATAGGAGTGCTTTGCTGCATGCATGTATAGTGCATTCATGTTGTGCAATTGCCTTGTGGGAAGCCAGAAAAGTATTCTATCCCCTGAACTTCTGGAACTGGAATATATAGCGCTCATGTGTGTGTTGGGGATCAAACCCAGGTTCCTTTGCAAGAGTAGCAAGTGCTCTTACTGCTGAGGTCTATCTATCTCTCCAGACCCGCAACTCGGTGATTTTTAAACGCAGAAAGAGTGTGTATATGTCATTTACAATTTTGAGAAGCATTTATATACTACTGTGTAAGAAGTTGTGGGAAGATTGGAAACTGGAAGGCCAGCTATAAAGCTACTGCAGTGGCTTCATTTACAAGTGATAGTCGCCTGGAGTACTCAGAGCAGGTTAGGGTGTTGAAAAAAACTATTCTAAACCATGAGACATTAGCCATGCACTGTGTATGAACTCTTTCTTCAAGCCATACAATAGTTTTAAACGTGTCAGTACTCTGTAAGCAGGAGAAACAGTTCAGTGATCAAAACCACTTGCTGTTCTGTGCCGGAGGATTCGTGGTTCAGTTCCCAGCCACCCACAATGGCTGTCAGCATCCAGTGAATCAGATCTCCGAACACCTGTCGCACCTTGACAAACAGATACATATTTATACATGCAGAGGCAATCATGATAGCACAAAAAAAATTAAAAAAAATCACATTTCTTTAGAGATAGATTAGCTAAAGTCTGTGCCCTGAAGGGTATGTTTCCTGTGCCCATACTATCTAGAACCAAAAGGAAAAAAGAAAAAAATTTTTTTTCTATTCTTTAGTTTTATGTTGTTTTTTTTGGTTTGTTAATGTTTTGTTTTGAGACAGGGTCTCCCTGTTAGCCCCAGCTGGGCCTGGAACTCCTCTCTGTGGAGACCAAGCTGCCTTGATCGCACAAATTCTCCTAGCCGCAGGTTACCTATGCTGAGATAGTAAAGGTTGGCCCACCTCAACCTGATGTTTGTTTGGTTTGTTTTCTTGTTTATTTTTTATTATTCTAAGGGAGGGAGAATTGTCCTGTCCATGATCTGAGTGCAGCCATGTTATCCAATGCCAACAGAGGTCAAAGAGGGTATTGGTTCCTCTGCACTAAAGTTAAGGTAGATGTTAAGCTGGTCAGTAAGGTTCTGGGAATGGAAACCAAGTCTTCTGTAAGAGTAACCAATGCTCTTAAACCACGAAGACCTCTCCAGCCCTTTGTTTGTTTGTTTTGTTTATTTACTAGAACTTACACCATATTTTCATACACCCATGGATACCCTGGTGAGAGAAGGTGTAGGATTGGCAGGCTAGAAGAGAATCAGAGAGGTGTTGAATACGAAATGTTTGTTTGCTGGAATGCAATGAATAAAGCTAGAAAAGTTTCTTCTAAGCATCCATTTGACAATTGAACATAATGTGCTGATAAAAGTCTAGGTTTTTTTTCAATCTTACACTACATAACGCAACTGTTTATGAAGCAGTAAAATTATTCAGTTTCTAAGATGTGGAAATATATTTGAGGCTAGGGATAAAAAAAGTAACATATGATCTCTTTCTTCAAGGGTTGAGCTGGATAGTAAATAACAATCAATCAATAGATTATAATCATTATGAAGGAAAACAAAAATCTAAAAGGAGAAAAAAAAAAAAACAGGGGCTGGAGAAGATGGCTCCTAGTGGTTTAGGAGCGCCGATCGCTCTTGCAGAGGACCCAGTTCGATCCCCAGCACCCACAGGGTGGCCGAGAAACCGGCTCGAAAACTCCAATTCCAGGAGGAACTTCCAGTTCCAGGGGAATCCGACACCCTCTTTGACCTCCGCACGCCTTGAGGCCGAACACGGGTGCACAGACTTGCATGCAGACATACATTCATACACATACAGAAATAAATAAAAACTAATAAAAATTTTAAAAACAAGAAAGGAGAAAGCAACAAGCAAGCATGCTTGATGGTGTGATGGGATGTCTTCTGAAGAGGTAGTGTTTCTGAGAGTTTGTCTCTCCTGTTATGGTTAAAAAGTTCCCGTGATCCCTGCAGTAAATCAGCTTTCATTTTTCATTTTTTTTTTTTATTATTTATTTTTTTTTATTGAGCTTTGTGGTATTTTCTTTTTTTTTAATTAGTTGTTTATTGATGTTTTTGCATTTCATTCACATTTAATTTCCAATCAAATCATTGACTTCACCCCTTTTTCCCTTCTCCCTCCCCCCCACCCCCCACACCCCATCCCACAGATCATGCATTCTGCCATAAACTGTCCTGACATCTTTCTCTCCGTTTTTTTTTTTTTTTTTCATTTTTAAGCTATAAGTGATAATCCATGAGGACAAGCTTCACTTCATGCACAACCTATCTGCAGGGTTGTGCCCAAACCACCACAGCTCATTTCCCATCCAGCGCGGGGGTGAAGTTGTGTTAATCAAGTTGATCAAATGAGTGTCCCAGGACTACATTGTTGTCAGTTTCACCATTCACCCCAACGCAGCCATTACATTCTACCACGCCCCCTCTTCCGCCAGGTTGTTCCCTAGGCTTTAGAAAGGGGCACAGGGGATAGAGGTAAAACAGTCCACTATCTCCTGGAGCTGTTGACTTGGGCCTCTGTAAGGACCCTTCATATTTAACAGGGTGGGAAAAGTTAATTCATGGATTAACATATCCCAAACATGTGTGCTATGCTAAAGTAACCTACCATCACTATTAGTGCGCTTAAATACTAATATATATAATTGCTTGTTCTTCATTAGTAGGACTCGAAAGGTTATTCCTTGGACAAAACGGTCAGCCCATGAAGGTAAACAGCCAGATATTGACCGAGTCCAAGTCAACAGCTCCAGAAGGAGTGGACTGTTTTACCTCTCATCCACCTGTGTTCACATTTCATACATCATTTTTCCAATTCAGTTCAATATTTCCCTTTCCCTTCCCCCCCATCCCACCCCACCCTACCCCATCCCCAGTATCTGCATTCTGCCCTAACTGTCCTGCATTCTTTCTCTCATTTTCATTTTCTACAAGCACTTTTGAACTCGGGATCTTCCTGTTACACAAGCAAGAATCACTGTTCCAAAAGTACAATATCGACAATACTATGTGGATTGTAGTAACTGGAATTAGATGGCAATACTTAACATAAAGCTGGCGTGTTATATTCAGTCCTGAAGCATATAATCATTATATATTATATATATATATATCTATATATATATACACACAAACACATATAAGCAAACATTATAAGGCAAATATAGTCCAAGAACATTTAGAAATCTCCAAATTCTCTCCCATATGCTTAAGTATATTTCCAAAGGCATAAATCATGGCTCCAGTCCAAGATATACTTGTTGCAGAGAGAGCAATCAGGATTACATTATAAAAATAAAAATTTCGCCCGGCATGGTGGCGCACAGCCTTATCCTGAGAATTGGAGGAGGCAGAGGGCAGGCAATCTTTTTGTGAGTGTCAAGGTCCAGCCTGGTTATAGAGGAGTTCCAGGACAGCTGGGGCTACAGGGAGGACCCTGTCTCAAAAAAAAAAAAAAAAAGACAAAAAAAATAATAAAAAATAAAAATTTCATTGTTGAGTTTCTGATTCCACATGGCTGAAAAGTTTTACTGATTTTTAGTATATTACTGTAAAAGATTACCCACAGGTATCTATAGCAGCTGTTAAAATATTGTTTTAAAACTTCATACCTCTGTGTCATTCTGTACTTTCTTTCTTTAACATCTTAGTTTTTCTAATACCCTAGATAGTAAACTTTGGTTACTATTAGTAAGTGAATTTTAAGAATGCAAATGAGTTATGGAAACACAATATCTGTGAAATGCTGGAGGACCATAGTTGAAGCTGTGAACACTAAGATGTCAATTAACTTCAAAGGAACCCAACAAAGATCCATCTAAAGGCAGAAAGCCCATTTTCTGAGGTAGGGTTACATTGACATTTAATTTTAAAATCTGCATCTAGTGTATTTTTTTAAATGATCGCTGTCATCTTATTGATTTCCCTCAGACCTGTATAATGACATTCTCCAGGGCATTTCACTTTCAGACTCCTTCTCATATTGATCAAAAACAGATGCCTGGAATTTTTCCAGGTGTTAACCAATATTGACAAGAACACAGATAGGATGTATGCATCCTTTTGTGAAGTAGAAACAAAATAATATTACTCAGAATATTATGCATCAGTTTGATGTTGACTGAGAATTTTGCTATTCTCAAAAGCAATAATTTCTGGTTTTAGAGAGAAAAACAGTGAACAAATCTATAGTCCAGCCATTATGTGGTGAAAATGGAAAATAATAATCTCATAAAGAATCTACATGTGAGCAGCACACAGACTTCCTTACCTTTGTGCTATCATGCAGGAGCAGGTTAGCCTTTGGTACATACCAATAACTACTGACATTTAAATGCTCTTCTCAACGGAATGGGATGAAATTAATTCCAAAGGCACAGATGATAAAATGTCTTGGGCACTTCATAATTAAAATGTTGTAATGTGAGGATCAACCATGCAATTTTTAAAGGTACATTGATTAAAATTACTTTATTCAGCATTCTGAAAGTTTTCTTACTTAGAAAATTTTAAACAATAAAACTGAAAATAGGTTCTTTTTTCAAGGAAAATGAATAAATTGCCTTTGAAATGTTTCTATGTGATTAATATCACTTAAATTTATTGCTCTAATTCATCCTTTTAAAAAGAAATATAATAGTGGATAGTCTTAATTGTTACATATTAAAGAATATATAAACAGAAAAAAGTATTTTATATTTTAATGTTTATGATTCAGTGTTAATATTAGTATTAGAGAAATGTATACCTGAAAAATATCATAATACCTTCATTCATGACATAGAAATTGAAAACAATTCTTACAAAATCAATTCTGATGTTTTCAAGTTTAAAATATAGAAAAATAATTTTATGAACTATGCTGAGCTCTTTCTTAAACAAAATTTCTTTTCTTTGTTTCATTAAACTTCTTTAGCTGACTTTGGTAGTATAGCTAGTTTACTTGAACCTGGCTCTGAAATTTCTTTGGTTCAAAAATATACTCAGTCTTTTCTCTCATAGTAAGCACAGAATTTCAGAAACAGATACCAATGTAACCCAAAGGAAAAATTCTGATTTCTTCATATTTTGATTAGCTTCTTGTTTAGATGTTTAACTTAAAAATGGTATGTGTGTATCTTTCAATTAATTGATAAATATTGTATTCAATAGAAAAATCAATGAAAGAAACAGATTAAAAAGAAAATAGACTCACAAGCTAAGCCAGTCACAAAAGAAACCCTGAGCCACCTGTTCTTTATGGATATGGACTAAGATATAGAGGAAATAAATAGCACTTTATAAAGTTGGTGATTACAAGGTAATTGCTCACCATCTCAGGATAACGACATTATCATGTGATACAATTAATAATGTATTCAATATCATCTTTGTTAAGACACCAGGGTTTTACTTCTTCTCTTCCTTTTATCCCTTTTAATAATATTCATTTAAATAATACTCATTTCAGTGTACCATAATTTGAAAAGGTTGAAAGTTTAAGACTGGGGTAGTGCTTATTTGTAGAGCACTTCCTTAGCATAAGCAACGCTGTGGGTTTGATCCCCAGCACTAGCAAAAATAAGCAAATATAACCAAGTAAAGAAGGAAAATAGTTGAAGGTTTATAGGTACTTCTTTATTGAACAGATATAAGTAGTAGTTTTTAAGTTGCTTATTTTTTGTTATCCAGGGCACATCTCTCTTTTGTCCTTTTTGCTTTTGGATTCACTGTGCTGCGTTCCTTGATTTGGACAAGACTCCTATTTGAAAGGCTGAAATTCTGGACAAAATGAGGCTGCTGTAGGAGTAAACAGTCTTATTACTGTCAGGCTTTAAGCTCTAGACTGTTTCATAGAAGGAAGAATAAATTAGCAATTGGAATATTTACAATTAAATAGTTCATGAATATGTAGCAAGCCAAATTGATCTTGATAAATTATTTCATATTCTACTCTTATTACTCTGTCTGGAAAGATTAGCTTTCTTTGGTGAGAATTTAAGCACTATAAGGAATATGGGAAAACAAAAATGGGGAGTGACTGTCAGGAGAATGGAAAGCAGAGGATTTGTCTCTAAAAGTAGGTTTGAACAGAAATTCAATACATATTGTTTGCAAAGATAAACTTTTGTTCAAAACCAAAAGCGAGTTTCTTTTTCTATGCTTTAGCAGCATCTCGCTTCTCATTGTAGAATACCTCTGAGCTTTGGAAATTCTCTTCAAATTGGGAACTGACATTCTACTTATGAAAAATTATATTCACTCTACAGTTTATTTGAGATGCTTTAAAATATACTTGACTATTTTGGAGCTGGAGAGAGAGCCTAGCGGTTAAGAGCGACGACTGCTCTTGCAGAGGACCAGGGTTCGATCCCCAGCACCCACATGGCGGCTGAGAACCCGTCTTTAACTCCAGTTCCAGGGGAATCCGACACCCTTAATATAATTAATCATATTTGAAGCTATATGACTTTATAGGGTAAAGACATATTATTTGAGGGCCACAATGGTTCTTTTCCTCATGTTGAGGATAACACATAGTAAAGAGAGAAGACAGGCATACAGCTGGAGCTTGGGAGATAGTTGCAGAAGCACCAGGAGTTTCATAGACTCCCTTGGATGCATAGTGATTTGGGGCTAGTTCAGAATAGATGAATATATGAGATCTGAATATATGGGCAGTGCTAAATGGACTGGGTAGGTTTCAAAATATTAAAATGAAGACATGAAACAGAGGAAATAGTGGTGAATAGGAAAGATTTGAAGTAGAGGAAATGGGTGTGAATTTAATTAAAGCACATTATATGCATGTTTAAAATTCTCAAACAATTAAAAAAAAAACAAAAAACAACAGTACAAACCAGCAAGTGTGAAGGATGCCACAATGCACTGGTGCTTGAGCAAAGAGTCTAATCCCTGATTCACCAAGAGTGAATCAAATCTTCCATCAGAACAGTTCATTTTTGATTCCTCTTGCAAATATTCAACAAAAGACTTTCTCGATATTTTTTTTCAACAATACATCTGCCCTGATATGGTGAATAAGGAATTTTGCCTTGAGTCTTCAAAACAGGGTAGAAGTTTACCTTATCTGACCCGTATGGACCTAAAACAGCATAGAAAACTGCATTACCAGCCTAAGCCCACATACACTGTGCAACACATATTGTGGAGAATGACTTCCTTTCAGTGTGTTCCTCAGGTCTCTGTTTTCAGCAATATTTTCTTTTCTTTTTTTTTTTTTTTTATAAGAATACATTTTTTTCCTAGGCTTAGAAAAGGGGCACAGGTGGATGAGAAGCAAAACAGTCTACTTTCTCTGGAGCCGTTGTCTTGGACTCTGGTCAATTCTGGCTGTTTCCTTTCATGGGCTGACAGTTTGTCCAGGAATAACCCTTTGATCCTACTAATGAAGCACAAGCAAATAGATATATAGGTATTTAAACAGCACTAATAGTTATGGTAAGTTACTTTGGTATAGACACATATGTTTGGATGCTATGTTAATCCATGAATTACGTTTTTTTTCCTCTTAAATATGACAGGGTCTTACTGTGGCTTATAACATCTCCTAACCAGTAGAGGATGTAAGCTTGTGGCATCAGCCTTGGGTTATTCCTCCAAGGAGAGAGCCAATAGCCAATTAGATTTGGGATATACAGGCACATGGCTGCCTCTGCTGCACAGTATTTCCAGGCAGGTGAGGTGTAGCTGGTGCTGACGGAGGAGTCTTGCTTGACTCAAGGAGACCCATATTTGCTTTATTGGTTTAGTGGCCTTTGGTANTTTTTCAACAATACATCTGCCCTGATATGGTGAATAAGGAATTTTGCCTTGAGTCTCACAAACAGGGTAGAAGTTTACCTTATCTGACCCGTATGGACCTAAAACAGCATAGAAAACTGCATTACCAGCCTAAGCCCACATACACTGTGCAACACAATTGTGGAGAATGACTTCCTTTCAGTGTGTTCCTCAGGTCTCCGTTTTCAGCAATATTTTCTTTTCTTTTTTTTTTTTTTTTTTTAAGAACATATTTTTTCCTAGGTTAGAAAAGGGGCACAGGTGGATGAGAAGCAAAACAGTCTACTTTCTCTGGAGCCGTTGTCTTGGACTCTGGTCAATTTGGCTGTTTCCTTTCATGGGCTGACAGTTGTCCAGGAATAACCCTTTGATCCTACTAATGAAGACAAGCAAATAGATATATAGGTATTTAAACAGCACTAATTAGTTATTTGATGGTAAGTTACTTTGGTATAGACACCATATGTTTGGATGCTATGTTAATTCATGATTACGTTTTTTTTCCTCTTAAATATGACAGGGTCTTACTGTGGCTTTTAACATCTCTAACCGTAGAGGATGTAAGCTTGTGGCATCAGCCTGGGTTATTCCCCAAGGAGAGAGCCAATAGCCAATTAGATTTGGGATATACAGGCTAGGGAACAATCTGCGGAAGAGGGGGCGTAGTAGATGTAAGGGCTGCGATTGGGGTGAATGGTGAAACTACAGCAATATAGTCTGGACACTCATTTATCAACTTGATTGAACATACAGTCCCCCGCACCGCCCCCCCCCCGGATGGTGGGACCCATGGGCTGTGTGGGTTGGGCACAACAGCCTGCCAATTGGTTTTCATCGAAGGATGCTTGTACTCATAAATTATCACTTATTGCTAAAAAATGAAAAAAAAAAACTGAGAGAAAGATGCAGGACAGTTATGGCAGAATGAATGATCTGGAGAGGTTGGGGTGGGGGGGTAGGGGAAGGGAAAGGGAAATTGCCTGCCTGAACTAATTGGAAAATGATGTATGAAATACAAAAGCATCAATAAAAAAAAAAGAAAGTTAATTGATGGTTTGATATAGAAAAAAAGAATACTTTTTATTATATATATATATATATAATATATATATATATATTATAATATTCACAGATTCAGCAATATTTTCACAACATACACCCCACCCTATTCTGGGCCAGGGGCAGGGAAGGGACATGCAGGAGAAATAGGGAACACAGTTGAAGACAGAAGCTATATGTTTAATTTAGCTTGTTAAGATAAGAGGAACCCCAAGGACCAGTAACATTGTTTCCATTGTTTTCCTAAAGGTTAGCTACATTTAAATAAACTGATTACACTGTGTGTAGGCTGATAGGATCCTGTTGAGTAACCTTGATTTATAAGATTACCTTTGGCTGTAAGGTAAGAAAGGTGGCATTCCCAGAAAATTCATTCCCAAAGCAAAATAACAAAAACAGAAAATAAAACAGAAAAAAAAAAAAAAGTTTTTTTTTTTTGTTTTTTTTTATTTATTTCTGTATGTGTATCAATGTACTGTCTGCATGCAGGTCTGTGCACCCGTGTCGTGCAATGCCGCGGAGGTCAGAAGAGGGTCTCGGATTCCCCTGGAGCTGGAGTTCTGGAATTGGAGTTTCGGACGGTTCTCGGCCGCCATGTGGGTGCTGGGGATCGAACCCGGGTCCTCTGTAAGAGCGGTCGGCGCTCTTAACCGCTAGGCCATCTCTCCAGCCCCAGAAAGAAAAAGTTTTAAAAAAATGAGTGACAGTTTTATACAGATACAAAATGAAATAATTTGGCCAAGGAATTTGCCATAAAGAGAAAACGTAAATTAATTTTTTAAAAATCTAAATTTTAGGAAAAATGATTTTTGATAAATTATTATATGTGCTACAATTAAGATTCATTGTATTTCTATCAATTTTATTGTTTGGATGAATTGGGTTTCGCAGGAGTTTATGTTGCACAGCATTGTCTATGGCATATCAGAGTAAATGCATCTGGCTCTAAGAATAAGATGCAAAAGTTTGGGTACAGATAATTTAAAACATTCTGCTTTAGCCAAAATGAAATTTGAAAATTATATTTTAAGCAAATAAATACTCTGATATTTTGACATAAAAGAAGAAATGATCAAGTAAAATTATAATGTAGCTCAATGATTATAGTTTTGTATTTTAAAGAATAGCTGACATATCTGGTTATAATAAATAAATGGAAGGCTTAACTTAAATTACAGTAATTATTAAGTACTCATACATGGTTTACAATTCCTACTATAGCAGTGCTGAAAATTTCTGAAGAGTATTGACTTTTTTGATAGAATGACAGAAGTGTAAGTCTAGGTCTTTATGTACCTCTTGCTTATAATATGGTTTTCACTGATGAATTACTATTTTATTCAAAATATTTTAAATTGCATGTGCTTTGCAATATTGACTTCAGTGATTTACTTTCTCTTGATGTTTCCCTGAAAGGAATATACTATAAACAAAGCTTGAAGTGGTGCGTTCTGGTTTTTAACTAATACATAATAGTTTGTAAATGCTTTCAAGTCACAAGGGTGCTTTTAGGAAATTAAAGAGTTAATTGATTTCTTTGATACTTAATACCGGAAGGAGGGCTTTTGATATTGTGAGCAATCAATTGTGTTTAAAGGACTTGTTGAAAACCTTTATACTCTCTTTCATTTTACATGTGTCCATTATCAATTATGGAAAGTTTTTTGTGGTTTCTGGTTCTGCAGAGTCATTATGTAACTTCCAGGTAGGGTACTGTGTGCTTTATTGCCTCAACTCCCCTTTAGAGACCAAGTGATCTCTCCATCAGGGATAGGGTTATTGACAGTATATAGTTCTCAGACCAAAAAAGCCACCTCACCCAGATTTGTATCTTTTGCTTGAAACAACCTATATACAATTACTAGTTAATTGTTCATAGCTACTTGGTTTGTTTTGTTAATGCATCTTAATCAGGCTAAGACGCTTGAGAAGGGATGAGCGAAGATATTCCAGAAATACAATACAGCAAATCCCATGTTAACTTTTACCCAACAAGAAAGCAAATACACAGCCTGTATGCACAGTCACCCCAGTTCCAGTATGACAGGCCAAAAAGTGTAAGCAGAGATGACAAAAGATGAATAGAAACACAGAGGATGATCAGAAGTCTAAAATTCCTACATGGTCAGCACAAGGAATTTATACATAGCTTGAAAACAGGAAAATTGCAATCAAATCTATGCATTTCAGATATGTTTGTGATTTTAATTGGAAGCAGATTTAATGGAAAGCAGGTTTTGCCTCACGATTTTTACTGAGCTTGTATTGGTGATTTTAAACAAGAAAGCATAGTTTCACAGAAGTACAAAGGGGCAAGGAAGGACCCAGAGCTATTTCTATATTATTGGAGGTATTCTAAACTTAGTATTGCCCTCAGAATAAGTTGCTTTTCCCTATACCTAAGAGACCCTCTACTCTACTAGCTAAGAGGAATTGGATCCTCCACAGTGTATCTCACCATAGTTTTTAATGTATGCCTGGTGCCTGTGGAAGACAGAAGGTGTTAGAACCTTTGGAACTGCAGTCACCCACAGTTGTGAGGTACCAGGAATGTGCTGGGAAACAAACCCAGGTCCTCTGCAAGAGCAGCAAGTGCTCTTAACTGCTGAGCCATTCCTCTAGGCCCATCAGCATTTTATTTTATATTTTATTTTATTTTGATTTTATATGTGTGTTTTGCCTGCATATATAAAAGAACACCCATGCATGTGATAACCATGGAACGCAGGAGAGCATATCATATCCTTTGGAACTAGAGTTAAGGATGGTTGTTAGCTACCATATATATGGGTGCTGGAAACTGATTGGAGGGCCTCTGCAAGAACAGCCAGTGCTCTTAACCACTGGGCCAACTCTCCAGCTCCCTTCAGCAAAATTTTAAAGAGAGCTGTTTTGAACTATGCTTAATAAACAAGACTGGTCCACTATTACTCGTACTCTCACCTCCTTTACTCAACAAATTTTTCTACATGCATGCTATTTGGAAGGCACTGTTCATGGGAACTATAATTGTATTTACATTAGCATCAATGAAAAGAATTAGTTTTATTTTTAAGGTTGGAAATTTTGACTAACTCAATGACTGCTTATCTCCATGTGGAATCCTGCTGCATAAACCATTTTTCTACCGCTAGTGGCTCTTTTATGTGCTTTTACATTTTGGTTTAGTATGCTGATCTAAAATTTACAATTATACCAAGGATATTTTTAGGTATGCTGTAAATTTTTGAGCGAAAGTACGAAAATATCCTCGTTTACTAATTTTCAGAAACAAAGAGGAAAGATTGATTTGCTTCACATAGTGTGAACATGCACCACTGGCTACACAGAGAGCAATATGGCAACAGTAAAACATTTCACAATTCTTGTTATTTCAGAAGTAATGCCGTTTTCTGTTTCTTTGACTGTAAGAAAGAATTAGAGATGAAACTTTTCTGGCATATTACTTTACTAGTATATATATATATATATATATATATGCTCATTAGTGTTGGAATCCATCTTCTTATAACTATTGGGAGCAGGGAAAGAAAACCAATCTGTTTGTTCCCTATTTCATATTCATGAAGCTGCTTATGAGGCAGTTTGATTGACACCCTTGGTATATAGTGTCTGCTTTCTTTAGATCAAGCTGGGCGTTTGGGCTTGCCTATCACTCACTTCCACTTTGCTACCACAGTCTATTGTGGCTCTCTTTTCACTCTCTAAATTGTGTTGTGATGAATTGCCCGCTTGGGAATTTTTAGGACATCTTAATCCCAGGCTGACAGAAATCTCTTCGATAAATAATCTACCAACCCCTATGCCAAATGCAAGTGGATCAGCAGACAAAGATTTATGATAGCTCTCACCGAATGAATAGTAGTAGCAGGCAGATTTGCTAGTGTACTTTGAATCTAAGCATGGGCACTACTTCCCAGTTTAATTTTCTCCAGATATATTTGATTCAGATTTTGTGGGTTTTATTTAAAGCTGTGTGTGTGTGTGTGTGTGTGTGTGTGTGTGACAGAGAGAGAGAGTGTAAGAGAGGAGAGAAAGAAGAATGTGTACACCTATATAAATCTGAAATAATGTGAATTTTGAGAATTGTTCTTATAAGGCAATTAAATTATCAGGAATCATTTTGATTTATAAGTTAGGGTTTTCTTTCAAATAATTAATTTCATTGAAATAAAAATTGTGTTATTTACTATATGCACATTGCATGAAGATCCATATAGGTTGTGAAGGGGAAAATCAAGCTAATTAACATGGGTATTATCACACAGCACTTTTTGTCCTCAGCACATACAGAATCTACTCTCTTTCAAGAATGTAAGATACTTTTTGTAACTATAGTCACCAGTGTTTTCAGCAGATAGGACATGCTTATTACTTCTACCTAACTAAATGTTTTAAGAAACTGAATTTTTCCTCAGTAAATGCACATCGGGAAAATTATATAATGATGATAACTGGTCATAATGCTGATATAGTGAGAACAATTTGAAGTAATTTTAATGGTATTCCACAAATAAACCAATTATAGACACAAATTTGAAGAAAGGGGTATGGCAACATTCTGAACAAGATTTGGGTACTTAGGAACTTTAATGTTTTTCAAAAAAATATCTTTTTTTAATTTGAAAGCATATGTGAAGTTTACTTTATTGCTTTTAATCTAATTATAATCTTATATATTTGAATCCAAGCTAAGTGGATATGACCCATATGATCACAAAAATAGCAAAAATAAATTTGATGTATTGGGTACATAGAAGGCACTATTGTCATGTGTGCCCTGTAACTTCCTGATAAATTATGACTGTCAACACCTTTAGGCTATGAAATGAGAGTGCATCTCAAAATTAGAATCCAAGTAGTGTCTCATATATACATGTATATATTTATATACACATGTGATGAGTATGTATTAAGCTTTTTTTAAGCTTCTCTCTTTAGCCCTTCCCCCAGCTGGCCTGGAACTTCCTATGTAGACCAGAACCAGATGACCAAGCTGTCTTCTGATTGCTGAACTTAAATGTGTGCCCCCAAAGTAAAAATCGGTATTGAGGCTGAGATTTGAAAGTAAGACTTGAGTGATTTTTGGCTTATTATACAATGGCTATAAAATCTGTCATGGTGATATAGAACCAGCATTCTTTCTATAAAGTGACAGTTACCTTTTCTGGTCCCTAAGGTTTCTGGCACCAGTTCACATCAAGTCTGGATGTGACATGTTGCTATTTGCCATTAAAATTTGAACAGTTTTAGAAGCTTCTTAGGAGGGTAAGACATGATCTTTCAACCCTAGTAATGAAGGAAAAGAAGAGAAAAAGGTTGTGAAAAAAGGGCAATGACACCATTCCTTTCTGTATGCGTGCATAGAAACTGGGGAAACTGTCTACTAAAGGGAAAAATCTGTAATTTCCCAAGTGTGAAAGAAAAAATTAGAATGGTGCAAATACCGTTGCCATGAAAGAAGACGAGTTTTCAGAGCAAATTTTAAGTAGGTTATTAAATTCCTTCTCAGTACCAGCTGCTTTTCTTACCTCTGAAGCTCCCAGCAGGTGACTCTGTGACCTCATTAAGTCTGTAAGGAAGGGTCAAAGATCAGAATTCCTTCTGGCCTGATAATTGAAAAAAACAAATCTTCCAAATTAGTATACTTGTGTCCAAATTAGACAGTCACCCACACACTGGGTTTTAAAGCCATAAATGTTCTCTACCTGTGAACATTACAGCCCCAGACAATTATTCGTTGAAACAAAATGTTTTAATTTTGGGTGGTATTTGATTCTTTGCAAAACTATCTCATTGTCGACAGACTCATTTGATTCAAATGATGATTTGTGAAGACTGAGAGCAATCATTGCTAAGTACACATTAGAGAAGAATAGACTGAGGCACAGGGGAGCAGTTCTTTACTTAAGATCACAGAACTGCTTCTGGAGCACCAGGGCCAGCAGTCAGGATCTCATCCTAGTCAGTGCTCCTGTCAGCATTCCTATCTTTGCCATCCCACCAGGAGCTTTGGAAAATCGTGTTGTGGTGTTTTAATGAAAGCTCCTGGCATTCTGGGGCCCGGAGTAGACTCCTACCAGGAGAAGAGGCTTTATTCTGCCTACAAATCCAGCAGAGCCTCTCCTGAGAATATTTACAGTCACTAGGATAACCTAGAAAGAAAGCTTTTATAACTGCTGAAATTCTATCCACTGCATGTGGTTCCTTACTTTCACTTGGTCTATACATAGTCTAAGCTTATGTGGTTGAAAAATAATTATATCCTAAAGAATATCATAAATACAACCAAAGGAACTATTAGTAACTGACTATACCTCCTTATTCTTGTTTCTATCAGCCCACAACACATACACATGAAACATACCTGCCTTTTTTTAAATTTTTTAATTTATTTTTGTATGTGTATGAATATACTGTCTGCATGTAGGTTTGTGCACCCATGTCATGCAATACCGCGGAGGTCAGGAGAGGGTGTCGGATTCCCTTGGAACTGGAACTAAAGACGGTTCTCAGCCGCCATGTGGGTACTGGGGATCGCACCCAGGTCCTCTGCAAGCAGTCGGCGCTCTTAACCGCTAGGCCATCTCTCCAGCCCCATACGTGCCTTTTTAAAAATAATTTTAGTCTACCTTATTAGCTTTTATGATACTAATTTAGTAATGTCATTATTGAGAGAACAACTTCCAGTCTCTTAAAATGTGTTGTTCAACTGAAAATCATCACCAAATATACTGGTTACCTCATGCTATTCTGAGACCTTGAAAGAGCAATAAGCCTCAGGCTTTGCCTAAAGAAACAGAATGGAAACTGTTCTTTTTGTGACTCATTTGCATATTTTGTGCAATATTTTAAATATTTTATTTGAATGGAGCTAATTATTTTATTTCTTCAGTACCTACATAGCTAATATGGTTTACTGAATGTTTAGTGGTATTCCTATTACCATTTGATGGACTAAGAAATAAAATGAGGCAAAATATGCATGGTTACTTGAAAGAGTTATATGTAATTCTCCTAAGGATCAGCAATTATGTATTTGTCTTAATTTATATTTGTATACAGTTTTTATAAAAGTACTTTTCAAAAGCAAATCTTATTATTATTATTTTTTTTGGTCTTTTTGAGACAGGATCTCCCTGTGGTCCCAGCTGTCCTGGAACTGACTCTGTAGACCAGACTGGCCTTGAACTCACAAAGATCTGCCTGCCTCTGCCTCCCGAGTGCTAGGATTAAAGGCATGCACCACCACGCCTGGCAGCAAATCTTATTTTTAAGCACATGCACTATGGAAATAATTGTGACTACCTATTTTCTGAGATATTCTTGTAACCTAGGTTCATTGTATTGTAACTGTATTGTAATTAACAAAGGGCCTTGGAGGAAAGCCCTGACACATTACTCATGCATTTGAACTTTTTTTTTTAATTTTTAATTTTATTTTATTTATTTCCATATGTGTATGAATGTACTGTCTGCATGCAAGTTTGTGCACCCGTGTCGTGCAATGCCGCGGAGGTCAGAAGAGGGTGTCGGATTCCCCTGGAACTGGAGTTCTCCTGGAATTGGAGTTTCAGACGGTTCTCAGCCGCCATGTGGGTGCTGGGGATCGAACCCGGGTCCTCTGTAAGAGCGGTCGGCGCTCTTAACTGCTAGGCCATCTCTCCAGCCCCTACTCATGCATTTGAAACACATTCCCAATGCCTGGCTCTACTGGTGTAACAAATGTGTCTCTTAAGTTAATGGATAAGGCCCCTGGACATGAACAGCACCTCCATCCAATACAGGGATTTGAATAGTTAATGGACTGTCTCCTGGAGATGCTCTTTGAACTGTGCACTGCTTGCTTCCTAACATAACATAAATGTTCATTTTTAGGGGTCCCTGCTTTAAAGCCTCAAAGTTCTCTTACAGATTTCCAGAGCCCAACATGTCCATTTTCAGGTCATGCTGAGGCCCACATGTAAGAAGAGTCTTGATTAGGATCCACACATTGTGGCTGAATCTAGATAGGTACTTGGTATTCTTGCACTCCTAGGAGACATTCCCAGCCCTCCTGTTTCTCTAATGATTATTCTCTGGGCATTGGTTCTCTCACTTGGGAAGTGAGGCCCTTAATCACACCTACTGGTAGAGTGGTTACTCAAGTAAAATGAGATTACTCCCGTGGGATGTGTACCGTTGTGTTTTCTCAAATCATACCCTTCGTTACTCTTCTACTGGAGTACAAAAATAATGAGACTGGCAGAGGACTGTGAGGTCGCTGAGAACAGGGTCCTGGGTCCCTCTCTCTATACCTCAGGTCAGCATAGGTTCTATCATTTAATTAAAATATTTTTGATATGGAAATAATACTTTTGTATAGCTAGGTTCTTTCTCTTTATTTCAATTGTGTGTGTGTGCGTGTGTGTGTGTGTGTGTGTGTGTATAATCATACATATAGTTTCAAGGAGATATTTGCATACAGTATATGCTGCTTAATTGTATTGTCCAAAATCTTTTTTTTCATATAAACTGCATTACAAGTAATTTTAGCTGAATATTTAATTCTCCTGAAAAAACAATGATTCCTCACTCATCTGTGTTATGCCTGTAGGTGCATTCCACACAACAAAAATTGTGAAGAATGACCAGGATTAATAAAACCTTGAAATTTTTTAAGTCCTTTTAGCATACCACACACCATGTTATTTATGTTGTAATTTGTACTTTAGAAATCTGTACCATAAACTTGAGTTTAAGCATTTCTAAATTCTTGAATTAAAAATGGAACACATGGTATGAATACACATCTGATATATTATTCTCAGAATCTTTGTTGAGAGATGTAAAGTATTCTAATGTTATTTACATCATAAATTGAACTTAAATATTGGACATTGTGATTAAATAGTACCCAATGCTGTATTTTGAAATAATAATGATGTGTTGAATTAATTTTAATGACTATTAATCATTGATTTGGTATTATTCAAATTTTTTGATATCTAAAAATACATTTAAGAAAAAAAATAGATCTTTTATTTCTCCCAAAGGATAACTGGAGGTTCTGAAATGCGTATATACGTTCCCAGGTAATGGCCTCATTCCAAATTCTAAATGTGTTATTTGTGATCTCTATTCCTTTTCTTCCATCCTCCCATGTCCTCTTTCATTTTTTAGAGAAACTCTGTTCCAGAAATGAAAAAGAGGACTGTGGGGGAGCATGCTCAGCTTCTTTGACCAGCCTGTTCCATCATAAATGAACCTGATCCATCGCCTTTATCTTGACCATTTCTCACCCATCTCCTTCCTTTCTGCCTCAGGTGAATCACTATTTTGTTCAAGTCTCATAATCATCTCTTGTTTGAATCTCTTATGGTGCTTTCATGTCTTGCTCCTCTCTCTATTACCTATTCTTGTTTTTCTCTGGTTCTTTACAGCAAACAAATCTATAAACATATGCACAAGTGACTCATAAAAGATAACCACAAACAACCATGGCAGGATCTCTACATCCAAATCATTGCCCTCCTACCTTGCCCTTTTCCCTGGATTAGCATGTAGAATGTGACTACTTTATTTTTTTTTTAATTTTATTTCCATATGTGTATGAATGTACTGTCTGCATGCAAGTTTGTGCACCCGTGTCGTGCAATGCCGCGGAGGTCAGAAGAGGGTCTCGGATTCCCCTGGAACTGGAGTTCTCCTGGAATTGGAGTTTCAGACGGTTCTCGGCCGCCATGTGGGTGCTGGGGATCGAACCCGGGTCCTCTGTAAGAGCGGTCAGCGCTCTTAACCGCTAGGCCATCTCTCCAGCCCCAGAATGTGACTACTTTAAAGTGGGCACTCATCACTTTCTCCATACTGTCCTAGAGCAGCGTCTCTCCAGTGGGTATCCATACCTCATATTTGTCCCTCCTGTCTGTCTGTCCCATCATATTCAATAGAAATCTCTAATGGCATTGTCTTTATGATAAATTCAAACCTGTAACAGTAAACTGATTGTTAGGATGTCACCCTGCCTCTCTGGGAGTACAGGCAAGCTTTCAGAGTTAGAGAATGAGTACAAAGTACACTTATTCTGAGCACAAATCTTAGACTGTGCATGTAAGAACTACAAAATAGTCCCCAAATCTAGCTCTAGATTTAGTCTGTACTGCAACACTAATAAAAAGCAATCAAGATAGTTGGTGGAAGTCTAAAGCTCCAGAAATCCAAAGATCCAGGTCATAAATAATAAGACTTTGTGTTTTAGAAATCTGTATTTAATGGAGAGGCCCACAGGCTACCTGTAGAATGAATCACCACTGCTAAATAACCATGCTGAAGATCCCTAGTGAAAGAATTTCTTCAGACTTTGCATCCTCCAGGAGACAGGGTCCGTACTGAATTTGTCTCTCAGCCTACCTTTAGAAATTCTGAGGATCTCAGCCCACAAACAAACAAACAAACAAACAAACAAACAACTCTGCAGCAGGCTGGAGAGATGGTTAAGCAGATAAGACCACTGGCTGCTCTTGCCAAAGACCATTTCAAATCCCAGCACCCACATGGTGGTTCCAGTTGCAGGGAATCCAACATCCTCTTCTGACCTTCGAGCTACTGCATGACAAGGATGCACTTACATGCATAAAGGCATAACACTCATAAGCATAAAATAAAATAAGAAATTTTAAAGAACATCTACAGTACTATCTCTGTTCTCTCCTATGATCCAATCATTAGTGGTTGCTTGTAATCAAAGGGCTAATAAAAGTTGTATAAAAGTTACTTCACATGTTTCCTTGGGCTATTCCATATTGTGAAAAGGTTGAAATATTTAATTTAATAACTGTTCTCTATATCCAGGCCAGAGAACCTCTTAGGTGCCAGATAGTAATTAGAAAGTTATAGGCTCTGAGCCTGGAAGAAGAGATTTCACAGTTCAAGGATGAAAGGCAATTCTAAGCATATACAATGTTCTCTAGCCCTATTAACAAAAATCCTGTTCTATTAAGAAGCAAGATCTTTTAACATTTGTTTTCTATTTGTATAGCCTCATGTTTTCCCCATCATTCCTTGATCTGAAGTCTGAAGTCTGTCTGAGCACTTCATCATCCCTCTTTCTGTGTCTATTTAATTCTATAATCCTGTTATTTATTTTTATTTTTTATTTTTTATTTTTATGTGTATGAATTTAATGTCTGCATGCAGGTTGGTGCACCTGTGTCGTGCAATGCCATGGAGGTCATAAGAGGGTGTCGGATTCCCCTGGAACTGGAGTTAAAGACGGTTCTTAGCCGCCATGTGGGTGCTGGGAATGGAACCCGGGTCCTCTGCAAGAGCAGTCGGCGCTCTTACCCGCTGAGCCATCCCTCCAGCCCAGGAATCACATTTTATATGAGATACTCCTGTATTCCTAAGGGACACTGCTACTTCCACTGCCCCACTCAGGAACCACAAGAGTTGTTTTCCTCTCTGTCTCCCTTAAGGAAATGCGTTTCTTCAAATCCGGAGCTCCTCTCTTTGATTTCCAGACATCAACCGCAATGTCTTCAATAAGTTATGGGTTAAGGCCGGACGTGGTTACATGAGAGATCCAAAATAGCTGTAAGCCATGCTTTCAGATCTTGTACATAAAATTCTTTATTTTTTTTTTATTTTTAGTCTGCAAACTACACAATTTTTTAAGTTTAATATTTTAAGTTAGTTTCCAGTTGATGATCCCATTGCCAGTTTAACTCATAATGTGTGTGTGTGAGTGTGTGTGTGTGTGTGTGTGTGTGTGTGAGGGGGTCTTTTTGTGACCATTTAGCCCCAGCTGTCCTGGAACTCACTATGTAGACCAGGCTGGCCTTGAACTCACAGAGATCCACCTCTAAGGAGCAACTCATGGAAATGATTCAAAATCTGTTATTAGTTGGTGCCATCTTTTGTAGGTTCACCAAAAGCTTTTTGCAGATACTAAATCAAGTTAGTTACATTTTCAAAATTTAAGGAAAACACCAATTACCCAATTTAAGTGGATATTCCTAATCAGGACAATATTGGAGCTTATAATTTTAAAGTCACAATTATTAAATTGAGATTCTAATTTACTTATGAAGTCAGTTTTGCAGACATAATCATTTTTCATAATTTCATGACATTAGGTTGATAAAGTATACATAATATATTAAAGGGACATTTTGAAGTCAATTATTTATAAATATATGTAAGTTTTTGGATTTTATTTGATAATAGCAAAAAAATTTCAAATTATAAAGCAGCTCAGCAAAGGTCAAGTTAAAGCCTATTTAGCATAAATGGCTACTGTTTGTTCTTAGTAAGACATTCTGTGCAAATAATTAATTTTAGATGGTATATTGAGTAAGGATAAGAACTTAATCAAATAAGACTGAGTTTGTAAGATTTCCAAATGCTACAAAAATTTTCAGAAAATACCAACTCTGAAATGCGGTGTTGTCTTTTGTGCTTAGATCAATGTAGCATGCCTTTCCATAGGTTTTAGTAAGCTCAAGGATACTAAGTATTTTGCTTAGATTTCCTTTAAGTTTGCTATATAAATGAGACATTTAATTTTGGTTCATGCTAAATTCTTTGAGGTTTAAAAATATTCCTACCAACCCATGCATCAGAAAAGACTTGGCAAACCACAATGAGAATAATTTTTGTTAATTCCAACATCTGCTAAAATATCACAGATATTTGTCAGTTTGCCTGGGACCATTAGGAAACACGTGGTAAAAAGGATTAATTTCTATTGTCATGTGGACACTGCAATTTAAAAAAAATCCAGCTGTGTCTGCTCTTAGCAGTATTTTAGCACTTCTTGTACCTGTCTGACCTTGTTTGGTACTTTGAATTATAAGTGGTTGTTAAAGCCCAAGTAAAATGCAATTCTTTATTCAAATCTAACTATAAAACTTTAGATTATATCCTTATACATCTATTGAAGCCACCATCCTACTTAGTGATACAGTCTAGCCCAAAATCTATCCAAGTGTATTTAAAATGAGAAAAATGGGATCTAGTTTCAGTTGAACAGATGACTTAAACATGACTTTTGATGTAGTTTTTATTTCAGAGCATATGAGCATGATAATGTTAATGGACTAATACTGTCTGGGAAGGTCAGGATATATTCTATTGTATATGGGATTCTTGTTTTCTTGAGTCACTCTCAAAGACACTTAATCAAATGTATTATGTGTGTGTGTGTGTGTGTGTGTGTCTGTCTGTCTGTCTGTCTGTATTTTAGTACCCATGGTCAAGATGGGGGGACAGCAGTGGATGCTCAATTATTAGCATTTGCAAATGAATATGTAGTCAGTGGAGGGAAAAGAACAGACAGCATAGGAACATTTGCTAAGCTACTTGTCTCCAATCAGACAATTTATTGAACACTTACAGCCCTACATTTGTACATTTCCTCTTGACCCATACATTGGATAACTAAACCTGAAGCACACTGAGTCCTTTTCTGTTTCCTTTGCTGGTTCGAATTGGTGTTTGTAAGATATGGGACTTGAGTTCTCGTTCTCATTATCTTTATATTCTTTTTATTTCTGTAATATTAAAATTTTCACATGTAAGAAGTTTCATGGCAAGCTAATATCTTCAGATTTTTAAGCTCTAGTTCCCCATTTCAAAATACTAAAATCTCTAATCATGTCATCCAGTTTCCATTTGCAATGCCAAACCTTTGATATTTCTGTCTGAAACTCCTCCTACAGCATGTGGGTTAATTAATATCATATTTCCAGAGAAGTTAGAAGAAGCCTTTAAAGCTTTCCTAAAAAAATAACATGAAATTAAAATTAAACTTCTCAAATGTTGAATTTTATCATCTCTTAAATGTGGCATTATCACTAGTTGCTCTTTCATTCGTATTTATCCATACCACTTGAAGTGTCTTGTAGCCCCAGAAACGTCATTCTGAATTATGATTGTGGGATACCAGCTTATGACACTCCAGTGAGTTTTTATTTCTTTTCCCCCTTTCAGAATAACTGCTTATTTTAGCTTGTATCTATAGTTTGTAAAGGAAATCCAGCTCAATGCACAAGTGAAGAAATGGACTTCTATTTAATAGGACTTGATTTTCATAGAAGGAATCAATGGCTCAGAAGAATTATGTTAGGTTTTTCCAGCTCTCAGTATTCAGCTTCTTCTCTATGCATTCCAAATATTTTGTTTAGATTCAGAAAATAAAACCTACCATCTGCCAGCCTTTCTTCTTTGTGAGATACATACTTTCTAGACCTTCAATTTTAAGACTTTCTCTCATTCTTAGATTGATTTCATTTACTACTTTATATATTTGTATTTCTTGATTTTCATTAGTTTCAGGAGTTGAGGCCTGTCCTGGAATATTTTCTATGCCTTTAACACAGACCTATGAAATAGTACTGATAGGGTTATTGTGAACTTATTTAACAATTCTAAGTGAATCTTTTTTTCCTTCTTTGGAAATTCATTGACCATTAAGTGTTTTTATATATTTTAACATTTTTATTGTTTGATAATACTTTCATACCATGCTCTTTTCTCAAATCCACTCCAGATATCTTCCCTCTCTAATTCCTCGCCTATCCCCACCATGACTTTTCCCTTCCCCAGGTAACCCTCTGGCTTGATCTTGTGCAAGTTTTGTGCATACAGTCACAGTCTCTATGAATTCATGCATATCATGGCTCTGACATGTCTAACAAATACTACAGACATTTACTACTTCTGGCTCTTATACTCTTTCTGCTCCTTTTCTAAGATAATCCATGAGCCTTGAGGGAGAGGGTGTGATCGTTCTACCATTTTTTTATTCTTTGCATTTTGCCCAGTTGTGGATCTCTGTATTAATCATCAGTTATTGCAAAAAAGAAGATTCTCTAATAAGGGCTAAGAGATGAACTAATATATGGGTCTGAAGATAAGAACTCAAGGGACAGTTTGGTACTATGTCCATTTAATAGAATAGTAGTATTAACTTCACTTGGGCATGGTTATCAGTAACAGACAAGAATTCTCTGTTATGGAACAGGCCTGAAATTCAGTCAACCATTGGTTGGTTACTCTTATAACATGCATACCATTATTGCGCCGGTGTGTGCATCTTGCTATGCCAGTCATTTATTGTAGCTTACAAGGTTTGTAGCTAGGTAGGTCTGTTGATTATGTCCCCTTTCTCTCCAGCATGCATAGAGCTCTCCAGCACTATGAAAGCTAGCCAATAGAGAATGAAGCCTCCACTGGGCACCAGATTGATTTCTCCATATTTTATGACTCAAGTACTTAGTGTCTTCAGTAATAATATCTTACCATCAAGTTCTTGAGAATAACTCAGAGCAAAGACAATAGCCTGCAGTGTCGGAGGAGGCTATGGGATCAAATTGACCAACAGCTCCAAAAGAAGTAAGTTGTAACTGCACTAGACTTTCACTTTGACAGCCTATATTATCTGGGAGAGATGTCCTCCTATTATAGGCCAACTTGATTGAAAATCCTTTTATACATCTGTATGTTTCAGGAAGATTTTTCAATAGTGGGCTTCCATATGGCTTTTTTAAACTATCTTTATTGACAGTTATCCCCCCTTATACTTCTCCCTCTAGTTTATCCTCCCATCTCCTAACCCCTTTAACCATAACTGTTCCATTATTCCCTTTCCCCACTTCATGCCATAGCATTCTATACCCCACTCTTTTTCCCTTGACATTCTATACCTCCCATGACTTACTAGTTTTATGACAAAAATATGCAAATTTTCAAATCTAGAACAAGACGTGAGAGAAAGCATGATGCATTTATCTTTCTGGATATGAGTTTCTTCACTCAGAATGTTCATTTTTAGCTCTATTCATTTACCTGAGAATTTCTTAATTTTACTTTTCTTTATAGCTGAATAATATTCCATTGTGTATAAATACCACCTTTTCATGAACTGTTCATCAGTTGACAGATATTTAGGCATTTTCCTGGCTATAGATACTAGCGCAGCAATGAACATGGATGAGTATCTTTGTGGTAGGATATGGAGTCCTATATGCTCAGGTTAAATGTTTCTACAAATAATCCTATTTAAGGTTTTAGTTTGTGTTTTCCTACACTAAATTAAAAAGTTTCAGGGCATAAATGTATCTTAGTATTTAAATTTGCATATATCACAGCAGAAAATGGAGAGAGACAAGAAGAGTCGTAAATAATATGGCCCCTATAGAATCTGATAAGTGGAGTCTGTCTTTCTTTCTTTCTTTCTTTCTTTCTTTCTTTCTTTCTTTCTTTCTTTCTTTCTTTCTTTCTTTCTTCCTTTATTTCTTTCTCTTTCTTTTTTTCTTTCTTTCTTTCTTTCTTTCTTTCTTTCTTTCTTTCTTTCTTCTTTCTTCTTTCTTCTTTCTTCTTTCTTCTTTCTTCTTTCTGTCATTCATTCTTTAGTCTTTATTTCATTCTTTCTTTCCTTCTTTTTTTTGACTATGCTTGCTTTTGTAAAGCTTCAGTACATAATATTAACCAGACTTTTTATTTCTAAGATGAAACTTAGTCTAACTCTAGAGGAAAACTAAACCAAGTCAGTTTTCATGTTACAGTGTATTCCTTTGAAATGTATTCATTAATGCTATAATTCAGTTTTCCTCTTTTATTTACTCTGTTCATATCTTTTATCTCTGCTTTTAAAAATCCACTTATTCTTTAAGTATATAGTGCATATATTCTTATACACACATATAGTCACACATGAGCCTCATTAACAGGAGAATAAGGGAATTAGGAAAGAGGTAATGTTGAGATTCTTTGCCTTTAATTTTTTTATATTAAAAAAGCCACTTTTTTATTTTATTTATTTTTTTTAATTTTTTATTTATTTCTGTATGTTCATGAATGTACTGTCTGCATGCAAGTCTGTGCACCCGTGTCATGCAATGCCACGGAGGTCAAAATAAGCCACTTTTTTAAAGTCAAAGTTTTCCCTGATAGAAGGTGGAACTGAATGGAAGGGGAAACCAAAGGTTTATACAGGATAATTTTCAAAGCAACTTGCTGTGTTCTTTGAGTTAGAAGGTGGTGATTAGGTTTTCAGATTTAGAGATGTGTGAGACAACCTAATTAAACACCTTTTTGCTGAAAAACAGCTTGATAAATCCAGATTGCTTTGGGAAGCTCTCAAAGCTTTTATCAGAAAGCTAAGACTGCAAAATTGTTTTAAACTAATAGCTTTTGAATTTTTTTTTATTCTGGAAATAAACTATATTAAAAAATATAAATATATATAAGAATGTTGACATTGTACAGATGCAATTGCAACTACATAAAATATAACTGAATGAGTAATAAGCACAGAATTTCTAATATTTACAGAGAATTAATTTTGTCTCTTAACTCTTAAATTTTTGTTTGTAAGTCCTCAGTAAATGAAAGAGGGTTTTGTGTTCCTTGATTTTTTTTTTGAGTTGTACAGAAAGCCTATATGTATACATATATATGCGTGTATTTGTTATTGATCTAATTGACAAAATATTTATTAAATGTCATTTTAAACTACAAATACACAGAAGTGTATTTGATGCTTTTGTGCCTTTGCTCAAGTACATTCGTTGTTTTCTACCCAAAATATTTTCTGGCCCTTTCTTGGTTTCTTGTTTTCTTAAAGCTTAGGCAGGTGCTTTATGTAACCTAGTCTGGCATATTATAAAAGAAGAGAGATAGACCTAAAGACCTCTCAGATCCTTTCCAATCCCTAGCCATGTAGGATTCTGTGAATGGATTTTTTTTTTCATAATGCCAAGCGGAGATGGTGATAGGTTTAAGGATATTGCAAAGATTCCTTTATTTTATTGAAAATGGCCCAAAGCACTATAATAGAATATTTGATATGACAGTATTACAGCGTGAAGAGGATATGAGATTGCACTTACATTGCAGAGAAGGTGGTGTAAACAAATCCACACACTATTGGGTTGATTTGATTTATGTTTATGGGGATTGAATACATTGTGGTGTTATATTACAAATGAGATTGGATGAAAGTTAATGAAGCTGAATCCTTATTAGTTGGACATGCTTTTCTGGCTCTTTGATTGATAGCAAAGGACCGGTATTGTCTTTTAGTAATTAATCTCCTTTGTGCCATAGAACAGACTGTTTTCTAAAACAATTTATTCATAGTTAATACAGTTATGGATATGAAGCTATTAAATGTTGGCCCACATTCATGATAAAAAAAAAAACTAACTGATAAACTGGATTTCTTTATGCATAGAGCAAGAGCAATGTGATCCTGCCTTGGAGACAGTTTTCTATGGAGTTGAGTAACATTTTAGGTTCTTAGGCTGCTTATTTTCAATTATAAAATTTTGTTTCTATGATTCTTAAAACCCATAACTATTCAAAAAGCTCAGGTTTTCTTGATTGAAAACCACACTGTTTGTAAACAAAGGGCATTATTTCTGACAAAATAAGATTAGCTAGTTATTTGAAAGGATAAACTCATTCTAAATCTTTCATCTTTGAAGCCTCTTGTGATGGTTTGAGTGAGGAGTTCCCATAGGCTCAAGCATTTAACACTTGGCTGATGGCACTGTTTTGGGAAGGCCATGGAGCCCCTAGGAGCTTCAGCCTGCTCCAGGAAACCAGCAAGCTGGGGTGGGGGGGTGTGCTCTGAGAGAGTGCATAGGCATACCCCACCTCACTTGCTGTTTCCTATGCCTGCTTGAAGTAGTGAGCTTTCAGCTTTCTGCTCTGGATGCTTCCTGCCAAACTTCCCCTAACATCTGGGGCTGTGGTGTCACTCTGCCACATGTAGAGGTGGGTATAGGGAAAAGGGAAGACCCAAGACAGGCGCCAGCAGCTGTTCTAAACCTTGGGGCCAAAGGCTGACAACCTTTCCACTGCCCACCTGTCTCATCTAGCAACTACACCAGGCAATGCCCTATTGGCATTCCCAGATCCCCCAGGCTGCCACCTGATTGGTGCTCTACAGTCTAATGCCAGACTGGGGCACTAACCACACATCACAGCTGGCAACCTGATAGGTCTCCTTCCAGCCCCATACCAACTTCCCAGATTGGTGGTCTGATTGACACCCATTCAACCCACTGGTCACTACTACACAAGTCTCATGGGCTAAGATTACACCTGCAAATAAATAAAGGCCAGTCATCCCTGTCTGATGGTAAGAAGGACTTGTCTTTTTATTCACAGCATTCTGTTTTTATACCCAGAGTGATATCATATCTCAGGGCCTGGTTTCAGACCCTGTGTCTCCTGTTCCATAACATCAAGAGTACTTGTCAATGCCTTGGATCCCAAGGTGTCACAGGCTTGCTAATGCACATGCAAATCCTGCCTAAGGCCAGGTTTAGGTGTAAATAGACAAGCAGGTAATATAGCACAAAAGAAACCATAGGTGACCTCCTTTTTCCCTACAGGGGGCCCTTATCCTTCTGAAACCTTAAGCCAAATAACCTCTTTCTTCTACAAGTTGCCTTAGTGAAAGTATTTTATCACAGCTATAGAAAAGTTACTAATGCACTGATCTATAACAAAGTTTATATCTCCTATATGCTCAACTTTTAACTCATGACTTTTATAAAGTTTAAAGTTCCCAAATTCTAAATATCACCAGTTTGGATATCTGTTTAGGTAAATTCATTCCACATCTAGTTATTTGACAGTGATCCAAAACTAGCAAAATATGTCTTCAGTATGGTGAATATTCTAGATATTTTAAGCATTTGATAGGATAAACATTTTAAATTTGAAAAATATTTTTTTAATTGTTTTACCCGCCAGATATGACTTTCTCTCACCTAAACATTTTCTTAGCACATTTGGAACCAACTTTATTTTTCCCCTTTGATTCTTTCTCCCACCATGAAGTGCTGTAGTTTGAAGGAAAAAGTCCTTCAGAATTTATCTGTGGAAACCCGATCTCCTCCTAATGATAGGAGGTGAGGCTTTTGAGAGGCAATCATGGTAAATGTGATTAGTGTCTGTTTATAAGACACTTTATGGAGCTCCTATTCCTGCTGACAAGTGGGATCACAGGGAAAAGAAAGTATCTATGAACCATGGAGCAGGTCCCCCTCACTAGACACTGAATCTGTCAGTGACTTTTCCTAGACTTTCCAGTATCCCAAACTGTGAGAATTTCATACTTGTTATTTGAGACCCTCAGTATATGCTAGTTTCTTATAGCATCTGTTTTCATTTCTTTTCCAGCTCCTATGATTAGAAAAACCTCTTATATAAGCAACATCTGGGAGAAAGGGTTATTCTGCCTCTCAGTTCAAAGGTAATATCAATATGGTGGCAAGTCAAGGCAGGAGCATGTAAGGGCTAGCCACACTGCATCCACAGCCTGGAAGCAGAGAGCAATGAATGCATTCTTACTATTCTCCAGTTTGCTTCTTACATTTTATACAATCTTGTATTCCATGAGTAGGGAATGATCTCACTCACAATTAAGATGGGTTTTCCACATCAATTAATGGACTCCAGACATCCCTCACTTGTATACCCAGATGTCTGTCTCCCAGGTGATTCTAAATTTTGTCAAGTTGACAAGTGACACTCTCACAGCCTCTAAATGTCCTATGCTGTAACAGGAGATGAAGTTTAATTCTTAGGTATCATTCTATTCTATTCATTTTCTAAAGTCAAACTTTGCAGATGGAATTTAAGTCATAAGTAAACACCTATTGACTGAACTATCATATTAAATCAAGTTTAATTTGTTGATACTGTCCATTTCCTTAGAAAAATTGACTATTAATATCTTTGTTCTTGTTATGTTTCTCTATGCAAATGATTATTTTTTGCTTGTTTGTGATATAATAATTGAAAATATCAACAAATGATTTTTATCAACAGATGCTGAAACTGGTGTTCTGTCTTCTGTTGTTTACTGTCAGATGAGTTTAAATCTGTTTACATTTTCTGAACTATATGGATTGGCCAAATGTTTTGTAACAATATCATAGGAACATTGCCTTTAATTTCAGTCTCAGAAAGGTATGGTGATACAATTTTACTGTTTTCTCTCAAGAGTCCTTGAAATCTGGTTAAAAAAGTCCAATAGTTTTTTTTTTGTTTTTTTTTTCTCTCAGTTTTTTTTTCATTTTTTAGCTATAAGTATAATCCATGAGTACAAGCATCCTTCGGTGCAAAACCAATCTGCAGGCTGTTGTGCCCAAACCCCCACAGTCCCACCATCCAGTCGGGGATGACAGGTTGTTTGTTCAATCAAGTTGATCAAATGAGTGTCCAGACTACATTGCTGTAGTTTCACCATTCACCCCAATCTCAGCCTTTACATTCTACCACACCCCCTCTTCCGCAGATTGTTCCCTAGGCTTAGAAAAGGGGCACAGGTGGATGAGAAGTAAAACAGTCCACTCTCTCTGGAGCTGTTGACTTGGACTCTGGTCAATTCTGGCTCTTTCCTTTCATGGGCTGACAGTTTGTCCAGGAGTAACCTTTTGATCCTACTAATGAAGCAAAAGCAATTAGATCTATAGGTATTTAAGAGAAAGATGCAGGACAGTTATGGCAGAATGCATGATCTGGGATGGGGTGGGGGTGGGGGGAAAGGGAAAGGGAAATATGCCTGATCTGAATTGGAAAATGATGTATGAAATGCACAAAGCATCAATAAAAATTAAATTAAAAAAAGAAAGATTAAAAAAAAAAGTCCAATAGGTATATTCATGAGGTTTCACTCACAATACACTTTTAGAGAAGATGAGACTGCCGTAAATCTGGCATACTTTTATAGTAGTTGTGTTTTTTCCTATTTTCTCTTTCTTGTGATAACTTATCTATCTTTCAGTCTGACTTTTTAGCTTAAAAGCAACCTGAATGCTGCAACCAACTTTTAGAAAGCAGAGGGGTAAAAACAGAAAGACACACTGGCTCTTTGTATTATTGGGGGTTATTCATAGGCCCCCCACAAATCTACAGATGCTCAATTCCTTCTATACTGTGGTGTAGTATTTGTATATACCTGTGTGTACTTCCTTTATATTTCCTCTATAGTTCAGACCTTCTCTTGGTTACTTACACTTCCTAATGCAAAATAAAGGCTATATTATTAGTTGTATTCTCTGGAGAACAATAATAATATAATAATAATGTTGATGATACTACTACTAATAATAATAACATATATGGATGTTTATTATAGATGTTTATAAAAATAATTTTACTCCAAGTTTGATTAAATGTATGGCTTTAAAATTTACAGTTACAAAACACTGACTAAAATTTTACTTACTATTTGAAAATGAGAAAATTGAATAGAGGCCGAAGGAGATGTTTGAACTCGTATCTGGATGTTTGACATGTATCTAGAGGTCTGTGGTGCTTGCTGTACAAGGAAAGAGGATGTTATGTCTGTTCATTTTTTTTCTGCTTTAGTGACGTTGAGGACAAGTTGTATAATTTTTTTCATCATAAGGATACAGGAAAAGGCTTTGAAGTAGGTAGCATTTATTCCAATCCCAACATCTCTGCCATGTATTGGTATAGAGAGGTTTACCTCTCTGTTGTCTGCCACTATCTGTACAATGGAGCCAACAGTATTATCCACTAAATTTCCAATGAGATAGGTGCTGTGAATCACTTGGTAAAGGCTTAGTATTGGAAAGATTTCAGCACTTATTTTTGCTTTATTATGATGTTCAGCTGTGAAAGGAATTTAATAGTTAAGAGATGCTCACATTTTACACAGCAGTATTATTGGTTGTGAGCCTGAGCTTTTAAAGGGTGTGTCAGCTCTCCAGCCCAACAATCAGTATTATTAAGGTGCATGGTGTATTATAAAATGAATTTTCAATTCCAATTTTTTTTAACAGGACCTAAAAGAAGCCTTCTTGACCTTTCCACTTTAGACCCAAGAGCTTAAAATTTTCTCACTCCTGAGAGCCTCACATCTAAGAAATGTGAGCAGAAAATTAGAATAATTATAGAACTATTAAGAGGATGTTTTATGATGTCAGCTACTGAAAACTTTTACTGAAGTTGATAAAAATTAGTAGAGGACCAAAGACATAATAATAGTATTTCTTAAGTGAAAATAAAAGCTAACGAGAGATTGAATACATCAACATTTGAAAAAATATTTCTCCAGAAAAGAAGAAAATAAGAATTACATTTTTTTTTCAGTTATTGATGTCTGTGATGCTTGTAAATGATGCTTCTGGTACTTACCCAACATGAAAAATTTTGTATTTCACAAATTTGATTGACTAATCTGCACGTCATTGTGATTCTTTTCACTCCTAGCTGACAGCTGTGCATAAAATGAACACTTGTATCCCCCCCCCAGAATGTGATACAGTCATTTACCCATAGATTGACAATTGAAGGACCGCTGTTTCCATATCAACAGAAAATCTGCCTTCTGTCTAAGATCACACTTTTGTTTTTAAAAAGACATCCTACTCACCAAATTGGCAGCCTGTATAAGTTAATTAAACTCCTGAGTCAATTATTTAAAAGCAAAAAAAAAAAAAATTAAGATGCCGGCAGGAATGATAAATAGTTTACAGCCAGCCAAAGAGTAGCCTGAGGTGGGGATACAAACCCCCTTTGATAAAAGTCACACCAAAGTTCGGGAGATAGAAGGAGAAAGTCTGAAGATGACAAATCCTTATTTAAAATGTAAAACTTGGGAGGTGCTTGAAGCAGGTAGAGTATGTGGGAACAGCTTCAAATAGCCATGCACTTCTTTGGTATACCATTAATAGAATAAAAATACTCCTTAATCTTTTTATGTCTGTTTTTAATTCCTAACTAATATAGGTGAGATGCTCCTTAAGATTGCTTTGTAAAACATCTATTTATTTCCTTAAAAAAATAGTCTTTGGAAGGCTAGAAGTGGCACACACCTTTAATCCCAGCATTCTGGAGGCGGAGGCAGATGAATTTCTGTGAGTTTAAAGCCAGCCTAGTCTACTATAGAGAGTTTCAGACCAGCTGGGTCTATGGGAAGACTGTCTGAAAAAGACCAAAAAAAAAAAAAAAAAAGTAAGACTTTGCAATATCTGTGTTCTGTATTTCCATTGTACAAATGAGACAGAAGGTTTGTGTCGTACACATAACTTAATGTCAGTATGTGTTTATGATTTCCTGTATCTTCACTGGCCCAGCTCTACACAAAATTGCAACTAATGATAAGAACCCAACTTGAAAATTATGTCCAGAATAGCTGAAGGACTATTTTATAATATTTTCAATTACCAGGTAATATGAGGGAGTTATTGCCTTTTTCTGTTTCTTTAAATTGATAGTGAGAGGAGTGGAGAGATGGCTCAGTGTTTAAAAGCTCTGACTGTTCTTCCAGAGAATACAGGTTCGATTCCCAACCATCTGATACTCCAGTTCCAGGGAGCATGCCACACTTTTCCAGCCTCTGAACACTTTGCACACCATGGGTTCACCTACATACAAACAGGGAAAATATACATACATTAAAATAAAAAAAATAAAAATAAAATAAATTGATACTCAGTAGCTGAATACATCAGATACTGTTAAAGCAGTTGATTGGCAGTGGAAGATTATAATGGATTATAATTATAATGGATGTTACTCTGAATTATAATGGATGTTACAGCTGAATTAAAAGTTGACAATTTAGGCTGCTTTAAAACTTTTAAATTATGCCGGGTATGGTGATGCACACCTTTAGTCTCAGCACCCAAAAGGTAGAGGCAGGCAGATCTCTGTGAGTTCAACGCTAGTCTGGTCTACATAGGGAGCTACAGGGAGACCCTGTCTCAAAAAGACACAAACAGGGCATGGAGAGATGGCCTAGCGGTTAAGGGCGCCAACCGCTCTTGCAGAGGAGCTGGATTCGATCCCCAGCACCCACATGATGGCTGAGAACTATCTTTAACTCTAGTTCCAGGGGAATTCGACACCCTTTTCTGACCTCCGCAGCATTGCACAACATGGGTGCACAAACCTACATGCAGACAGTACATTCATACACATACAAAAACAAATAAAATTAAAAAAAATGTTAAAGACAAAAACAAACATACAACCAAACAACCACATAAACATAATGGCAAATATTTTAATGATAATACACGGCTGACAGGTAAATTATATAAGAAAATAAATGACTTTTATAATGCTTTCATCATAGGTATCAAAATAAATTATCAAATTTTTGTTTGTTTTTCTTGCTACAAGTCATCCTTGGTTTCTGTTGTCAACTTGACACACCTGCAAAGAGGGAACCTCAGTTCGGGAATTCCTCTATCAGATTCTTCTATAGGCATTTCTGTGAGGCATTTTCTGCATTGCTCAGTGATGTGGGAGGACAGAAGCCACTGAAGTCGGATGGTTCCAGGTTGTATAAGAAAGACCATACGAGCAATCCAGTAAACAGTGTTCTGCGAAGGTCTCTGCTTCAGCGCGTTCCTCCAATTTCCCTCTAGAGTTTCTGCCCTGGCTTGCCTCAAAGTAGGACTGACTGTACTGTGTATTGTAATAAACTCTTTCCTCTCCCAAATGGCTTTGGTCTTTTGTCACAACAACAGGGAACCAAACTAGGACACTAAACTTCCTGTTTTTCCTATTTGGTACTTTTTATCTTCAGTTTCATGTCTGTGTGTGCTAACCCCCCTCCCAAATGGCTTTGGTCTTTTGTCACAACAACAGGGAACCAAACTAGGACACTAAACTTCCTGTTTTTCCTATTTGGTACTTTTTATCTTCAGTTTCATGTCTGTGTGTGCTAACTTACACAAATGCAATGTTCTTAACAAAAATTTCTATATTTTTTTGTTTTGTTTTTGTTTTTGGTTGTGTAGCCCCAACAGGCCTAGAACTCACCTTGTAGACCAGGCTGGCCACTTTGGAGTGCTAATTAAAGGCACATGCCAACACTCTTGGCACTTTTTGGATGGGGGAGGATTTATTCTTTTAATATTTCTATACTTTTAATACTTTTAAAATATTTTTATTGAAGTTTTGTGCATTTCACACATCATTTTTCAGTCCAACTTAGACTCATTTCCTCTTCCATGCCCCCCACCCCACCTGAGTTCGTGAATTCTGCCATACATGTCTTGTATCTTTTTCTGAGTCTTTTTAACTTTGTTCAAAGCAGAGGATTATTGTTTTGGGAGAACTTTACTGTTTCAGTTGGTTCTTTGTCCCAATTATTTTGTTCTTGTTTCTTCCAGTTTGTATTGCTTCAACATATGCATATATATGTCACATCTATACTAAAATTATGTCTTCTGAAAATAAACTGTATGTCATTTCCAAATCATATTTCAGAATTCACATTTTTCCCTTTTACTTTTATATTACTCTAAAATATGCATATATACCCTCCACCCAAATACCAAGATTACAAAGTCTGAAAATAAGTGGTAGATTTATTTTAGGGTCTGTTAAAGATTCACATTATAAGAGCACAGTTGCTTTCAGATAAAGAGGAATATAACATTGATGTTGCTCAGTTTGCTTTACAACTAGGTGCTAGTATCCACAAATGAGGGATTCCATTTGTCATTTTTCTGGGACTGTGTTACTTCACTTAGTGGTGAAGGTTTCCTCCCACTCTGTGGGTTTTCTCTTCACTACACTGATTGTGTCTTTTGCTGTACAGAAGCTTTTGAGTTTAATGAGGTCCCACTTGTCAATTGTCAACCTTATTTCCTGCACAGCTGCTGTCTGATTTAGAGAGTCTGCTCCTATGCCTATGTCTTGTAGGTTGCTGCCAACATTTTCTTCTATCACCTTCAGAATTTTGTGTTTCATGTTGAGGTCTGTGATCCACTTGGAGTTGAGTTTTGTACAGGGCAAGAGGTAGGGGTTTAACTTTATTTTTCTACAAGTGCTGATCCAGTTTTGCCAACACCAGTTGCTGAAGATGCTGTATTTCCTCCTTTGTGTCTTCTTGGGCCCTTTGTGAAAAATGAAATGGCTGAAATTTTATGTGCTCAGGTTTGGATCTTCAATTTTGTTCCACTGAGCTAACTGAAAAAAACAATGTGCTCTTGGGTCTGATGACCAAGGTATCTCTTCTTGGCAATTCCATTTGGTATGACACCCAGAAACATAATAAATAAATGTGGATATGCTTGAGAAGTAATGTAACAAAACCTTCAAGACACTCACCAACTTAACTCCAGTGGTCAAAGGGGAGAATGGGAAGGAATGCAGGACCTTGCATGAATTCTGTAGTAGGCATGGAATGACCAAATTGTCAGTGAAGATTAATAGTGGAACTTGAACTTGTACCTCTCCAGTGAAGCTGGAACTGGGATTTAGACAGATTGGAACAGAGGAGCACACAGTGGGAGGACCAAGGTTCTAAAGACAGCTCCATCAGCACAGGGTGAGGAGAGACAGCCCCATCAGTACAATTTGAGGCCACAAGAGATCCATTGCACATCTGACACATGCTTCTAATAGAGGAACCAGTGTCCCCCAAGTTCTGTCCCACTCTTAAAAATGTAATAGTCAGTCAGTTTGTGCAGGTGTTTATGATGTTGGCATAATAATAAACAGTTTGTCAATGCTTTTTTATTTCTGACAGCTGTGAGAACTTACAGTTGCTATAATATTTCTGCCTGAAGTGTTCTGGGGATATTTGCTTTGAGTGATGCTTCTCACATTTTAATAGACTTTGGAGGTTTCTTTAGATCATGGATTGACAGGGGCTCTAATTTAATAAGTCTGTGGTAGGGACTGGAGAGCTGTCATGTTTAAGAAGTTCCCTGGTGAAGCTGTTCCAGGTGCTCTTTGAGCAGTATTTTGACACACCAAACTCTGAAACAAGGCGGGCAGTGAGTGCATGCATATTCAGTGGGGAGCTGCTGAAGACGACCACAGCCCTAGTTAAACCGATGATGAGAGTCTGAAGATAAATGACTTATGTTTTATCAAAACAGATGCAATCAGATTTGAATCTGTTCTAGATAGTTGATGCCAGGGTACCCTCATTATGTCTGGCATTAATGGCTTCAAATTCATCATGTTTGTGACTCTGTTCAGTATGAGCCACTTTTTTCCTTATCTCACGTTCTTAAAACCCATCATATTCTGCTGCTGCTGATCAGAATAAAGCTAATAGTAATAACCAGATTGATGTAAATAACCTCCTACCCCTAGTGTGTATTTTCCTCATAATCATCAACACTCAGGCCCCAGGGGAAAGCCTATAAGGATGGGGACCCATCAAACTTAATGAATGCCCTGTCCCTGGGGAATTCTCCCATCTGGCAGGTGAACTCTCTCTGATCTCCAGGCATCCTGTAGGTCTCCTGGTGACCTCTGTCCTCTCTGGAATCTGTAAATAATAAATGCCTCTGTTTTAGGCTTTTAGTTTCACCTCTTTGATGTGTATTATTTGATTGAAACACCAATATTGAATCATTGAATCCTAATGTGAATCTCTAATGACCCTGGTCAGATCTCTCCTAGAGTAGCTACTTTGTCTTTTACCCTCTCTTGAGAGCAAGAGATCTGGAACAAATGAGGGAAAACACTAAACAAAAGAAACAAAAAGTATAACAGTAACTCACATGCTAGTGTGTGGAACATAAAGACCCAGGGATTATGATCTTCTAATCAGCAAATGCAGGAGCCAAACCAGTTCCTGTAAGTTCAGGAGACTCTGAGTCAGTCCCAGTGCATACCAACACAAGGCAGCATGGACTTCATCTCCATTGGTTCCCCCGATGCCTATCCCCATGAGGGCTTCAGAGAATCTCAGATGACTAGGGAAAACCTGAGCTTAAGACACCTTTGTTTTTATTTATTACTTATTTATCTATTTACTCACTTACATATTTAATGTCTCAAGGAGCTCAGGTTGTCTTGAACTTGTTGTTTAGTGAAGATGAGCCCTAATTCCCTATCTTCCTTTCTCTACTTCCCAAGGTTGGGATTATAGACATATGCTACCTTCCTTTGCTTTTGAGGAAACTCTAATATTTCAAATGGGCTTGCCAGCAAACCTATATAAGACATGCCATAGGGTTATTTTTATTTCTCTGAGAAATATACAAACACACTCTCTTATTCGGAGACATTCTCTCTTCTAAGTCAGCTTGCCACAGAAGTATTTTTGAATATTTAGTCTCTCTGCCTCCATTTGCATGACATGCAGAAACATAAGAGCTGTGTGGAGAAATATCTTCCTACATGATGCCTGAATGTGGAACTGACTCACAGGTGACTAGCCAACATAATTGTGAAATGTCTAGTCTCAGCAAACATGATATGTTTAATAGCTTTATTTCAAGAAGGCCTCAAGATGTTTCTTCTCCCCATTTAGGACTTGTGTAAGGCATATTTCATCACTTTTTTAAAGTTTACTAGGCTTTCATAATTTTTCTTCACCTCTGATTTTACTATAATGATCTTATATTATTGATAACTTCACAAACATCTATTTAATCCTTACAGAATTAGCCAATATACGAATTGTGGTAGAGAAAATTGAGTTAGAAGGTCTTCATTTAACTGGCCACTGGTCTCCTACAACTATTAATTGGTAGAACTGTGTTCTCTGTATTTCTAAGCTACAATGAAGGACAATGCTGGCTAGGTAAAGAAGAGGTCACATCATGAATAAAATAACCGACTTATAGCAACTTACATTTGGGTTTATTTGGGGGTGTTTCATTGATAAGCAAAACGTTGGCAGCCTTTGGAACTAGCATTATGGGTTTAGTTCTCAGCTGAAGAGCCATTCTTTGTTTTGGTAAATGCAAGATCTCCACATAGAAATAATTTGACCTTGTAGCTCAACTGTGTAGAGCCCCAGAGCAGTTATCATCAGGACTAAGGACTAGCCTTAAGAATTGTCCTTTTGTCATGCTCTCCTTTGTTTACACTCCCTCTCACCTTCTCCACTCTCCTTTTCTCCGAGTCTCTCACTTCCTCTCCTCTTTTCCATTATTCATATTCTTCTCTACAGTAGATCCTGCCTGTACTCCTAAGGGTGTCCTAGTAGTATTCACTGTTTAGAGAATTACTGATTACAGATTAATTCTAGAGTCCCACAATATCACTACTTATATTATTCTTGATCGCTGTTATGCCAACTATTCCACTCTTTTAAGTGTTCAAGAGACATTAGGTAATATAACAATGTTTAAGAATCAAGTCATGATCTATTCATCAGGCAATATGCTTGTCATGAAGGAAGACAAGTTTTCAGGTCATAAAGTCATAAGAGTGACATTTCAAAGTGTCATGATAATGAATGATGATTATCCTATGAACCTAGCTATCTGTCTTGACTCAGCCTTGAGGTCACTATTTCTCAATTTTCACATACATATGAGCCCGACATACACGACTTAACACATGGGACATATACAGACATGAAGAACTGCTTCTTGGGTAGAGAAACTCACGGTGCTTTAGAGAGGGGAGAGGTAAGTTAGTGCATTCTGGTATATGATAATGTAAGGATGTGGTACTGTGGAGGACAGTGACTACTTTTGTATTTCTATTTTAGACAGATTCCTAATGAATAACTACAATGAAATGTTTAATATGTCTAAAATATACCTGTATTGAGAAGAGTATTCTCAAGTCTTCATTAGATGAAAAATGCACCATAGAAAACTTTTAGATTGATAGGATTGGCCCAGGTATGGAATCAGAATCTTTGGATGATCATGAAGTTGACAGGGCTGGTAATGGGGTACGGACTGGTTAAACAAACTCTTCAGATAATTCTTTGCAGTTGACTAGACAAATAGCTGATGCAAAAATTGTATTCAGTTTAACAATCCTTTATTTTATTGCATTGTGCTCTGGAGCCAAAGAAAGATAATGGCAAATATCTGTTGTATATTATTTGCTTTCCCACTGCTAAAAGGGTTCTGCTGTTCTCACCAGATGAAATCTCTTTTACCCTGGCTTATGTATTCCAAGAGTCTGCCAATTGCTTGGAGCTAATTGCATCTCTGAGATTAGACTTGAAGCTTTGTGGTTAATTTCAAAAGCTTTACTGAATTTGACAGATCTAGGCTGAAATCTATACAACATGATCCAGAAGCCCTGTTCCAAAAGTTTTGTTTTCCCATTTAGCCACACATAGAAAAGTAAACGATGACTAGCTTGATTTCAGCAAGTTTCATTTATATGTTTTGCATATATTATAGTTTCTAAACTGTTACACTGGAAAAAAATAGTGCATTGTGAGATATTCATTCCTTATATACTGGCATAGAAAAGGGTAGCAAATCATCAATAGACTTGATTTGAGCCTTTACATTATACCTATACCACTGAGATGCACTTATGATTTGTGTTTGGCTTAATTTTATCAAAATTATTGTTTTAGTATTAATGTTAATAATTATCTCATGCATTGTCTCCCAGCAGTAGTCGATATGTTAAAATATTTGAGTCAACACTAATATCTAGGTTACATACAATATTTTATCTCTATTTAGTCACTCTATTTACATGTTTTAATGTTAATGAAATATCTGTTAAGTTATAAATTTTTTTTTCTTTTTATTTTGAGAAACAATACACAGGAAGGCGAACCTTTCCCCACTCAACCCCCTTTTTCTTTCTTCCTCACACACTTGAGTAGCTGGCTTCCTGCTTATCAGGGTTCAGGAGTTTTCAAAATTGGACTATATTTTTCTTGCTAAAATTATATTAATATGATTTTTAAGTCTTGGCATTTTCTTGCTTGAAAAAATGGAATATTTGCAAAAAAATAATTTTATCCTTATGTTTCATGCCAATAAAAAAATGCAGAAGTTCTGTAAAAACATATTTTAGGTAAGTGTAAACACAGAGTACAAAAATCCTTTATTTAGTCCATGATTCACTATTGGGACAGGGAATTCATAAGAGGATAGAACAGGGATGGATATGTGTTTGGTTAAATTGCCTTGATTAAGGAATATTTTGTAAAAATTCAACTTGCAGAATATCTGTACAGAAAGAAAGATGCTCTCTTGGTTAACTTGATGGTCTCTCTTTATACATAAATCTTTTTCTGTGTTCTGGTGGTGAAGATGCAATGGAAGCTTAGGTCTTAGTGCTGGAGAGTCTGTCAGAGATGCCTCCAGATTGGCTTTCTTAGGAGACATTCTCCATTTCCAGGCATTATCTTTGCTTTTCAAATCATTCAGCAAATAGTTTCTCATACAATATTAGCATTAGTGGGTTCTCTTTTACATTCTAGACACTTATTCTTAAGAGTCACAGGTTCCTTTTGAGATTATTCACTCCCCTGAAGTAGCTGGTGGAATTCCTTTTTGACCCTCAACCAGCATGAAGCATACCAGGGAAAATAATCAGTGAGATCAGTTATCAGATAACATTGATATGCTTCAAAACAGATAGATTACAAAAACAATGCTAACAGATATGGATCACTGCATTGATTAACCACTAGGTTAACCAATTGCTTGGCTCAGAGGAGGTGACTAAGGTAAACTTTAAGGTGATGTGTAATGTGCTATTTCTCTTGTAAAGTGTTATAAATCAAAAAATAATAATAAAGGTGAGTCTGGACAGTAGGTTTCAGATGATTGGTTTCTATGTGTTTGTGGTGGTTTGAATGAGTATCCCCCATAGTCTTTAAGTATTCAGACATTTTGTATCCAGTTGGTGGCACTGTTCTTAGAGGTCTTAGAAGGTGTGGCCATGTTAGAGGAAGTATGTCACAGGGGGCAGACTTAGTGAGTTTAACAAGCCTTGTGGTCTCCAGTCGCTCTCTCTTGACTTCCTGTGCTCATTGTGAGATGTGACCCTCGGCTTGCTGCTCCAGCCCCAGCCACCATGCCTCCTGACACAATGGACTCTGTTTCCCTGGAACTGTCAATAGTAAGCTCAAATAAACTCTTCCTTTTATAAATTCTCTTGCTCATGGTGGTTTATCACAGCAACAGAAAAGTGACTAATACAGTAATTTGGTACCAGGAGTAGGGTGTTGGCTGTGAAGAACCTGACCATGTGGGTGTTTGGAGAAATGTGGAAGGCTTTGGAACTTTGGGCTAGAAAAGCTGTTGACTAGTGTAAGCAGAGCTTAATGGGCCATTCTAGTAGAAGCCTGGAAGAAAGCATGGATGCAAAAAATGTAGTTCCAGAGGAAAATAAAGACTTAGGCAGCAACTGAGGTATTTTGATAAAGAGTCTGGCAGCAGTTTGCCTGCAGCCCAAATGCTTGCCTGATGCTAAGTTGAAAAGCAATGGACTAATGTCTTTGGCGGAGGATATTTCAAGACACCCTAACATAGAAATGGTGGCATGGCTTTTAATGGTGAATATTGTGCAGATCTATAGTGAAGAAGAGCAGATGGGGCAGAAAGAAATGCAGAATGTACAGTTTGGATCTGAAAAGTACACTAGGAAGATTAAAGGTGTGGCCAAGGCATGTGAAGGAGAGGCTCCCTTTTGTTAGGAGACTAAAGTGATTAAGGAGAGGCCTAGCTATTTACAAGTAAACAATGGGAAAGGTGAGATTAAAGTGATTAAGGAGAGGCCTTGAGATTTACAAGTAAACAACAGAATCAGTACCTTCAGGGCAATACCACACCTATCTAATCCTCCAACTTTTGAAAGGAAAATACTGAAAGCGTTTTCTGCTCCAAGTTCAGGGCAGAGAAAATTTGCAAATGTGGTTGAAATAGGCCAAGGTCCATCCTAAACTTGCAGCCAAACTCGGCAGTTTCATTCACGTGGTGCTGGCTTTAGAGGCATGAAGTTTGCAAGAGTGAAGGGGTCATCAGTTCTTCCTCCATGGTTTCAGAGAGCTGCCAAGGCCAGGCAGAGTGTGGCAGGGGTGTCCCTGCATAAAGAAGGCCCTGATAGGCCATTGCATGAAGCTGTGAATGTGAAGTCTGGTTGGCAGTGGAGACCCCAAGAAGACATTCAAGATGCCAGACCTGTGAGATATTTGCCTAGCAGAGCTGCATACAGGGAGTGGTACCAGCCTAAGAAAGAGATGTATGTTGCAAGCAAAGCTGGAAGAACTGAGCCATCTAAGCCCTTTGGAAGTCAAGTCCCAGAAGTCGTACATGGAGCTACTGGACTTGGTGTTTGCCCTGCAGGTTTTTGGTCTTGTTTTGGTCCAATATTTTCTCACCATTTTGGAATGGGAATGTGTATTCGGTTCCACTGTATACTGGGAGTATGTAATTTGTCTTTTGATTTTACAGGGGCTTACAGTTTAGGAGATTGGCCTGAGTCTCAGAAGAGTCTTTGGACTGTAGACTTTTGAATGGCATTGAAACTGGTAAAGACTATGGGGACTTTTAAGGTTGGACTAAATGCATTTTGCATTTTATATGGTCAGGAGCCTATGGGGGCCAGAGAGTGGAATGTGGTGGTTTGAATAAGTGTCCCCCATAGGCTTTAAGTATTCAGACATTTTGTCTCCAGTTGATGGCACTGTTCTTAGAGGTCTTAGTTAAGGTGTGGCTGTGCTAGAGGAAGTATGTCACTGGAGGCAGGCTTAGTGAGTTTAACAAGCCCTTTGGTCTCCAGTCGCTCTCTCTTGACTTCCTGTGCTCATTGCGCGATGTGCTTGCTGCTCCAGCCCCATGCCTCCTGACACAATGGACTCTGTTTCCCTGGAACCGTCAATAGTAAGCTCAAATAAACTCTTCCTTTTATAAATTCTCTTGCTCATGGTGGTTTATCACAGCAACAGAAAAGTGACTAATACAGTGTTTGAATATTTTCAGTCCCACTTTCAGCTCCCATTAAGAATCCTTCTTGTTTCATTCTAAGCATTTGCATTCTTATTTTATTTATTTATTTATTTTTTGGGGGGGTCTTTTCGAGACAGGGTCTCCCTGTAGCCCCAGCTGTCCTGGAACTCACTCTGTAGACCAGGCTGGCCTTCAACTCACAAAGATCTGCCTGCCTCTGCCTCCCAAGTGCTAGGATTAAAGGCCTGTGCCACCACGCCCGGCTGCATTCACATTCTTATAAAGCAGTGCTTTAAAACTTTGTTCTCTACAGGGAAACCAACTTGATAAATTGATAGAACTTGTAATCAATGAGAAAGCAACCATCAGATAATGACTACTATGTGTGTGTGTGTGTGTGTGTGTGTGTGTGTGTATTATGTATATATGACATGGTATGTACACATCCTTTAGAGGAGGGAATTCCCCAAATACAAAAAACATATGCTTGATAAATGTTTTTAAAATCATGCAGACACATACTAGTTTTGAATATATATATTTATAATTATTTTGAGATGGGTTATATTTTTATTGCTCAAACGGGGCCTCAAGTTCATAGTCTTTTCACATAATCCCCCACATAGGCAGCTTACAGGAGTGGGCAAACATGCTAAGTCACATTACTTGTTCAGATACATTTCCTTCCAGTCAGGTTATGTATTCATTCACCTAATTACCACAACTTTATCAAATGAGTAAATTTTCCAATGTCAATTAATTTCTGTTGACATTTTATAACTTTTTAACCTCAAGTCCCCTGTTATAACTGGGCTCTTTTTAGCCAATGGAAGTTTTTATTATGCAGCGACAATGTTTCTTTATAGACACATTTTATTTTACTTATTTTTAAAATAAAATATTTTTATTGGTGTTTTATGTGTTTCATACATCATTTCTCAGTCCAATTTAAATACACTCCCTTTTCCATGCCCCCACCCCACCCCAGTTCATACATTCTGCCATACAATTTTTTTTTTATTTTTTAGTCTTTTTGAGACAGGGTATCCCTGTAGCTCTGGCTGTCCTGGAACTCACTCTGTAGACTAGGCTGGTCTTGAACTCACAGAGATCCCCCTGCCTGTGACTCCAGAGTGCTAGGATCAAAAGCGTGTACCATGATACCCAGCTGGTCACATTTTAAAGAAAATGTATTTATAACCATTATGATTTTAAAACAGCAATTTATGTATATAGTGAATTTTCCAAAGTAAAACCCTTAGAATATGACAAATTGCAATAAGGCTTAGGAAGAATTCAGGTGGGCCTATGTGTTTATATGAATTTAATCCAACTGCATTGTGTAAGCTTATCGAGAAGAGAAGGATATTATTCCTTTGAGATGGAATGCGGTACTAAATATTCATGGAGGTATTGTGCGGTCCTGTCTGTTGAGGCCTTCAACACAACCTGTCAGCATAAGAAATGCTGAGGAAATATCACATCTCAATATCTCCCTAGCAGCTCTCCCCTTGGAAAAAAGGCAAGAAAATCTTGCCCAATTGTACGCTTTCCTTTTCATTTAACTTGAGGTTAAAGAACAAACAAAAATCAAGAAAGGAATAACAAAGAAAAATAAAATTAACACCACATATATTCTTATATTAAGGTATTTCTGAAATGTATATCTTTTTTAAAATTTTATTTATTTTTGTATGTGTATGAATGTACTGACTGCATGTAGGTTTGTGCACCCGTGTCGTGTAATGCTGCGGAGGTCAGAAGAGGGTGTCGGATTCCCCTGGAACTGGAGTTCTCCTGGAATTGGAGTTTCAGACGGTTCTTGGCCACAATGTGGGTGCTGGGGATCGAACCCAGGTCCTGTGCAAGAGCAGTTGGTGCTCTTAACCATTAGGCTATCTCTCCAGCCCCTGAAATGTATATCTTTTGTCCTGCTGTAGTGCGACCTGAATTTTTAGGACAAAGGCTGAGGTTCCCACAGGCAGGGCCACCCATCCCATTAACATAATTAAAAATACCATTGATAGAGTGAAGGAGGATAAGGGAGATTTATTTACTGCCATCGTATTCAGAAATTTGTCTTTGGAGTACAAACATGATTTTTAGGTTTAAATAGGGGAAGAATTAGGGTAAGAGAGGAAGCAATATTCCACAGTTAGGACTTCTAGCTAATGGTCTGGTTGATTATGGTCTCGATTCTGGTTCTGCAAGGACTAAGACTTATCCCTGTCATCCTCAGAGGACCAATCTCCTCTCTATGTGTCAATCGCTTCCACTGTTAGAGAACCAAGGTCCTTGACTTAAGCAGGCACCAAGCAGAGAGGGCTGTGAGCACATTGGGAACATACCCAGCCCACACCTCTCTCCTATCTGAGTTCTATCAACACCTTGCACGGGTTGCACTATAACCAAGCCCCACTCCCATGCCCTGAGAAAGGGTGAAACCCATCACATAGTATAAACAGACCCTAACCTCTTCCCACAGTCATGGGACACGGGAAATTAATTTATAGTCTAGGAAACAGACAACTTCAGTTTAGGAAAATAGTCTATTTGTAAGATAAAATATATGTGAATTTTACTGATGAGAATGAGAGGCCTATCTCTGTACAGTGTAACACTACTGCATTTATTAGACTTTCAGAATTCAATGCGAGTGGAGAAAGATGCACATATGACAAAATGTGAAGGCTGAAAATGAACAGGGCTCCAAGGGAGCTGGTCTTTTTCTGATCTGATAAGGTGCTGACATTCTCTGTTTTGTTTTCTTTTCTTTTTCCCTGAAGACTACTGCATATCAAAAGCCTTTTAGTGGTTAGCAATACTCTCCCTGGATTTGAGGGCCAGATCTTTGTAAAGACAGTTCTCAAACTGACCTTTTATATTAATTTTTTGTCGTTGCTGTTTTTGTTCTTCATCTAACCTGAAATCACAGATTTCTATTATTGCTTCAGTGTTGATCCTGCAGTGTATTCCTATATACCATATGCAGAGAGTGATAAGAATTTTGATGAGTTTATGGAACTAAAGAATGGCCCTATATAATGAGCACAAGCTAGGAATCAGAAGTCATGGCAGCCAATCTTCTTTGTTAAAACTGAGTGTGTTTTATCATCTCTAAGGCCATGGCCAGATTTGGTGGTACATACCTTTAATCTCAGAGGGAGGCAAGTGAATCTCTGAATTTGAGACCAATCTATAGAGTTCTTGGCCAACCAAGGCTACATAGTGAACCCTATTTCTAAAAACTAAAATAAAATGAAAACAACAACAACAAAATCATCTTTAAGATAACTTTCTATTTTAAATGTTCAATCCAGAAGATAAAGATATGAGTATTTTATTTAGTTTTTATTTTATGTGTATGAGTATAATGCCTGCATGTAGGTAGCTGAACCCACATTGTACAATGCCCATGGAGGTCAACAGAGTTGTTTCCCCTGGAAGCAGCCAGTGCTCTTAACTGCTGAGCCATCTCTCAGGCCCCAATATAGATATTTTAAATATACCTATCCCATTATATATATATTTACCACTCCATATCTAAAGAATTTTCACATCACATTTATACTTAAAAGAAAGCCATTTGATGATTCTCTCTGATTTATCATAGTTTAAGCAGTATTAAGTGTCACATTTCTGTTACAGATATTTTAACAAGAGTTTTCATAACAAAAGTGCAGGCTCTAGCAGCTCCAATAGAATTGGCTGGGCAACTACCCATCCCCAGTTTGCCCACCAAAGAGATGATGGGACTGATTCTTAAATGGAAGAGAGATGATTGATTCAGTGTGGCCTCATTGAAAAGAGGAACAGATAAAAGATCTAGTTATAGCCAGGCTTGGTGGTGCACGCCTTTAATCCTAGCACTTGGGAGGCAGAGGCAGGTGGATCTTTGTGAGTTCAAGGCCAGTCTGGTCTACAGAGTGAGTTCCAGGATAGCTGGGGCTACAGAGAGACCCTGTCTCGAAAAGACCAAAAAAAAAAAAAAATCTAGTTACATGAGCTTTAGGTTTAAGTAGGAAAAGAATTGTGGCAAGAGAATATGAAATGTGTGTATAGCTAGCTGGACAGTCCTGGTCAGGTGAAATCTGGTTATTCAGTGCCTGCCTCAGTTCTGCTTCTGCTGGACAATCCTGAAGAAATTATCACTCTCCTTGTTTGAGGGGAAGAATCTGATTCTTCTGAAAAGAAATATTACATTGCTGAAGGATGTAGCCCGGGCCTAAGGATCATTGACAATGGCTCCGATTTGAGAGTAGACTATCTTACGTGGCCACTGCTTATTTGAGTCCAAGTCATAAGGATGAGTATCAGTACCCTCATTCTAGAAATTGTGGGTCACCTCAGGAAAGGTTATGGAGCCAAAAGAAGAGCTACTGAAGGGAAAGATGGAGTTAGGCAGCCAGTGACTGGTGCCTTCCTTCAGTATTCATGCTGGACAGACGGCTTGTTTCTGTGTAGTGTTCATAAACTTTTTTTATGTTTATTATTTATGGACTTTCTCAGCTCCAGTCCTTGATCTTCATCAAAAGAATTCTGACAAGATGCGTACAACATAATAGAGACAATTGGGTTTATCACAGAGTTTAATTCTCAAGGATGAACAAAGGCTATAGAGATCATTGTGTAATGGTCTAATGTCTTTGTCTAATCCTGGACTTGTTTAGTATTTCCTTTTCTTTGTTTTTGAGGCAGGGTCTGGCTATGTAGTTCATGCTGACCTCAAATTCATACCATTCCTCCTGCCCCAGCCTTCATAACACTCTTATGCTATTTTTAAAGTCTATAACATGGGGCTGGAGAGATGGCTCAGTAGTTAAGAGTATGGACTGCTCTTGCAAAGGATCTTGGCTCAATTCCCAGCACCTGCATATTGCTAACTCCAATTCCAGGGGATCCAATGCTCTATTCTGATCTCTGCAGAAACTGCATGGCAAACGGGTACACTTGCAAGGATGCAGGCAATACACTCATACACATAAAATAAAAATAAAATACCTAAAGTCTGAAACAGATTTCCCGAAGGACACTTTCTTGTCTACATGATTGGCAGGTTTGTTGGTGTGGACACTTAAGGGAGGGGACAATACTATATCATGTCTCTACAGCAATCATAAAGTAAAGAGAGTCTTTCGTGACCTTTTTTTGGTCACTGAATTGGGTGTTTGTTGTTTTTTTGGTGATCAGATAGCATTGTGACATCAAAAGTTTGGACAAGCCTGGGACATCCCAGGCAGTTCAGAATACAGCACGTCCACTGAAGGCCAGTAGTGGTGTCCTACAGTTTCAGTTTCTGCTCTTACAAGTTGTCCAGTGTCTTTCAAGCTTGCTAATATGTACTTAGCTACATACAGCCTGTGATACTCATTACCAATAATATGATTATGTATTCTCTCCTTGAAAATAAGCTATTGTTACAGGACATCCTAAATAGTCAGCTGTGGAGATAGAGATGTGTCCTAACAACCAAATTTTCACATTTTATTAGGTAGAGATTTTATTAGTCTTAGTTCAATTTCCCTCTGGCATTTAGTGGCAGATTATTGGCTTTTAAAATGTCACTTGACTGGAATAGAAGTTAATTAGAGGCTTGAAGTCTCTAGAAGGAATGTCAGTTTTCTATAAGTAATGACTAGCTAGTCTTTGGCCACAAAAGATAGCACAATTAGTTAATATACTAGTAATATGATAGAATGCGCATCTTAAAGTCAGTATTTGGACTTTGCCCAAAATTTGCTTAAAGTTTGATCTATTTCTTTATGAACAAACATATAACAGTAATATATTTTTCATAAGTGCTTAATTTAAGTTTCAAATAGTGTAAAATAATTAACTTTCATATTTCAAGTAAACTTTTAAATACATGTCTTTTTTATACAATTTGTCTCTAAGTTTCTGAAAATTTTCAGACTCTCATAATAAATGCTCTTTACTTAATAAAATACTTGTCAAAATGTGTGTGTGTGTGTGTGTGTGTGTGTGTGTGTTCTGCTTTGTGTCATTTGGCTCCAGAAGAACACCCTTCTGTTTCATTGCCATCGCTGTTTCTCTGGAAATAGATACTTGTGGTGATTGTGGTTATCACGGCATATTAAACATGGGCAGTGTTTACCTCCAAGTCATGTGTAGCACACCAGTTAAGTTGCAGTTTCTCGGCTATCCACCATCTGTAAATCCAGTTCCAGGGGATCTGATGCCTTTTTCCAACCTCTGCAGGCATTGCAAGACATGGGTGCATTTACATGTAGGCAATGCATCCGTAGGAATAAAAAAATAAGCATAATACTTAAAAATATGCATAATACATAAAAATAAGCATAATACTTAAAAATAATGCATTATAACTTGCAATCCATTTTTATTTGACTTTTCAGCTTCATTTTTATTTGAATCTAAGATTGCAGTCTTGTGAATAGTGCTATGGAGTTGTGTTCACTTGTCCATATTGATGTTTGGCATTGCTTTGCTTCTTTTTCAATAGAGATGCAGGACCTTCTTGTGATTACTGTGGTATAATTTTTCAAATTTACTAGCTGTTTCATACTTCATTTCTTCCTAGCAACTAAGAGCTAAACCCATTTTTATCTGAACACACTGTGGAGAGTTTTTCTTTAAACTCAGCTTATGGATTCTTAAATTGAATTTCTTCTTTAGGCAATATTACATAGCCATTAGTAATACCTCTGTAGTAGCTTAGAAAAATGAGCAGGACTTAAGGGCTAACTTTGTTCCTTGCCCTCAGAGGTCAACTAAGTCCCAGGGGACTATGCATGGAGGAATCTCTTGAAATGTCCTACAAATGTGAGTCACCAGTCTTCCTGTGCATGGAGGTCCTGGAGACCCACTAATGGGACTTTAGCCAGTGTCCAGTCTATAAAAAGGAAAGTCTGCTCATGCTTCAAAAAGGGAAGCCTGATCTATCAAGACCTGACTTTGTCCTCAAGTGGATGGAACTGGTAAATGAGAAGCCAAAAGGAGTCAGGGGCTCCCTCCCCCCAAACCAGAGTGACCCCCGAGGACCAGATCCTCAACTGTCCTTGAGAAAACAAAAACCTTGGTTAATCTGGGCTAACTGTGTGGCCTTAAACATCCAAAAGAAAGTATAACCAGAAATAAGTAAATAGTAAGGCCTGAGAAACTATACTTCAGGTATAAAACTTGAGATCTTAGTAAAAAGACAAAAAGGAGGTGAAAAAAAAAGCACTGTTGTTTTCCCTGTCTTCAATTCTTACTGGCAAGTGCAGCTATCCTGTGACTGCCAGTGCTTTTCCTATCCTTCAGACAGGAGACACAGCTTGTCAACCTTCCAATATGGACTGAAGACTCATGTCTCTCCAAGAATCCTCCAAACCTTTAGTACCAGATGGGGACTGCTGAGATATCCAGCTTGTATACTAAGCAACGGAGGCGAGTACAGGAAGATCAAGACAGTACGTGGTGCTTACTGGACCTCACTTGGTGACCATCAGAAGGGAAAACCCCAGTGTAGAACACAAGGGCAGAACTGATAGTTGTCTGGGCTTACCAAGGAGGAGTCTTCAAACAATTCCTTAAGGAAAACATGACATCTTTCAGCCTAATAAAGAAAAAAATTAAAAAAAAAAAATTGCTGGGCATGGAGGTGCACGCCTGGGAGGCAGAGGCAGGCGGATCTTTGTGAGTTCAAGGCCTGCCAGGCCTACAGGGTGAGTTCCAGGACAGCTGGGGCTACAGGGAGACCCTGTCTTGAAAAGACCAAAAAAAATGTTAAAAAAATTATAAGCTGAAGATGCTAAAACCTATGACATCATAATCTTGATATATGTGTGACATGCATATATGCATATATGTGCATATTTTGGAGTGGTGCAAATTGGAAGGAACAACAACAATAACAAAGGACTGGGTCAAAGAACTGACTGAAATGGTGAATTTCTGCTCAAAACTGTAAAGTTCTGCATCAAAAATTTTAAAAGGTACTGAGAAAAAGATGAAAAACATGTATGGCAGAATGCATGAGCTCTGGTGGGGCGGGGTGGGGGCAAAGAAGGGGGAGTGGGTCTAGATTTGGTTGGGAAATGTAGGAAATGCACAAAGCTCTAATAAAAATTGGATTTGAATAAAAAGAATAATGAGCAGGTTATTGTATTAAACTTCAGAAATAGACACCAACACATTAATGTAAAAATGGGGTGATTGCATTATTTGGTTTAGACTGGACTTCCATAGCAAGAACTAATGCTGAAAAGTAGTTCCTAGAGAATATTATGTAAACTACAAAAACACAGTGTGATTTATAGTCTCCTAAACCCTAACCTGATAATTGTCTCTTAATAAGCGAGTTTAATACATAAATATTTATTGCATTTGCTGTTAAGTTTGTGCTGTTTTTAACCTGTATTCCACCTGTGTGGGGTAAACCACAAGCATACTGGGCACTGAGATATTTTCTCAAGAGAGCACAGGTTGCAACCAGAATCATAATTATTCTTCATTGTTGATTACTGACATACACATTCCTCTGAAGTGTTCATATATAATAACTTATTTAATCCTTTCAACAACACATGAGGCAGGTTTTCAAGTTGTTCACATAATGAAAAATAAAGAGTTAACTTTATCCAAGGTTGCATCACTGGCCGGCAGGTGGCAAGGACTCATTCAACATCAAGCAATCTGGTTCTGAACTTTTTATCTTATACTTTTTCATAAGAAGGACAGAGAAGTCAAGCTGGCAAATAGAAAAAGAAGAATCCAAGAAAGTACTGGAGAAGAGATAAAAGGTTTACAAAATATGAGTAGCAGACAGACAGCAGACTTGTTATCCCCAACTGATCCTAATAGGATTGGCTTGAAAGTACCAGAGGGAAACAAGCCATCCTCACATTCTGCCCCTTCGTCAGTATGGTGAATTGAAACGACTTCCAGATATGGAAGTTCTGAATGTACAGTCTTAAACATTGTTTCAGAAACATCTAGATGGTCCTCAGCAAATAGGACAACAGAATATGTTGTTATAACTGTGGTTATTGTGCTTAGTACATATTTATTAGTCTTTCAATACTAATTCCTTTGCACTGACTGGCATATTTGGCAGAATAGTGTTTTATAAAAACAGGATTATAATGAAACTAATATAACACCTTGATTCAATCTTTTACCAAAAGTTGAAATATTGGTCATTGAAAGAAAAGCACTTACTACTGTTGAGAACAGGAAAGGCAGGCCAACTCAATAGTGTTCAAGAATATTAAGTTAGTTATTTCTGTTGAATAAATACAGAAGCATCAACTTTAGTAGGCTGGATTACTAACCCATTTGGAATACATGAATTCTAAGTAAGGAGTATCTACTTTCATGTCCTCATAATTGATTAGAATATGCAAACACAAATAGTGTGTTAAGCTGCAATTGCATGTTGCTGCAGTATGGTCATCTGTATTCTAAGATCTATTGTTTCTTTTTCAGCGCCTGGCTATGGAAGCAGAGAAAGTTCAAGCAGCCCACCAGTGGAGGGAGGATTTTGCAGTAAGGAACCTTTTATAATCACTTCATTTAACTAGATTGATATTTTGTGTGTTTGGATAATTTTAGTCACACTGATATTTCCGTGATGATATTTTATTATTTTACAGGGCTCAAGACTACTAAAATGTGTTCTTTTCTTTCTTAGTTTTTCTTTAATGCCTTGAGTCATCAGAGTCAGTTTTTTTTTTACATGTCAAAAAGAGACAAATCTATTAAAGTGTTCTCCCGTTCTCAAAAGTATTTGAAAAAAAATGGCACTGAATTATACTATCTGAATAATCTCCCTAGTTATTTTCCAAAACAAGTTTCATGTAATGATTGTGATTTTGTAAGAAAAGACATTCGTTCATTTTCTAATTGTCTGGATGGGTGATGTGATTGAAGTAAGCATGCATATATTAAGCTCTAAAAGTTTAACCTGCTTTACACTGGAGCAGAGAGTGCTCCTCCTCCTGCTTTGGACTGTGCAGCCATGCCAGCTGCCATTAGTTTTCACCTTTCCATTTTTTTCTTTTGATAAACTTGCTTTGTTTTCTAAGGGATACTGGATTAATTATATGCATTGCACACATCATCCCTGTAATGATGTTGGTCCTTTTATTTACTGTCTATCATCTTATAGCCAGAGATAAAGTCTGTCTTTCATTGTAAACTAAACTATCTTTCTCACATAGCTGACATACATATTTATAATGAAGATGTCTTCAATTTCTAATGATTGAAAATTTCCAGGCAAGTCATTTTGGGAATGTAACCTTCTCCCAGTATACTTAACAAAGGACTAGAATGTGAGTGATGGATTGATTGTACTTTCTGACCTTATTTTTAAAAGTGTCAAGTGTAGTGTTCAGAAAGTTTTGCTTCAATAGCCTTAGGAAATAAAACTTGTATTTTGTATTTGTTTTGTGTTTTCAAAGAAAATAGAATAAATAACATGATCATTCTTTTATAAACATGAAGCTTCCCGGTCTATGTTTCTGATCCTATTTAATCTACTATTATTAAATATTTAAGTTGAGACTATATGACTGTTGTTTTATTTGATTTTTCTCTGTGAATTGATCATATTTCCCAAGTTGTTCACCTTAGGTAGATACTGTATTTACTTACCATTGTTTGTTATATAGATTAATAAGGGTCAGTTTGTTACCCATGGTATATGAAAGGAAATTGATGAAGAAGTAAAAATCATAAACACCTTGAATATCATCTAATTGTGATCTTAAATTTTAGTTTCTCAAGTGTAGCAGAAAACAATCTACTTAAACACGTATCCTTGTTAAGTAATAGTGAATGAATCCTCTTCCCCTCTTCCTCCCATGTAAAGATGGCCTGTGAAGTATAATAAACATATAGCTATATCTGTTTTATATGATATTGTTATAATACAATTGCTTCTGATTTAATTAGAATCTTCAGTAATTAGGAGAACTCAAGTGACCATTAAAGTCTCCCAAAGAATACCTCTATAATTCATAAATTATACAGTTTCTATTAAAAAAGGTCCTTGTTTTGATTAAAGTCATTTGGTATTTTATGTAGTCTTTAAAAAAATACTTTGAAGTCAGTTTGTACTAATTCCTTCTTTCACATTGCTATTCTGTTTAGATATTATTTATCATTTTCTAGATGAAACAAAAGATTTCATTTCCCTGTATATATTGAAAACTCTTGAATACTGGGTTCCTTAAAATCAAGTCATCATTTTAATACTAGCTCTTTGTTTTCTCTCTTTATAGAAGTGATAGGGGACATGACTTAAAACAATACTTCATGGGTGGTAGCTTTTCCACATTTTGTTTGAATCGACACCATCATCAATTGAAGGCCCTCTGGCATTGTATTTATTTCATTCATTTCTCACAAAGAAGCTAATTAAATGATGACGTACTTACAATTTTAAGTTGTGCTTATTTTTTTGAGATGTCAAAATTTTTCCAGTAATGTCTGGGTCTAAGAAGGAACACTGTTAGAAAATTTCATCCAAAGTAACAGATGCATCCACAATGACACAAAAGCCATTAGTAAATACTATGTAGATAGAAAAGAAATGATTTACCCAAGTACTCAACATTTCTACCAATAGTGATCACTGCGTGGAAGAATTCTTGAACAAATTCTGTTTGTAAATTTCCAATAGTTTACTTACAGTGTGGTTGGGACCTTTTTAACCTATTAACTAATCTAAAATAGACTATTAAAAGGATAGTCAATTAAGTTTTCCTGACTACTCTTCCTGGAGAATTGTGCATGCAGCTCATAAGACAGGAATCTGACACTGTTTGGTCACTTGAGAGTTGATGTTCCCACATCTTTTCATATCTACCAAATGTGTACAATAACATCTCCATTCTGAATACATGAAGTGATAGAGTACTAGGATGGTGAACATGTTTATGCCTGGAGAATACAACCTAGACAAAACTTGCCTATTCTTAAGATTCAAGGAAGTAACAGGTAGTACACTAAAACAGACTCTCCCCATCTTTTTCTGTGAAAGTAGATTGTGCTTTAGTTCACAGATATAGCAAGTAATATGATTTAGGGGCAGAATAAAATTCAAATTGATGGTTGGAAATTAGACATAATATTACATCACTATTTTAAGAGAGAATCTGGAACATTTGCAAATTTCATCAGTCCTTTTTGTTTTATTTTCTTTTTGTTCACATAAATTTATTTTTATTTTTTTAACAAATCTAGACCCGTGTCCCCCCCATTCCCCCACCCCACCAGAACTCATGCATTCTGCCAAACATGCTTTTCATCTCTTTCTCAGTCTTTCTCAATGTTCTCCATGAGGAAGTTGACTGTTTTGAGCAGAAGTTCACTGTTTCAGTCAGTTCTTCAATGCAGTTCTTTCTGTTGTTGTTGTTGTTGTTGTTGTTTCCAATATGCATCACTCCCAACTGCTTTGGACTAAAGCTCAGGGGGCCAAGTAACAAGCGAGGAATGGTATCCCTCATTTTGTCAGTCTTTTAAGCAAACAATTTCAAATGTTTAATTTGAAGTCAAATACTACAACATTTCAAAAAGTCCTTCATTTAAAGTTTTTAATTCCTTAATCTTTTAAGATATTAAACTGTTTGCACCAGTGCAATTCTTTTTTAATGCCATCCTTTAGTAATTTAACACTAAAATGATTTAGAAGGGAGAAATAGTTTTCTAAAAGGTACATAAACATTTCAAAATTAAATATAATATTCTGATTCTTCCCTCAAGTATAATTCAGCTAGTTTCATTAATATTAGTCAGGCAAAAGTTGATTAGCATTCCCTACTGTGTAACATAGAAAAAAAAATCTCATAAACAGCAAGAACAAAAGGCAAAGCACTAATACGCTGGCAGCAAGAAGCAGCTTCTGTAATTCACACACTCTCTCTCAGCTCCTTCTCATTCCCAAAGGAATATACAATCAAGGAATAATTGGCTGGTTAGTTCTGTTGGTTAGAGATTGGTGCTAACAACAAAGAAGGAACAAAGGGCATACACTCTAAATGGATTAAGATTTATGCAGTCATGCATTTACAAGTTCAAACCAATATTTGTAAATAAACTATGTCTACCAGCTGCCATTCAGGCCCCCATGCAACTTATGGGTTTTCCATGTCACTTAAGATGTACGAGTTTTTTATTAAGGGCAGGTAGGCAGAAGAAAAAAAATAATGGAGCTTGGTAAGATAATTGTTCCACTTGAAATAATTGCTATTATTTCCACCAAACAGATCTTTTCCAATTGTGTCTGAAATCTCATTTGATTGCATTGCAATGGCTGGTTAACTAAAGCAATTTTGTTTCCAACTATGCCTGCAATATTAATTGTACTTACACATGTATAAATATAAGGGTTGCCTAATTCGTACTTTAATAACTAGGATCTTTATGTATGGCTTATTAGTGCCAGCTTGTTACTGTGTAGGCTGAGTGGAGACGTCTACAAATTTCCCAGTAAATAAAACATTTGAAGAACATCATGGGGAAAATAAATTAGAAAAGGAAAAATTTCCAGTGAAGTTGAACATTATTGAATGGCAATCAGGCTAATTTAATACTTCCATATAGTTTTAATTCTGTAATTGCCAAATCATTTTGCCAAATCATATATTAAAGTGTTTTTTAACATTATAGCATTCAAAAATTTGTGTTTTGTCAGTACAATTAATAGACATAGATATTATGTATTATTTCATTTATCCTTATTCAATTCCTGGAATTGCATCATTCTTGTTAATGATACCAGAAACAGTATGTATGTTCAATGAGAAAACATATTGTACTTATTTTGCTTTTAGTGCATAAAGAAAAAAGTATTCTACATTACAACCTGGGCATTTTTATGAGTAAAAACTGGGGGATGGCATACTGTCTTCATAAAGGAATAAATGAATTTATGAATCATTAAAATAATTTCAGGGTCTGATTTGTTTTAACTGTTCTTAGTTTCTAATTCTTGTTGATGCACTTGGATATTTTAATGTTTTGCCACATTTTTTCTTTGTAAGGAAACAATATTTTTTTTGGTCTTTTCAAGACAGGGTCTCCCTATAGCTCCAGCTGTCCTGGAACTCACTCTGTAGACCAGGCTGGCCTTGAACTCACAAAGATCCACCTGCCTCTGCCTCCCAAGTGCTAGGATTAAAGTTGTGCACCACCACGCCCAGCGAAATTTTTTTTCTTCTCTATTTTTTTCATTTTTGACAATAAGTAATAATTTATGAGGTGCCGCAAAGTTTTAATATGAGAGACTTTCTTACCTCTCCTTCATAGAACAAGGAGGAATATGATGATGATGAGGTCATTCTCTAACTGTAAATTGGAGCCAACTGTTATAGAGGTAATTCTTATAAAACCAGCGAAATTTTTTATTGTTTCTTTGAGATCTCTTAAAATCTCTATCATAAAAATAGATTAAATGCAGCCACACTGCAAAAATTAATGCACACTAATATCAGGAAAGGAGACCAATTCAGTGGGAGGAGTCAGGCTAATTTTGCTGCCTTTATCTAGACAAAAGCATTCAGGATGAAAATATAACACAACAAAGTTTAAATTGTGATAGTATATATCTTTTCATTTATTATTTTGAAAAGAAAAATAAATATATTAAAATTTGGCACAAAACATTAATTTCCCTTTTAATAATATTTAGTATTTTCTGGTGACTGCTTTGACCATTCTATTATTTCATTTAAAGCTCAAGTTAGAATAGTGTTTGTAGCATAGTAGAGACCTCTCAGCAAGACACCACAATGACACGTCCTGTGGTAATGAAGAGCAGACATTTAAAAGGCTGTGGAAGATTCTTCCCTTCCTTCACTGTTCATTCAGCAAGGCAAGAAGAGAGAAAGAAGACAGGCAGCATTCCTTAGTGAGGAATGGGTGGGGGAAACACTGGTCTCCAATGTAGTTCAAGAGCTTTCTGGTGCCTCTCTGTGCTGGGATTGAAGTTATAAAAATATGGTCAGTTCCTGAGAGATTTCTGAAACTGCTGCCGGTGTTTAAAAATTCCAGCCACACAGAGTGCCCAGAATCATCCTCATTGATGATGCCAAATTAAAGCTGTCAGAAGAAAAATGTTGAGTCAGAGATTTCATTAAGGTCTACAGTGTAAACTGGATTTAATTTTTTTGCATGTAACTTATTTGTTTTAAACTGGTGATTTACTGTATTAATTTCTGGACCACAAAATAAAAGATGAAGAACATGTATAAACAATACAAATGATTTCTATGTATAATTCATAGTCTATGAAGACTTATTCTAAAAACCTTCGTTCATTTTGCTTCATTGTTTAAAAGTCTTCAACGAGGGATTTGGGAGATAGATGATTCAGTAGATAAAGCATTTACCTTGCAAGCATGAGGCACTGCACCCAAGTAAACACCAAGCAAGGGTGGCAGCTGCCTATAATTCCAACCTTGGAAGGTGGAGACAGAGGATTCCCAGGCCAAGCTGGCTAGCTAGGCCAGCCATATCAGCCAGCTCTGGGCTCAACTTACAGACCTGCTTCAATGAATAAAGTGGAGAGCGATCAAGTAAGACTGTGGGCATTAACTTTGGGCCTCATAGGCATGTGCACACATGTTTGAGCACACATGCATGCACCCATATACATGCAAACATGCATACGTGAACACCACACAGACAAATACAAAGATAATTCATCAGTGTTTGCTAATTTAATTTATTTTTATTTAGGGTATACTCTGCCCTCATGATCTGGTCCACCTAAATTTTCCAAATTTAGTATTGTAATATCTAATGTAATGCCTACCATTTTCTTATTCCCAGTGTTATTGTTGTTCTCCTAAAAGAATGTTCACTTATTTACGCTTAGACTTTTGGTACTGTCTGCTTATAATTCTTTTCCCTTTCAATGAATTATTTTTCTCCATAGTTTTCACTACTAAAATGTCAACTTCTACAACTTGAAGTACACCTCATGCATTGTGAAGAATTACAGTCTAGTGCAGTGTATGGCAGATAAAATATACATACAAAAATATATTTGTATATATTTTATTAAAAATGGTAACATCCTATGAGGACATCTGTTTTCACTTGTAATCATTACTGTCAATATTACTGAAGAGATAATGAAAAATTTGTTTGAACTGCACTTTTATATATTGGAATGTATTTACCCACAGCTGTGGCATAGTTATGAAGCACTGGGCTTAGAGTTATGGAAATCTAGTTCAATTTTGGATCTGACACTAACTTGCTCTAGAGTTTTGGCAAAATAATATTCTTCTGAAACTTCAACTTACTGATTTCAAATCTCAGTTCTGTCGTGTCTATCAGTAGAATTATCCTTCAGTAATTTCCCCTTTGTATTTCCAGGAACACTGTTTGTCTCCCATAGAAACTGTTTTCTAGAAACTCCAGGTTAATCTCAAGTGGTGTCGAGTAGGTTGATACCACCCCTTGATAGAAGTGCACCTGTTCTGCTAAGTACCAGCCAACCCCTACTCCTGCTGTTGCTACTTTTTGAAATTTCTTTGAGTGCAAGATACAGGGACTCTAGGTAGACCTGGGATGATTGAGTCTATTCCCAGTCTTAGCAGGTTTTAATGAATAGGCCTGGAAGCCAGAATTTATGAGATCTGTCTCACCAACATCTTGAAAAAGATGACTCATTCATTATTTATGTAATTCTTCTATGTATGAGAGTAGAGATGTTTTTGTAGGGAGTCTTTATTTCTTGTTCCATCCTCATCCTTTCATTATCCTTGGGACCCTTGTGCAGTTTGGCCTCCAATAAATGAATTCATCAAAAGAAATTTTTGATAATTTTCCAGCTCTCTGCCCACATTCTCATACTTCAGACTGACCATTGAGGGCTTATTGCTACATGGATTTGTACCTCCAAAGTTTCATTCATAAATTAAATTATGGAAGCTATATAAATATGCCTAGCCCTTTGGAAGATTTTCAAAGATGATAATTTTAATCTAAAGTGCATTATCTCCTTCAAGACCCAAGTTGGACAGTACACATTTTCATTTCATAGAGATCTTTAAGGACTGAGTCCTTGGACAATAACTTTATTCCGAGTAGTAATTTTTGTATTAAGAATAAATAACAACAACAACAACAAAAGCTGGGCGCATTGGCCCATGCCTTTAATCCCAGCACTCAGGAGGCAGAGGCAGGAGTTCAAGGCCAGCCTGGTCTACAGAGTGAGCTCCAGGCCAGCTGGGACTAAAAGGGAGAACCTGTCTCAAAAATACAAAAAAAAAAAAAAAAAGAATAAATAACATGGGGCTGGAGAGATGGCTCAGCCTTTAAGAGTGCCAACTGCTCTTGCAGTGGACCAGGTTTTGTTTCCCAGCCCCCACATGGCAGCTAAGATCTGTCTTTAAGCCAGGTGTGGTGGCACATGCCTTTAATCCCAGCCCCCACTTGGGGGGCAAAGGCAGATGGATCTCTGTGAGTTCAATGCCACCCTGGTCTACAGAGTGAGATCCAGGCCAGCTGGGGCTATAGGGAGACTCTGTCTCAGAGAGAGGGAGGGGGAGAGAGANGATGTTTTTGTAGGGAGTCTTTATTTCTTGTTCCATCCTCATCCTTTCATTATCCTTGGGACCCTTGTGCAGTTTGGCCTCCAATAAATGAATTCATCAAAAGAAATTTTTGATAATTTTCCAGCTCTCTGCCCACATTCTCATACTTCAGACTGACCATTGAGGGCTTATTGCTACATGGATTTGTACCTCCAAAGTTTCATTCATAAATTAAGTTATGGAAGCTATATAAATATGCCTAGCCCTTTGGAAGATTTTCAAAGATGATAATTTTAATCTAAAGTGCATTATCTCCTTCAAGACCCAAGTTGGACAGTACACATTTTCATTTCATAGAGATCTTTAAGGACTGAGTCCTTGGACAATAACTTTATTCCGAGTAGTAATTTTTGTATTAAGAATAAATAAACAACAAACCACAACAACAGCTGGGCGCATTTGGCCCATGCCTTTCATCCCAGCACTCAGAGGGCAGAGGCAGGGATTTTGTGAGTTCAAGGCCGCGTGGTCTACAGATGAGCTCCAGGCCAGCTGGGACATAAAGGGAGACCCTGTCTCAAAAATACAAAAAAAAAAAAAAAAAAAAAAAAAAAAGAATATAAAATAACATGGGGCTGGAGAGATGGCTCAGCCTTTTAAGAGTGCAACTGCTCTTGCAGTGACAGGTTTTGTTTCCCAGCCCCACATGGAGCTAAGATCTGTCTTTAACCAGGTTGTGGTGGCACATGCCTTTAATCCCAGCCCCCACTTGGGGGGCAAAAGCAGATGGATCTCTGTGAGTTCAATGCCACCCTGGGGTCTACAGAGTGAGATCCAGGCCAGCTGGGGCTATAGGGAGACTCTGTCTATCAGAGAGAGGGAGGGGAAGAGAGAGGGAGAGAGAGAGAGGAGAGAGAGGGAGAGAGAGATGAGGAGGAGGAGCGAGAGAGTGGAGAGAGAGAGAGAGAGATTGCTGGAACAATTTTAATTTAGTAGAGTTAAAGATGTTAATGGACTTGCTAATATTGTTTTGGGAAAGTGAGACTGCTCAATAAGTTGAATACCTGGCATGAAACCCTTTCTTCCTGACATGGTTGTACTACTGTGAAACATTGGAAGCTTTAAAATAAAGGGGAAAATATGATTTCAGGCCACTTGGTGCAACTGTAAAATAAGGTTCCTAGTGGAATGTCTTTGAACATTGAGTACTGGACAAAAGAGTCAAATGCTCAGCCGGGTCGTGGTGGCGACAGCTCTTTAATCCTACACTTGGGAGGGCAGAGGCAGGCGGATCTTTGTGAGTTCAAGGCCAGCCTGGTCTACAGAACGAATTCCAGGACAGCTGGGGCTACAGGGAGACCCTGTCTCGAAAAGACCAAAAAAAAAAAAAAGAGTTGATGCTGGCTACTGAGGGCCTAGTAAACTGTTTTAAGTGAAGGTACATTGTCCAGATTATGGAAAAACTATAGATCATGATCCAGTGACATAGCGAGTAGACACTGCAACCAGAAATTCTTCCCCAAATACATCTGTGCACAGCTGGAAGGTCTTTTAGACAGGTCTTGGGCTAAAATTTAGAGGTTAATTTAAAAAAAAAGACCCTATAGATCATTCTAGTATGGCATGAAGAATACCAACTGAAGAAGTTTCTTTAAAGTATGCAACAAGACTTTATTGGAGTTGATTAAATATAAGAAAAATTATACAGTTATTTAAATGGGTGACCAACTCTCCCAAGGAAAGTGGCCCATTGCAAAGCTCATTCTTCTGTATACAGTCCCTTCTCACCCTTCAACCTTCTGAAGCAACAAGAAGAATAGATCCTCTCATCCCTTCTCTCAAAAATAGTCCATATTATTTCTTTTCCATTTTTTTAGCACAAAATTATTTTTTAGCATTAAAAACAACCTATTGACCCATTCCTTTTGCCGTATTTCTTTTCTCTCTCGTACTGTAGAACTCAAATTATGTGTTGGGCCTTCCCTTCCTCTCTCCATTATGGACGCACATTTGAAATTGCATCTGATATGTACCACCTTTCATAAAACCTAACCAGCTTTGGAAAATTGTCTTAATATTTGCTCTTGGTACACATTTTGACAATTTTCCCTTCCTTCAGATACTTTCTTCTCTTACTTTTCAGGAACCTCATTTTGCAAGTTTTCTGACATCCTCTCTATTTAACAATCTCCTTTGTAACATCTCTTTCTTTACATTTACCTATATTTATGGCACAGTCTGTACTCTCTCATCTTTAAAGCTTATGTTTTCAAGAGGGCATGGTGGCACATGGCTTTAGTCCCAGCACTCCAGAGGCAAAAGTATTCTGATCTCTGTCAGTTCAAGGCCAGCCTAGTCCACATAGTGAGTTACAGGCCAGCTGGGGCTCCAGGGAGACCCTTTCTCAAAAAGACCAAAAAAAAAAAAAATGCTTTCTCCTAAAATAGCTGGTCTGTTTCATTGACTTTAGATCTATCTTCACCTGAGCCTTTTTTTTTTTTTTAGTGCTATGTTCATTTACAGATAGCCATACGAGTTCTTTCCAAGCATTTATAACATTCCGGATGTCAAGATGAAGTATTCACATCAATTCTTCCCCACAGAATCTTGATCATCTGTTAATTTTCTAATCTCAAATGATATCTCCTCCCCAGGATCTTCATTAAATATGGCCCCAGTTAAGAAGTAACTGCTGGGGGGACTGGGGAGATGGCTCTACAGTTGATGTGCTTACTATGCAAGCACAAGGCATTTAATTCAATCTGAAGAGGCCACATAAAAAACTTCAGCTTTTGGAGGGCAGAGGCCAGAAGGTCTGTGGCCAACCTAAACGTAATTGGGGAGACCTGATCCCCAGTAAGAATATAAAAAAAAAAAAAAACAGCCTCCAAAAAAGCTAGAAAACGATTTGAAAAAACACTGGACATCAAACTTTCTGGGATTTGTCATGCACTTTCACATGTGCAACGCACCCTCCCTGGCTTTACAGTATACACAAAACTATATGTATCCCCCAGCCAAAAAAACATTTACCAGTTTATTAAAATGGACCTTTGATTTGTGCTATCTTTGTGTTTCTGCTCCCTAACATTTCATTGTTTACGTATTTAGAAAACATTCAAAAATGTGTTTCAAAGGGAAGCAGCCTTTTTGAAGAATGATTTCTTTAATTTATTTATTTATTTATTTATTTATTTTTTTTTTTTTATTTATTTATTTATTGTATTGGTTCTTTTGAGAAATGTCTCCTTGTAGCCCCCAGCTGTCCTGGAATTCGCTGTGTAGACCCGCTGGCCTTTGAACTCACCAAAAGATCTGCCTGACTCTGCCTCCCAGGTGCTAAGATTATTAACGGCGTGTGCACCATGCCCGGCAGCAAGAATGATTCTTTAAAACGAACGGGCCAACTAGGGCTGGAGAGATGCATAGCAGTTAACGAGCACCGGGACTGACTGCTCTAGCAGCGGACCCGGGTTCGATCCCCGGGCACCCACATGGCAGCTAAAAAAAAAAAAAAACCGTCTGTAACTCCAATTCCCGGAGAGCTCAGTTCCAGGGGAAATCCACACCTTAGATCTCCATGGGCACCTGCAATCCAGTGTACATAGCACCCACACACATAATTAAAAAAAAAAAAAAAAAAAAAAAAAAAAAAAAAATTACCTTAAAAAAAAAAAAGAAAATGGGCAACTTAGCCTACGAAGATGTATTTCATGACAGGTAAACTGGCTTCTACATGAAAATTTACATTCAAAACAAGCAGAAGGAAATGTAGAGGACGCAAACATTTAAACATAAAAAATTTAAAATTTTTTTTTTTTTATTTTGTTGTGTTTTTTTGAAAATTTTTGTTTCTTTGTGGTCATGCACCACCACTCATTCTTACAATCCCCCCGCCCCCCGCTCTCTTAAACAATGATCACTGAGCACTTGGAAGCACAAGTTTGCTTGAAACGGGTATGCACTTTGCAGCCTCTTATTCTCAATACATTGGCCAGTTGGACATTGGCCAGTTGGGGTTTCTGTGGTTAATCAACATCTGTTGCCATAAGAACGCTTCTCTAGTAAATGAGGAAATGCATTAATCTATGGGTGAGACAAGAAGCTACGAGGAGTGCGCGTAATAGGATGCGTATTGTAGGATAATCGCTACGAAGTCAAGGGAAATTTTGGCAACTGGTGGCTGCTCGGAGTGGGGAGACAGTTTCTTCAAACATGGGACTCTGGGGGAGGGTCGAACCAGGTGCAGGAGCGGGACCATAGGAGGAGGAGTTGGGGACGGGACATAAAGGGAGGGTCGACAGGCCTGAGGAGAATAGGGGAATCGAGCTAAGAGAGAGTCGGGAAATGCTCTATCATCTAGATCGAGATATTAACTTTAAATTTGTGGGAGGCAATAATGGCGGTTTTGTGGTAGAGGAGGGCATTGTACAGACTCTCCAAAAGTATCTTGGAGGAAGGGGCCCAAAAAAGGCAAAACAAAGGGCGTTACAAACGAAGAAGGTGATGGGGAAGAAAAAGCGGCCGGGGGGCAGTGGGAGGCGCGGGCCGCCGTACCGACGCCCGCTGCCGCCGCAGTCGCCGCCGCCGAAATCGACGAAGCCGACGCGCCGCCGCCGCCCCACCGCGGCCGCCGCCGGCGACGCCGCGGCCGGCGTCAGCCGGCGCCGCCGCCGCACCGCCGCCGGGGGCGAGACTGCGGGCGCGCGCGCGGCAGCCGTGCCGAAGACGAGCCGGCGGGCCGCCTCTCGGAGCCGCCGCCTGGCCAGCGGCGCCGCCGGCGCGGTGCACCCCGGCGAAGGCCGCCGCATCAGTAGCAGCCGGGCCGCCGCGGCACGCCATGCGCGCCGCCGGCGAGCCGCGGTCCGCAGCCGAGCGGGCCGCTTGGATCCGCCGTCGCTCCCTGGCCCGAAGCCGGTCGCTCCGCCGCGGACGACGGCGCGCCGCGGCGCTCCGCGGCCGCTTCGAGCCGCCCGCTCGGAGAGCAGCGGAAGACGCCGCCGTCGGCGGAGCAGGCTCGCTCCTCAGCTGCGCCAGGCGCTCCCCGTCCGCGCCGCGTGCCGAGGGCGCGGAAGCGGCGCTCCGGCGCTCATACGACGACGAATAGGAACTTCTACTTTTGGATAATCCTCCCTCAATCTCTACTTGATACTCCATTTCTCCTCCTACTCTACTCCTACTCCTACTCCTCCTCCTTTCTCCCTCTCCCCTCATCTCTCCTCCTCATCCTCTCCCATCCCTCCTTCTCCTTCTCTGTCTTCTTGTTTGCTTGTTTGCCTCTGCTTGCTTGCTTGCTTTTGAGCCAGAGGTCCTTTACATAGCCTAGGTTGGCCTTGAACTTTTGTTGATCAGGCTACTTTTTAACACTAATGATACTGGAATTGCAGGTATGTACTATTGGATGTCAACCTCCTAAAATTTCATATATATTTGTTTGGTTAACATTAAATGCTATGTTTTTAATGCCACTTATAGCTCTTTATTTTTTTTATTTTTTCAAATTATTTTNGATGTTTTTGTAGGGAGTCTTTATTTCTTGTTCCATCCTCATCCTTTCATTATCCTTGGGACCCTTGTGCAGTTTGGCCTCCAATAAATGAATTCATCAAAAGAAATTTTTGATAATTTTCCAGCTCTCTGCCCACATTCTCATACTTCAGACTGACCATTGAGGGCTTATTGCTACATGGATTTGTACCTCCAAAGTTTCATTCATAAATTAAGTTATGGAAGCTATATAAATATGCCTAGCCCTTTGGAAGATTTTCAAAGATGATAATTTTAATCTAAAGTGCATTATCTCCTTCAAGACCCAAGTTGGACAGTACACATTTTCATTTCATAGAGATCTTTAAGGACTGAGTCCTTGGACAATAACTTTATTCCGAGTAGTAATTTTTGTATTAAGAATAAATAAACAACAAACCACAACAACAGCTGGGCGCATTTGGCCCATGCCTTTCATCCCAGCACTCAGAGGGCAGAGGCAGGGATTTTGTGAGTTCAAGGCCGCGTGGTCTACAGATGAGCTCCAGGCCAGCTGGGACATAAAGGGAGACCCTGTCTCAAAAATACAAAAAAAAAAAAAAAAAAAAAAAAAAAAGAATATAAAATAACATGGGGCTGGAGAGATGGCTCAGCCTTTTAAGAGTGCAACTGCTCTTGCAGTGACAGGTTTTGTTTCCCAGCCCCACATGGAGCTAAGATCTGTCTTTAACCAGGTTGTGGTGGCACATGCCTTTAATCCCAGCCCCCACTTGGGGGGCAAAAGCAGTGGATCTCTGTGAGTTCAATGCCACCCTGGGGTCTACAGAGTGAGATCCAGGCCAGCTGGGGCTATAGGGAGACTCTGTCTATCAGAGAGAGGGAGGGGAAGAGAGAGGGAGAGAGAGAGAGGAGAGAGAGGGAGAGAGAGATGAGGAGGAGGAGCGAGAGAGTGGAGAGAGAGAGAGAGAGATTGCTGGAACAATTTTAATTTAGTAGAGTTAAAGATGTTAATGGACTTGCTAATATTGTTTTGGGAAAGTGAGACTGCTCAATAAGTTGAATACCTGGCATGAAACCCTTTCTTCCTGACATGGTTGTACTACTGTGAAACTTGGAGCTTTAAAATAAAGGGGCCAAATATGATATTCAGGCCATTGGTGCAGACTGTAAAATAAGGTTCCTAGTGGAATGTCTTTGAACATTGAGTACTGGACAAAAGAGTCAATGCTCAGCCGGGCGTGGTGGCACACGCCTTTAATCCTAGCACTTGGGAGGCAGAGGCAGGCGGATCTTTGTGAGTTCAAGGGCCAGCCCGCTGCGTCTACGAGCGAATTCCAGGACAGCTGGGGCTACAGGGAGACCCTGTCTCGAAAAGACCAAAACAAAAAAAAAAAAAAAAAAAAAAAAACAAAAAAGAGTGATTGCTGGCTACTGAGGGCCTAGTAAAAACTGTTTTAAGTGAAGGTACATTGTCCAGATTATGGAAGAAAAACTATAGATCATGATCCAGTGACATAGCGAGTAGACACTGCAACCAGAAATTCTTCCCCAAATACATCTGTGCACAGCTGGAAGGTCTTTTAGACAGGTCTTGGGCTAAAATTTAGAGGTTACTTTAAAAAAAAAAGACCCTATAGATCATTCTAGTATGGCATGAAGAATACCAACTGAAGAAGTTTCTTTAAAGTATGCAACAAGACTTTATTGGAGTTGATTAAATATAAGAAAAATTATACAGTTATTTAAATGGGTGACCAACTCTCCCAAGGAAAGTGGCCCATTGCAAAGCTCATTCTTCTGTATACAGTCCCTTCTCACCCTTCAAACTTCTGAAGCAACAAGAAGAATAGATCCTCTCATCCCTTCTCTCAAAAATAGTTCCATTATTCTTTTCCATTTTTTTCAGCATAAAATTATTTTTTAGCATTAAAAACAACCTATTGACCCATTCCTTTTGCCGTATTTCTTTTCTCTCTCGTACTGTAGAACTCAAATTATGTGTTGGGCCTTCCCTTCCTCTCTCCATTATGGACGCACATTTGAAATTGCATCTGATATGTACCACCTTTCATAAAACCTAACCAGCTTTGGAAAATTGTCTTAATATTTGCTCTTGGTACACATTTTGACAATTTTCCCTTCCTTCAGATACTTTCTTCTCTTACTTTTCGGGAACCTCATTTTGCAAGTTTTCTGACATCCTCTCTATTTAACAATCTCCTTTGTAACATCTCTTTCTTTACATTTACCTATATTTATGGCACAGTCTGTACTCTCTCATCTTTAAAGCTTATGTTTTCAAGAGGGCATGGTGGCACATGGCTTTAGTCCCAGCACTCCAGAGGCAAAAGTATTCTGATCTCTGTCAGTCCAAGGCCACCTAGTCACATAGTGAGTTACAGGCCAGCTGGGGCTCCAGGGCGACCCTTTCTCAAAAAGACCAAAAAAAAAAAAAAAAAAAAGCTTTCTCCTAAAATAGCTGGTCTGTTTCATTGACTTTAGATCTAACTTCACCTAGCCTTTTTTTTTTTTTAGTGCTATGTTCATTTACAGATAGCCATACGAGTTCTTTCCAAGCATTTATAACATTCCGGATGTCAAGATGAAGTATTCACATCAATTCTTCCCCACAGAATCTTGATCATCTGTTAATTTTCTAATCTCAAATGATATCTCCTCCCCAGGATCTTCATTAAATATGGCCCCAGTTAAGAAGTAACTGCTGGGGGGACTGGGGAGATGGCTCTACAGTTGATGTGCTTACTATGCAAGCACAAGGCATTTAATTCAATCTGAAGAGGCCACATAAAAAACTTCAGCTTTTGGAGGGCAGAGGCCAGAAGGTCTGTGGCCAACCTAAACGTAATTGGGGAGACCTGATCCCCAGTAAGAATATAAAAAAAAAAAAAAAAACAGGAACAAAAACAATGGGCAAAGCCAAAATGCCTGCAATCTCTTATACATTTCCCTTTTAAACAAGTTAACAGGAAATGTGAAGAAACGAAAGTACAGTGGAAAACTGTATATTTAGAGAGAATAAATTCTTGTATCTAAAGAGAGATCTTAAAGTTCCTTAATGTTGCCATTTGCACATGCTATATGTTAGTCAGACAGTACAGAATGAGTACTTGTCACTTTAATTCATCCAGTTGGATGTTTTGTTGTCTAATATTGCACAAATTTATGTTGAGCCGTGAATGACAAGAAGCTCTCGATTGCGGTCTGAGGAGCTGAGGCCAATCATTTCCCTAGTATCACTTTCAGCTAATTAATTAATCTATGCTCTAACTTTCTTACAAACACATGGAAGTCATATTGATCTGACTACTAAAAAGTTTCTTTTATATGTAATAGAAATTATTCATGCAAACCCATGTGTAGGTGTTTGATAGAATCAAGCCTAAATAAAGAAGCTGTGGGGCTGGAGAGATGGCCTAGGAGTTAAGAGCACATACTGGGGGCTGGAGAGATGGCCTAGCGGTTAAGAGCGCCGACCGCTCTTACAGAGGACCTGGGTTCGATCCTTAGCACCCACATGGCGGCTGAGAACCGTCTGAAACTCCAATTCCAGGAGAACTCCAGTTCCAGGGGATCCGGACCCTCTTTTGACCTCCGCGGCGTTACCGACACGGGTGCACAGACTTGCATGCAGACAGACGTATTCACTACACATACATAAATAAATAAAAAAAATTAAAAAAAAAAAAAAAAAGCACATACTGTCTTTGCCAGATGGACCGGGTTTGATCCTCAGCACCACATGGCGCGACTAAGTACCATCTTTAACTCCAGTTCCAGGGGAAACCGACACCCCTCTTCTGACCTTTGCTGCATTGCATGACAGGGGTGCACAGACCTACATGCAGATAGTACATTCATACACATACAAAAATAAATTGAAAAAATAAGAAAAAAATAAAGAAGCTATAAGTGGCATTTAAAAAAACATAGCATTTAATGTTAACCAAACAAATATATATGAAATTTTAGGAGGTTGACATCCAATAGTACATACCTGCAATTCCAGTATCCTTAGTGTTAAAAAGTAGCCTGATCAACAAAAGTTCAAGGCCAGCCTAGGCTATGTAAAAGGACTCTGGCTCAAAAGCAAAGCAAGCAAGCAAGCAAACAAGCAAACAAGAAGACAGAGAAGGAAGAGGAGGATGAGGAGAGGAGGAGGAGGAGAGAGGAGGAGGGGAGGAGGAGGAGGAGGAGAGGAGGAGGAGGAGGCGAGAAGGAGGAGCAGGAGAGGGAGGAGGGGAGGAGAAAAGGGAAGAAGGAGAGAGTAGGAGTAGGGAGGAGAGGAGAAATGAGTAGAGAATGAGTGAAGAGGAGAGAAGCGGAGGAGGCGGAGAGAAGAGGAGCGGAAGAGGAGGGAGAGAAGGGATGACGAAGATGGAGGGGAGGGAGAGGTAAGAGGAGGAGGAGGAGATGAGGAAGAGGAAGGAGAGAGAAGGAGGAGAGAATGAGGAAGAGGAGGAGAGAAGGATGAGGAAGAGGGAGAGGAGGAAGGTGAGGAGAAGGAGGAGGAAGAGGATAGAAGGAGGAGAGAATGAGGAAGAGGAGGAGGATAGAAGGATGAGGAGGATGAGAAGGAGGGGGAAAAGGAGAAGGAGGAGGAAGAGGAGAGAAGGAGGAGGAGAAGGAGGAGGAAGAGGAGAGTAGGAGGAAAAGAGGAGACGAGGGCAGGACAAGAGGAGGAAGGAAAAAAAGGAGGAGGAGAAGGAGGAGAAGGAAGAGGAGGAGAAGGAGGAGGAAGAGTGGGAGGACGGAGGAAGAGGAGGATGAGGCGAGTAGGAGCGGAAGAGGAAAGGAGGAGGAAGAGGAGGAGGAGGAGAAAGAGGAAAAAATTGAAAACAGAAGGAAATTTTATTAACAATTCAATTTAGTTTGTAAAACAATTTGTTTTGAATTTTTGCCACTTCCTACAAGATAATTTGATAGTATTTACATGCCCTCCTCTAGCCACACCTCCCATTATTGCCTCCCACTAAATTTAAGTTAATATCTATATCTATATAGATAAGTTTAGATATATCTATGATATATTATTAAAATTTATAATAAGGCCTGTAGACTCCAATTTATGTCCCCAAATATCCTTCAATATGGGTCCAGCTACTGAACCTGGTTAGCCTACCCAGAGTCCCATGCTTGAAGAAACTGTCTCCCCACTCCAGCAGCCACCAGTTGCCAAAAGTTCCCTTGATTAGTAGAGATTTACTAAATACTCATCATATTAATCTGACTCCTAGTAGCTTATTGTTATACCCATAGATTAATGCATTTCTCATTTTACTAGAGAAGCTTTCTTATGCAACAGATGTTGATTAACACAGAAACCCCAACTGGCCAATGTCCAACTGGCCAATGTATTGAGAATAAGAGGCTGCAAAGTGCATACCCGTTTCAACCAAACTTGTGCTTCCAAGTGCTCAGTGATCATTGTTTAAGCCGGGGGGCGGGGGAGGGGGGGGTTGTAAGAATGAGTGGTGGTGCATGACCACAAAGAAATAGAATTTTCCAGACATCTGAGCAGTCAATCAATTTAGTTTTAATTTTTTATGTTTAAATTTTTGCTTCCTTACATTTCTTCTGCTTGTTTTGGAATGTAAATTTTCATGTAGAAGCCAGTTTACCTGTCATGAAATACATCTTACGTAGGCTTAGTTGCCCCATTTCTTTTTTTTTTTTATTTTATTTTATTTATTTGTATGAATGTACTGTCTGCATGTAGGTCTGTACACCCTTATCGTGCAATGTCGTGGAGGTCAGAAGAAGGTGTGGATTCCCCTGGAACTGGAGCTCTCCTGGAATTGGAGTTACAGACGGTTCTCAGCCACCATGTGGGTGCCGGGGATCGAACCCGGGTCCTCTCCAAGAGCAGTCGGTGCTCTTAACTGCTAGGCCATCTCTCCAGCCCCTAGTTGGCCCATTTCATTTTAAAGAATCATTCTTGCCTGCCGGGCATGGTGGCACACGCCTTTAATCTTAGCACCTGGGAGGCAGAGTCAGGCAGATCTTTGTGAGTTCAAGGCCAGCGTGGTCTACACAGCGAATTCCAGGACAGCTGGGGCTACAAGGAGACCTTTCTCAAAAAGACCACTAAATAAATAAATAAATAAATAAATAAATAAACTAAATCAATTAAATAACCCAAATAATCCATTCTTTGTCCAAAAATGCTGCTTCCTCTTTGAAACACATTTTTAATGTTTTCTAAAATAAGTACACATGAAATGTTAGGGAGCAGAACAACAAAGATAGCACAGAATCAGAATGTCCATTTTAATAAACTGTATGTTTTTGGCTGGGGATACATATAGTTTGTGTATCTATGTAGAAGCCAGGGAGGGTGCTTGCACATGTGTGAAAGTGCATGACAATCCCAGAAGTTGATGTCCAGTGTATTTTTCAATCTTTTTCTAGCTTTTTGGAGGCTAGGTCTCCTCACTGAACCTGGAGCTAATGATTAGTTTTATTGTCCAACCAGCCAATGAGCTCCAGACATGTGCCGGTAGGGTTCTGTCCTCTTTTTCCTACTGACTAGGATTACAGACACTTGCTGTGTTGCCCATCCTTTTCTTTGAGTGCCTAGATGCCATCTCAAGTCCTCCTGCTTGTACAACAAACCATCCCTCAGGCCTTACAAATTGTGGTGTGTGTGGTTTTTTTTTTATATTTTTTATTTTTTTGTCTTTTTGAGACTGAGTCTCCCTATAGCCCCAGCTGGCCTGGAACTCACTATGTAGACCAGGCTGGCCTTGAACTCACAGAGATCCACCTGCCTCTGCCTCCCAAGTGCTGGAATTAAAGGCATGTGCCACCATGCCCAGCACAAACTATATTCTTGCCCTCTCTAAATACATGTGTTCTTGCTACTCTGTAAATACACGGATATAAATATTCCCTGGGGATATTTAAACTTGTTGAAATGTTCTGAAAACATTTCAACAATCTTAGAGTTTGATATGAGATTGGAATTCCATTTTCAGTTAGCTCACAATCAGTGAAGTCTAATAAATCTTGTTTCCATAGTTAGATTTGAAAATCTGAAATGTTTATGTTCTGAAGGGGTTTGGGATTGAAATAAAGAGCATTAGTTACTCCTGGGAGAGAATAGATTACAGAATTTAAGTTGTAATAAATCAAAATGTATATTTGATGGTTTTACTGCTAAATTCTATTTGTAATCCTTGTGCTGTGTGAAAAGGACCAAATCGTATATCTGAGATGACATGGGCCTATTTCTTAGCCAGAAGGGAAATGAAATGTCCTGACAGAAAATATCAGTGTTTCTCTTCTTTTATTACTAGAGATGTTGATCCTGAGGCTTTGCAGAAGTTACTTCACTTTAGTGTTTTTTTGCCTGAAATTCTGATTCATAATGCTATTCTGTTAATTTAGTAATGTAGGTTTTAATACCAAAATTGCCTTCTATATCAGAGGGCTTTTGTCTTTTTGCTGTAGTTAGGAGCAGTGGTAGAAGGCAGATAATTTAAATGTACCTATGAGTAAAATTTCAGTATATTCCACCTCCCCCACACTGCTATTTTCATATCTAGTTGTAAACAGTAGACTGTTTGGAAATTTAGAGCTATGGATTTTCTGGCAGGGGCTTTGTGTGGTCTTCTTGCTGATGGTTCTATTCAAAGTCTCAAAAATGTCAAGGATGCTTCATTAATGACTATAAATTGTCTTGAGTCAGGTTATGTGACTCAGAGAACAAGCAGTATTGGCAAGAAAAGTCAAGGTCTGGGTACAAAAGCACTCTGGCAATGCAGACAGCTTTGTGTCTGAAGGATGAAGAGGAGCAATTGTGCTGTAATTCCTAGCTGGGGCTGAGCCTTCCAGACTCTCATCTTCTAAAAGCTTCAGAGTCATCAGCAAATGTAAAATTCAAGGCTACTGTTGCACAATGTACTTCATCACAATATTTTGGTTTCAAAGGTTTCAAAAACCTATTGTGTGGGACAACAGGAAATATACTTTATTATTTTAGTGTAATTCACTTTGTAGAGTAGAAACTTTAAAAAATAACTTTCATAATATTTTATAAAATATTTATTAACTCAAAAAAAAAAAGGAGCTAGATACTGAAAAGTCTTTAAAAGCAGGTTTTCATGCCAGGCCTGAAGAAGGCCAAGAGCTTGGAGGAAGATAGTCATTAAAATCCACTCTGTAAGATTTGCAGTTTAAAAGGGTATACTTAAAAATAACATATATTTATATAGAGATGCATTTCAGCAGAGATTTATACAGAAATATAAAATAAACCATATAAGTTAATGGACTTGATTTCTCTGAAGTCATAGTCCAGTCATATAGCTTTAAAGAGCAAAGTGTATACTGGGTAAAATTTATTTGGCAGGTACTCAACTCTGCCCAAGCTTTATCAACATATTATAGGATATTTTAAGGCTTAGTGAAATGTTTAGATTAGTTAAATCTGGTTGTAGGTTTTGGTGAAAATGGTAATACATTTGAACTAATTGGGAATATAAAATGTTAATTGTTTTATTTATACTTTGTATTGAACTTCCAACAGTAACTTTGGGGTTAAGGTACACAAATGGTCTCTATATTTTTCTGAATTATACAACATCACATTGTAACACTTTCTTTTACTTGTAGGACAATTTAAAGGAATGAAGCTTAAATTTACTTCCCAAATAAGTAGCAGTTAATGAGAGACAGTTTGGGTACATTTAATGAAAACTTATGTCTTGGCTCCTGTTTATAGGTATGGGTAATACAACTTAGGCATCTATAGGTCAAAACATAAAAATTTAAAGAANCAGCCCCAGCTGACCAGAACCCACAGATTACACAGTCCTGATGATCTCTGCTCCCCTTTGAAACTAGAAACTTCACAAGCCAGGCCTCCATCTTCTACAACTCCTTCAGCAAAACTGCTCCAAGCTCCACAGCAACAATCTTTAGGCATTCAATGATCTTCCCAGCCCAAAGTTCCAAACGCCTCCACAATCCTTCCCCAAAACACCAAGGTCAGGTCTGTCACAGCAATACCCCACTCTTCTGGTACCAATTTCTGTTCTAGTCTGTCTTCCATTGCTGTGACAAAACACTCTGACCAACACCAACTTGGGGAGGAAAGGGTTTATTCAGCTTACATCTCCTGGGTCACAGTTCATCACTTAGGGAGCCCAAGGCAGGAACTCAGGGCAGGAACCTGGAGGCAGGAGCTAACTCACAGGCCATGGAGGAATGCCGCTCACTGGCTTGCTCCCCTGGCCCATGCCCAGCCTGCCCTCTTATTCAGTACACAATGACCTGCCCAGGGTGGCACCACCCATAGTGGGCTGGGCCCTCCCACATTGCAGAACAATCAAGACAATACTCCACCGTCGTGGTCACAGGCCAGTCCAATGGAGCCAATTCCCCAGTTGATGCTCCCTCAACCCAGGTGTGTCAAGTTGACACTAAAGCTATCCAGCACAATTACTATAACGTTGATTACTATAGCATTGCACTTGATTACCATAACATTACTGACATTTTCCCCTATTTCCATTATGTCTCCTCCTCTTCAACAACACAATGCCTTATGTTTATTTAAGAGGAACATTATAATATTTTCATAATTACCTGGAATCTGATGAACTCTAAGTGGCTTTTGATAAATTTAGTAAATTTATTATCTAAGAGGAGAGCTAATAGAACCATGGCTATTGGTCCTGTAAGTCCTATTAGTGTGGCTAGCCAGGGGCCAAGTACTCCATGTAGACTTTTAGAGAGGATTTTTCTCTTCTGGACTTTATTCTCCCTAGCAGCTGATTTGCATTTTATTATCACAGATTGGTAGCTGTTTTTAATTTTGTCTTTCTGTGCACAATTGATTTGCACAAAACAGTACAGTATACCAACTCTTTCTGATAGTTCTGGTATCTCTAGTCTCTGAAGGGGATAAATTTACTCGCAGATCCAGGAAATCTCCAGCTTTTGGCTGAAAAAGAAACCTGTAATTTAGGGGAGTCTTGACCCTAAACTGCCTAGTTAATTTCTACCTCCTATTCTCATTACTCCTTCCTCTCAAGAGGTAACTCTAATTGCCAATAGAGGATTTGGGCACCAGATACTCTGACTTCTTCCATGATGAACCAGGATGTTGTATGTAACCTGGGTTACCCCTTCAGTGAGTTTATCTGAAACACCCCCAGAAGTATTGGTTCAGAGAAAAGGAAGTCCTTGACTGTTGTCTGTGAAGGAGAAGTAGAGGCAAGAGTAGTTAGGCACATGGTTTAGGCACGGATCCAGGATAAGTAAGAACAGGATGGATTTAAATATCCAATTTAAACTCCTTTAGAATTTTCTTGATGAGGACTTCTAAAAGATCCATTTATTGGGTTTCTCTTTATTTCTCATTTTACCATGACATCTGGACTAAGTATCTGAGCTGTTGGAGTTGCTAGAGTCACAATGTGAGTTTCCTCTTAAATAGCATCTAGACAGAGAGAAGAAATTTAGCAATCATTTAAGTTTGACGACAGGGGACTTGTCCTTTCAATTACAGATGTCACTACATTGTTGAACTAGGCCAAGAGCTGAAGTTTTATACCTGAGTAGTATTTTTTTCATGGAGGAAATCTTAGAATTTTCTAAACAATATCTCATCTCAACCTTTAGCCTATGTCTAGGAAGCACAATTTCTTGGGCTTTTCAAAGAAATATACTGGGGGCTGGAGAGATGGCCTAGCAGTTAAGAGCACCGACGCTCTTTCAGAGGATCTGGGTTTGATCCCCAGCACCCACATGGCAGCTGAGAACCACCTTTAACTCCAATTCCAGGAGAACTTCAGTTCCAGGGGAATCCGACACCCTCTTCTGACCTCCGTGGCATTGCATGACACGGGTGCACAGACCTACATGCAGACAGTACATTCATACATATAAATAAATAAATAAATAAATAAATAAATAAATAAATAAAATTAAAAATAAAAAGAAATATACTTATCACTTTAATTTTGGTTATAATTTACTTTGGGGTTTTTAAAACATTCCAGTTGGTCCAGATTAACCAAGTTTGTTTCTCTAAAGATTAGCTGTGGGTCTGGTCTTCAGGGGTCACTCGGGCTCTGGGGGGGCCTCTGGCTCCTTTCACCCTTTCTTTAGCCAGTTCCATTTACAGGAGAACAAGTCAGAGCTTGCTTGACCAGGGCTTTGCTTTGAAGCATGAGCAGAATTTTCTTTTGTGTTGACCTTCCTCTTTATAGATAGGAAACTGATTTGAGTCTCTCTGGTACCTCCATGACTGTGCTGGATAGCTTTAGTGTCAACTTGACACACCTGAGTTCAGGGAGCCTCAATTGGGGAATTGGCTCCATTGGATTGGCCTGTGGCCACATCTGTAGAGTATTGTCTTGGTGGTTGAGCATTGTGGGAGGGCCCAGCGCACAATAAGTGCTGCCACCCTGGGCTGGTTGTTGTGTACCGTATAAGAAGGCGGGCTGGGCCATGAGAACAAGCGAGTGAACAGCATTCCTCCATGGCTTGTGCTTCAGCTCCTGCCTCCAGATTCCTGCCCTGAATTCCTGCCTTGGGCTCCCTGAGTGAGAACTGTGACCCAGGAGATGTAAGCTGAATAAACCCTTTCCTCCCCAAGTTGGTGTTGGTCAGAGTGTTTTATCACAGCAATGGAAGACAGACTAGAACAATGACCTCTCCAAATAACAAGACTCATCACAGTTACAGGACATTTCATGCAATGCCTTATAGTCTTCTGGGACTTGACCTTGGAGGGTGTCCTAGTTTGTCTTCCATTGCTGTGACAAAACACTCTGACCGACACCAATTTGGGGAGGAAAGGGTTTATTCACCTTACATTTCCTGGGGCACAGTTCATCACTTAGGGAGCCCAAGGCAGGATCTCAGGGCAGGAACCTGGAGGCAGGAGCTGAAGCACAAGCCATGGAGGAATGCTGTTCACTGGCTTGCTTGCTCCTCTGGCTCATGCCCAGCCTGCCTTCTTATACCATACACAACCATCTGCCCAGGGTGGCACCACTCATTGTGGGCTGGGCCCTTCCACACTGCTTGGCCATCAAGACAATACTCCACAGATGTGGCCACAGGCCAATCTAATGGAGCCAATTCCCCATTTAAGGCTCCCTCAACCCAGGTGTGTCAAGTTGACACTAAAGCTATCCAGCACAATTGACTCCTTGTCAACTTGACACACAAAGCACATCACTATTAAACCACCACCTTTCCAGTTCTTATTCCCAAAGTATGATGTTAACATTAATCACAACCTAAGACAGTACAACCTTAAAAGCCCCACAGTCCTTAAAATGTCCAAACACTTAAAAGTTCACAGTCTGTTAAAAGTCTCTTAACTGTGGGCTGCTGTAAAATCCAAAACAAGTACTGTCTTATTTCAAAGGGAAGAATCAGGCACACTCAAACAAAACCTAAGTCCAGCAAGTAGCTCAAGGCTGGACACCTGGGATTCACTCACGATCTTCTGGGCTCCAAAGGGTCTCGGCAGCTCCCCCTCTCCGACTCTGCCGTCCGTGGCACACTCATCTCGCAGGCCCAGGCCAACTCCATTCTACACCTACCGCTGCTCTTGGTGGTCGTCCCAGGGTACCGGCATCTCCAAAAAGCTGGGGTCGCTACTGAAACTGAGGCAGCACCTTCACCAATGGTCTCTTCTGACCTCTCCTGGTGCAAAGCCTCAGCTTCTCTCCATGACCCCTGCAATCCTGGGGTCTTCACAGCAACCGAGGTGCACTTCCACCAATGGTCTTTCCTGACCTCTCACAGTGCCAAGCCTCGGCTGCTCTCTGTGACCCCCTCAAATTTCAACACCGGAACCATATAGGAGACTCTTACACGTTACCAAGTCCGGCTTCTGGCTCGAGATGGAGGCTCAGGCCCTTTCTGGGTCACAGCTTCTGTGTGCTGACCTTGAAGATATTCTCCCCAGAAGATTTCACCTCAGTGATGCTGGTCTCTTGTTACTTACAGCTGATTTTTCAGCCCCAGCTAACCAGCATCAATTGCCCCAGTACCACAAAAGTTTCACTTCAGGTTCTGGTCTCTTGTTACTTACAGCTGATTCTCCAGCCCCAGCTGACCAGAACCCACAGATTACACAGTCCTGATGATCTCTGCTTCCCTTTGAAACTTCACAAGCCAGGCCTCCATCTTCTACAACTCCTTCAGCAAAACTGCTCCAAGCTCCACAGCAATAATCTTTAGGCATTCAATGATCTTCCCAGCCCAAAGTTCCAAACGCCTCCACAATCCTTCCCCAAAACACCAAGGTCAGGTCTGTCACAGCAATACCCCACTCTTCTGGTACCAATTTCTGTCCTAGTTTGTCTTCCATTGCTGTGACAAAACACTCTGACCGACACCAACTTGGGGAGGAAAGGGTTTATTCAGCTTACATCTCCTGGGTCACAGTTCTCACTCAGGGATCCCAAGGCAGGAACTCAGGGCAGGAACCTGGAGGCAGGAGCTGAAGCACAAGCCATGGAGGAATACTGTTCACTGGCTTGCTTGCTCCTCTGGCTCATGCCCAGCCTGCCTTCTTATACCATACACAACCACCTGCCCAGGATGGCACCACTCATTGTGGGCTGGGCCCTTCCACACTGCTTGGCCATCAAGACAATACTCCACAGATGTGGCCACAGGCCAATCCAATGGAGCCAATTCCCCAATTAAGGCTCCCTTAACCCAGGTGTGTCAAGTTGACACTAAAGCTATCCAGCACAGAGGGCAAGGATCAAAACTGTCCCTCAAATCCCTTTGACTTGATGAGTATGAACATTAAATATGGTTAATAAGCATTCAAGAAGGGTAATTTCATAGATCTGATATCTTTATTCACTGTATAATGTTTAGATAAATTTTGAACAGAAACCAAAGAAGCCTTGAATAAACATGGGCAGGAAGAGATTTAACTTCATAGGTTATGCAGGTGTAGTCCAGGAAAAGGATTTAAAACAGTTTTAGGTCTATCTCAAATGAAGGGTGTTCCACTATAAACAGAAGCAAACTCCTTTCTTTCCCAGTTTCTTACATTCTATTTTACACTTTTTCAGAGTAGAGTTGTATCACATACCTTTAGGCAGGAAATAAGCTGAACAGGATTCAGACCAAGTTCATGTAAACTGTCACCTTCTAGACTGTATACCTCTGGATCAAGGAGGTAAATCTTAGCTTCACTTGAGCCAAATTATCTTGTTATGGGCAAAAGAAATATCAAAAATAACACGTATAATACAGAGAAACATAAACAGGCCTTTCAATAACCATATGTAACCCAATATTTGTCTGTGTCCATTTCATCCAAGATTGTTACTGAGTGTGTAGTGAAAGTCAGAGAAGTAGACTGAAAATCTTTGCTATAATAGTGATTTTTATAATAATAACTCTGTTTCTGTTCAGTCCTGCTCAGATATTCACTGAACTTGCTTAAACATTCTCATTATCCCTTTCACTCTGGAAATATCCAGCCATTTTAATCTTTAATACATAAATATTTAAACCTTTTTTTAATCCCTTTACCAAACTTTGATCCTTTTATTTCTCTCTTAATACCATGAGATATAACATTTATACACAAATTTACAATTAATTGTGAAGATTTACTAAGTAGTTAATATCTGTAATCATCATCTCTAATATACTATTATAATATCCAAACCTTGAGATGTTCTTGTAAGACTTGGAACAGGTTTAAAACAGCAACTCTCGTTAAATGCATAGAGATATTTTACATAAGCTTGGCAAAGATATGGACCTCAACAAACCTGTTTGTTGACTCTAAGGAGGCCCTACTGGTAAATGTTTTTATATAAAATAAATGTAGAGATAAATTGCATCCTGGAACAAAGATAATTATTGTTTAATATTAACTTATAATTTCAATAATTGTTCCCTTAACATTGAATAAGAGTCTACACATATGAACAATCCCATGAAATAAATTCTATTGTTAGACACAATGTCATGACAAACTGGTTTCAAAACAAATCCTTGATACTTTGATGAAAATTATAATCAGAATAAAATGTCACTTGAAATTTAAAACAAGCCGGGCATGGTGGCTCATGCCTTTAATCCTAGCACTTAGGAGGCAGAGGCAGGTGGATCTTTGTGAGTTCAAAGCCAGCCTGGTCTACAGCGTGAGTTCCAGGACACCTGGGGCTACAGGGAGACCCTGTCTCGAAAAAAAAAAAAAGAAATTTAAAACAGTCAAAAAGCATTTAAAACTTTTCATGGTTTACACACTACTTAGAGCTTCTAACTATGGAGCACATTTTCCTTGTAAATTAAAATATGAACATATTGAAAATAATTAATTTCAGTGATGACACTAGTTTTGTCTTACTTTATAGTATTATTTTCATTACAAATGTTGCACAAAGTTTCCTTCAATGGTCTGATAGGTCTTTAATATTTTATAAATATGTAAAGGATTTCTTAAAAACTTACAGTATTTTCTCTATATACATTTATACACACATCTACACAAATACACATGTATACGTATATATGAAAATTTTCTCTAAGTAGTATCTGTACTGAATAGAGCCACATGGCTGCTAAACATAAGGGTTTTCACATGAAGAAAGAATTGTCATAAATGTTATTACATTCTAATTTGATACACATTCCTAACTGGGTTTCAAACTCCAAAAGTGTTGGAAAACAGAATTATACATTCCATTTGTACTCAAAGCTAACCATAACTGAAAGATACTGTATGATCAAAACAAGCTAATGATTGAAAGCTTTAATTACAGGTGATTCCTTTAAAGGAGAGGGAAAAGAATGGGATGACAACAAGTATTTAGTCTTAATAAGGTAATATAAAATCAATCTATTATTAAATATTATTTAAGTTTAGCAATACCCAAAGCCACAAGTGGAGCCTAAAGAAATAATTTTCATCAGTGTGATTTCATGACAGTAGTTTACAGTTAACTCAGGGACTTAGAAAGTATTCAGGAACTTAGAAAGAATGAGGTTAAAGCACAAGAACACATCACACAGAGTCACAAGGTCTAGTCTACCACGTGGGTGAGGCAGCAGGCCCAGCTCAGAGCTGCCTTTGCTTTCTATGGGAAGAAAGTGTTGGGGAAGCACTGCAGAGGAAATAAACAGAAAATCACATCAAGAAAACACATTGCAGATACATAATAAAGCTTAAAGATAGTTATTCTGAACGTTTTGTAGCTGTCTCAGGCTGTTCTCGTGGAGGCAAGAAACTGGACTGGCTTATGCCATCTTGAGCTTCAGGTCTTATAATGTACCCCAGGAGAAGCCATGTGCTACAGTTTCTGGATATGGATGAGTCTAGGGCTTTTCAAATGGGTCTCTGGCCAGAGTACCAGAAGCAGAGCTGCCAGGTAGCCAACCCCAGGATTCCAGGGAATTCCCCCAAGCTCTACAGACTTCTACTCAAGTCAAACCAAGAATCCCAGCATTAATTACTGATGAGAACTTTAGGAATATCTAGCAAAAGGCAGTTTATTTATTTAAATTTTGGTCCTTTGAGACAGGGTCTCCCTGAAGCAGCTTGCCTGGAACTCAACACGTAGACCAGGCTGGCCTTGGACTCACAGAGATCTGCCTGGCTCTGCTTCTTGAGTGCCAGGACTAAAGTCATTCACAGAGCCATTACTCTCATTCTCACATTCACACATGCTTATTCAGAGCTTAAGATAGCTATTCCCTGGTTACTCCCAGTAAGTAAATTCCTGTTCTATGTAGATGAGGCCAGCACCTTGGAATTACATTGAGGTTCTAACTGTGGTACCCCTTTCCTTCCTGACTGGAAGCCAGCACCATCTTGGGATCATATAAAGACGTTTATGTCATATGCTGTGGGAGATCAGCCCTCGGCAGCTTCCACCTGTCTGGCTAACTTGGAATGGCCCTTACCTGGTCTCTCTTCAACTTGACCAGCTGAAAAAGGCTCCTTTCCAAGGCTCTGCATCTCTCTCTGGTCTTCTGGAAGGAGACCCTAGAGGAAAAAATATTCTGGGGTGCTAGTGGCTGAGGAGACTGCAGGGACCTGGAGCAGCAGCATCTGTTACCAACAAGGTGTACTACCTTGTTGATCTCTCTGGGGCCTTCAGAGATGTATGGCAACTTATCACACCAAAGCCAAATTCAGGTGAGGAGAGATAGTTTAATTTTACCCTAGCATGACTGACCCATGGGTCTTTCCATAAAGGAGTCAGTCCTGTGACTGAGTCTTTGGCAGCTTTTATACCCATGTTGCTGGATAGCTTTAGTGTCAACTTGACACACCTGGGTTGAGGGAGCCTCAATTGGGGAATTGGCTCCATTGGACTGGCCTGTGGCCACATCTATGGAGTATTGTCTGATTGTCGAGCAGTGTGGGAAGACCCAGCCCACAATGAGTGGTGCCAAATGGGGCAGGTGGTTGTGTACCTTATAAGAAGGCAGGCTGGGCATGAGCCAGGGGATCAAGCCAGTGAATAGCATTCCTCCATGGCCTGTGCTTCAGCTCCTGCCTCCAGGTTCCTGCCCTGAGTTCCTGCCTTGGGCTCCCTAAGTGATGAACTGTGAACCAGGCTATATAAGTTGAATAAAACCTTTCCTCCCCAAGTTGATGTCGGTCAGAGTGTTTTGTCACAGCAATGGAAGACAAACTAGAACACTTTTGGTACCAGGAGTGGGGTATTGCTGTGACAGACCTGACCTTGGTGTTTGGGGGAAGGATTGTGGAAGCGTTTGGAACTTTGGGCTAGAAAAATCATTGAATGCCTAAAGATCATTGCTGTGAAACTTGGAACAGTTTTGCTGGAAGAGTTGTAGATGATGGAGGCCTGGCTTGTGAAGTTGCAAAGGGAAGCAGAGATCATCAGGACTGTTTAATCTGTGGGTTCTGGTCAGCTGGGGCTGAAGAATCAGCTGTAAGTAACAAGAGACCAGAACCTGAAGTGAAATCTTTGTTGTACTGGGACAATTGATGCTGGTTAGCTGGGGCTGAAAAATCAGCTGTAAGTAACAAGAGACCAGCATCACTGTGGTGAAATCTTCTGGGAAGAATTTCTTCAGGGTCAGCACACAGAAGCTGTGATCCAGAAGGGGCCTGAGCCTCCATCTCAAGCCAGAAGCAGGACTTGGTAACGTGTAAGAGTCTCCTATATGGTTCTGGTGTTGAAATTTGAGGGGGTCACAGAGAGCAGCCGAGGCTTGGCACTGTGAGAGGTCAGGAAAGACCATTGGTGGAAGTGCACCTCGGTTGCAGTGAAGACCCCAGGATTGCAGGGGTCATGGAGAGAAGCTGAGGCTTTGCACCAGGAGAGGTCAGAAGAGACCATTGGTGAAGGTGCTGCCTCAGTTTCAGTGGCGACCCCAGCTTTTTGGAGATGCCAGGACCATGGGACGACCACCAAGAGCAGCAGCAGGTGTGGAATGGAGTCGGCCTGGGCCTGTGAGATGAGCTGTGTGTGCCACGGATGGCAGAGTCAGAGAGGGGGAGCTGCCGAAACCCTTTGGAGCCCAGAAGATCGTGAGTGAATCCCAGGTGTCCAGCCTTGAGCTACTTTGCTGGACTTAGGTTTTGTTTGAGAGTGCCTGATTCTTCCCTTTGAAATAAGACAGTACTTGTTTTGGATTTTACAGCAGCCCACAGTTAAGAGACTTTTAATAGACTGTGAACTTTTAAGTGTTTGGACATTTTAAGGACTGTGGGGCTTTTAAGGTTGTACTGTCTTAGGTTGTGATTAATGTTAACATCATACTTTGGGGATAAGAACTGGAAAGGTGGTGGTTTAATAGTGATGTGTTTTGTGTGTCAAGTTGACAAGGGGTCAATTGTGCTGGATATCTTTAGTGTCAACTTGACACACCTGGGTTGAGGGAGCCTCAATTGGGGAATTGGCTCCATTGGATTGGCCTGTGGCCACATCTGTGGAGTATTGTCTTGATGGTCGAGCAGTGTGGGAGGGCCCAGCCCACAATGAGTGGTGCCACCCTGGGCAGGTTGTTGTGTACTGTATAAGAAGGCAGGCTGGGCATGAGCCAGGGGAGCAAGCCAGTGAACAGCATTCCTCCATGGCCTGTGCTTCAGCTCCTGCCTCCAGGTTCCCGCCCTGAGTTCCTGCCTTGGGCTCCCTAAGTGATGAACTGTGACCCAGGAGATGTAAGCTGAATAAACCCTTTCCTCCCCAAGTTGGTGTTGGTCAGAGTGTTTTGTCACAGCAATGGAAGACAAACTAGGACACCATGTGTGAAATATAAGCAAAGAGCCGATAACACATGAGTGGTGATCAAGTAAGTGGTTTATAGGTAAGATGTGATCACAAAGGCTACAGGAATGTGACATCCTGGAGAAACAAATGTCCTTTCTTGGTGAAGAGTACAGGAAAGACTTCTATCCTGGGTAGGCTCAGGGAGTAGAAAGGGAGACATCACTCTGCCTTTATCTTTTTAGCTTATCTTCTGTCTTAGTATTTTTCCTGCTCTGAAGTTCTTGATTACTATAATATTGAAAGGTCTTTTAGCAATAAATGGCACATTTTCTTATTTCCATTATACACTCGCCACCTCTTGTCTCCCTCTCCATGTCTCCATTTTAGTTTCACAGTCTGGATACTCACACCCTTATATTTACATGCAAACAAGCATTCAAGATTAAGATCTACATATTATGGAGAATATGTCACTTAGTCTTCCAGCCTAGGTTACTTCAGTTAGTATGACATTTCCCACCCATGTTCTTGCAGATTTCATAATTAAAATGTCTTTATAACCCAATAATATGCCCCAAGTTTTGTGTAAGCCTCAGCATTTTTGGTAACATGTGTGTGCTTTGTATGGGTGCCCTGGTGTTCTTCCACTTCCGGGGAGAAAAAGGAGGGCTGCTTGTGAATGAGTCCGCTTTCTTCTCTGTAGATGTAAAAAACCACATATGTACTCACATATTTTCCTTGCATTTCATTGTTTTAGAAGTTGATACTGTACCTTACTGGCAGAATCCTAAAAAGTGGCAGTGCAGTTCCTAAAATTCTTAAATGGTGGGTATGGGCTTATTATGGACAAGTCTCTCTTCCTGTTGAGAAAGCAACCCTTCAAGGACTAAGCCTCCAAGTCTGTGTTATGGAAAGTTACCCAATCCCCTAACTGCCTATAAAGGCTGTCTGACTTCTGCTGCTGGTTGCTGTCCTGTCTGATTCCCCAATAAGCTCCTGTCACCCATGGAGTTGCATTAGTTGACAGTCTTCACTGGACCCCTTTTCATATAGACACTAGACAGTTTGCACTCTTACTAGGGATTTCTTTGTTCTAGGACCTTTGTGCAGAAGCATATAAAAACACAGGAGCAGCAGCTGGCAGTTTTATTGAAGTGAAAACATACTGCAATGGGCCATACATACAAGGGAAAGTCACCCACAGGGTCTTGAGCACTGCCTGTTATCTTCCCTTACTGCATTTCAACTCATCACCCTCTCTCCATCCTGATAAATGGGTTCAAAATTAGCTGTCTATAAATTTATCTCCCCCCTAATGTATGTTTGTGGACTTAGCCAGTTTAAATACGTTTGCTCTAATTTGTGACTGCTCAGGAACTTCAGTATCTATGACCTTCTTTCTTACAGATGGCCTATCACTGCCACCAAGCTAAGGATAAATGGTAGAATAGAAATTAGACAGACAGGCTCTGGAATATGACCACCCCTTGTTCTCTTAGAAGCTTACCTCCAATTTTTGTGACTGTCAGGCCCAGGACTTACTAATACACACCACCTTATGAGAAAATACAGAATATTTATTGTGTTTTCTGGTTTATGGAATGAGGCAGGCTTTAAGAATGTTTGTGTTTGCTGAGAAAACACCCATGTTTCTACTGCCTTCATGTCCCTTGTGGTTATGCAGGCTTTGATTCCAGGAAGAGATGTATTGCTCAAGGCAAAATCTCATTTATCCTTTTCATCTCACAAGGCAAATGATGGCTTTCTTTTTCCCAGCCTGTCAAGAAACTCAAGGCTAAATTTAATGCTTAATTATGGAATTACAGGCTTTGTAACAATTATCTTTTTCTTCTTTCTAAAGCATTTCATTTTAATTATTATTGCTGAAATATGTACTTTAGCTGTCCGGTTCATTAGAAGTTATGTAGTTTGCCCCGAGTGGAACTATGCATCTTACAATGATCCTTTGTGGGCTTGGTGACCAGAGAGAGGAATGTAGAAAAAAATCTCCAAAAGACCTTTTCAAATACAAATTTCTTGGTATCCTTACACAAAATATGGTAAAAATATCAATAAATTGCTAAATATGAGGGAACACAATGTAAGCTGTAGTTAAAAGTCAATAAGTGTGGGCATTTGTAAACATGATGTTTTCTCAGAATTTGAATTTAATGCAAAGACCATATGGCTTTTTCTATTGTTTTATGTAATTTTGAAGCTTGTATCTAATTCTAGATCCAAGAGTTATATCACTGAAGGTTCTAGAGAAAAAGTCAAGACATTGAACTCTCCATCGTGTAATTGAAACAATTATCTTCTACATTTGGATATTTGTGCTTGAGTCTATAAGATAAACTAGGATGCTTACAAATAAGATCTAAAGCCAAGTACCTGTTTATTTTATTAATCATGCATAATACATCACACAGCTCTTTCAGGCTTGTAATATATATATATATATATATATATATATATATATTATATTACTATGCTAATGACTAATTTGCCTTTAGCTTAAAAATGGTAAGTATTCCAAATTTAATTTTAGACAGTTCTGATTCTCTTCATGAGTCCCTGAGGAATCTAGGCTCTTGTTATCTCAGTTTTTGAACAACTGGTAACATCAAAACTTCAAAAGAAAGAAAATTACTCAGGAGTTAGCACTGAGTTTGTAGGCTCTGCCAAGGACACAGTCTTTCATCCTCCCATCAGGAATTTCCCATTCACCTTGACCCAGTATGTGAAGTTAGAACTGCCTGGAACACAAGTGGGAAAGTGACTGGCCTGTTAGATCAAGGAAATGCCGAGGTGAAAAGTGGCAAGACAGGTAGGACAGTCATCTTTCCTTTGAATTTTCTCAAACCATCAAAAATCAATAAACTCCTGTTACCAGGCCAATACATCAGTTTCCATGTTGCTTTGGAATATTTGATGGTGAGAATTCAATGAAAGATGCCCGATGGTTCCAGATATGAAATTATATGTCCTGCTGGTACATAAAATATCTTTGACTAAAGTATTGTTCCAACTGTTCAAAATAAGTGCATGTTGAACTTTCTGGGAGGTCAACTATTGTAAATGATGAATAAGGTTGTAAAGTTAGTGTAGCTCCTTTGAAATTACTGTCCAAGAATTAATTTGAAAGGAATTGTTCAATTATAAAACATCCTGTGCTTTTCCACCACAAAATTGTAAAAATTGTCAGAAATAACTATATCTACATTTATAACATAATGATATTGCATAAAGTAGGATTGTATGCTTTAGTATATAAAATACTAGATGCTCATTTACATTTTGAAATTTAGATAAACAACTTTTATCATTATTATAAACTTGGGAGCATTGTTGTTGTTTTTTTTTTTTTTTTTTTTTTTTTTTTTGTCTTTTTTGAGACAGGGTCCCCCGTAGCCCCAGCTGTCCTGGAACTCACTTCTGTAGACCAGGGCTGGTCCCTTGGACTCAACAAAGATCCGCCTTGCCTCTGCCTCCAAGTGCTAGGATTAAAGGCGTGCGCCACCTACGCCTAGGCAGAGCATTGTTTTACTAAGTGAAATTCATTAATTAAAATTCAAATTTAGTGAGTGTCTGTATTTTTTCCTGACAACTCCTATGTGCATAATGTTGAACTTTTTCTAAATATTATCTTCTTGTGTAATATTTTAACTATTTTTACCAAAAATGTAAGAATTTATATAAATATTTTATAATTTTGCTTGATTTGTTAATTCTACAATGATATATGTTAAGAAATATAGCTCTCACTCAAAGGGAACTAAAAGAGAGTTCATTTCTTATCTAAATATAAGCAGCTGTGCCCCAGAAATACAGAATTAGGTTGCCCCAAAATGCTATGTTCCAATGTGCAGATAGTTTATGAAGTTTTTGATAGTTACAGAGCAAAGAAAGCCATAAATCAAAACACTTTGAAAGAATACATTGACTTGAGCATGAGCTAGTGTGATTAAAGCACTGAAATCTTTTAGGGCCTCACATGCTTATCTGATTGGCTTTCTTAGCTTTGTGGGTTGTTGGAAGCTAGTAGTAGGTTAAATTAATACAAAATAGAGGTCAAAAAATAGATTGGGCTCTGTACTTGCAGTTTTCCAACTCTCCATCGTAAACACATTTCAAGCCAGGTAAAACAGCCTTGGATAGAATTTTAACAACGTCTTTTTTTAAATTAGGACAAACATTCTCAAAATGGAATAAAGTACTTAAGTATTGTGTATGATAAAATTTTTATAACAATTTCAAATAATATTTAAAAGTGAATTGTGGCTTTCTTTTATGAAAAATAAGTTACTAACCTATAATTTTTACAACTTTCTTATTTACTGTTATTTTCCAACTTTCTTATTTACTATTTCTCTTTTGAGCAATTCCCAAAGCAACATTAAGCCCAATTATCTAATATTTTTGTAATGTTTACTTGATGTTAAAAGGAAAGGACATGATGCATTATTAATATTAGCCAGCATTGTTTAATCACTTTTAGGTTTATCTTGAATCATCTATGTCATTGGTATCATAGCTCGATAACATTTAGGTTAGCGTGTAAAATCTAGACAATTTCCTTTGATCCACTATCAGCTCCCTTTTTCCCTTCTTCCATTTAAGATCTGTTAAATTTTCACTCAACAAGTAACCATGAAAGTAACCCAAATCTACAACATATGGAGGAGAAAATTCAGCCTTCTGATTTTGTAGGGAGGAAATAGTGTCTGTAAAGGTTAATTAGGTGCTAATGCTTTCTCTTCATATTTCTCACCTGGATATTGACTTTGAAATAGTTTGATCTTTAAATGTAAAATATTTTTCATACTGAGTTTCTTATGCTCTAAGAAAGAAAATATGATCAAACACTGAATACATTGATGTGTTCCTTTGTTCCAAACATGTCTGGAATGATAGTTTAAAATGCAGAAGGCAGTAATTAGCTCTACATTTGCTGCAATATTTTGTGAGCCATTTAAATGACACTAGCTTAAAAGAAGACATACTTGAGGCCAATCTTTTAGCTGGTCACTGAATCATTTTTTAAGCTTCAACTGCTTGTTTAAGGGTGATCTAGATTTCATCATTTATATTTACAAAGAATAAATATATTTTTAAGATATTGAAACTACTAATATTTCAAATTTCTCCATTTCTCTTTGAGTTGCCTTAAGCAAATATTGCTTGAAGTAGCTTAAAAAAAAGTCCTCATTTGGAACTGGAGAGATGGCCTAGCGGTTAAGAGCACCGACCGCTGTTACAGAGGACCCGGGTTCGATCGCCCAAGCACCCACATGGCGGGCTGAAAAGTCAACGTACATGCGGAGAACTCCAATTCCAGGGACCATCCGGGAAACCACACCCTCTTTCTGACCTCCGCGGCGTTGCACACTGTCCTTTACGGATCGGGTTGGCATAAACTTTGCATAATTGCAGGCAGTACATTCATACANCAAAAACTGCTCTTGCAGAAGACCCGGGTCAATCCCCATGCACCCACCTCATTGGGGGCGGGGCTTGAGACGTAGACACCATCTTGTAAACCTACAGTTCCAAGGGGGAACTCCTGGGACACACCCTCTTTTCTGGACGTCCGTTTTCATTTACTACATCTGCCCACCCCCCTCTGAGCGTTGGGGCATTTGCACAATTTTGTTCCTGGAGTACTGGAGGTGCACACACGCAGTGTCTGTTCTATGGTGCACATAAAACCCCTCATGGCAGACAAGTTACCACTCATATAAACCATTAGGAATAACTAATAATTATCTAAATATTAAAAAAAAAACAAGTGGCAGTGGCCAGGCCAACGTTGGCCCGGCCGTGGTGCCCGGGCGCACACCCTTTAATTCCATAGCACCTTGGGAGGGAAGAGGGGGCAGGTGGATCTTTGTGGAGCTCAAGACCACAGGCGCCTGTCTACCAGAGTGCGAGTTCCCCGGATAGCTGGGGGCTAACAGGGAGACCCTGTCTCGATAAAAAAAAAAATAAAAGACCCAAAATTAATAAGAAAAAAAAAAACAAAAACACAAAATAAAAAATAAAAAATAATTAAAAAAAAAAAGGGCAGAGATGAGGACCGATGCGAAAAAAAAAAAATAAAAAAAAAAAAAAAACAAAAAAAAAAAAAAAAAACAAAAAACAAAAAGTAAAAGATAAAAAGGCAGATGTGCATGTGGCCAGTGCTTTTTGATAAAGTATCGTTTGCTAGCCACTCGCAAGCATAAAGATGGATCTAGAGGAACGCTCGCGTCACAGGGTAACAAACTTTATTCTCACCTTTCCTGTTAAACTTTATTGGTCTGTGGGGGCGCATGTATGACAAAAAACTGCCAGTTGTTTTAGATGCTCATTACAGTATGACCCCAGGGTCCAGATCCTCTCGTGAAAGTTGCACGGGCTAACTGATCTAGGCCTTTAATGGTTCAGAAAAGGAAGAGGAAAAAGGATGACAGATTCTCACACCGAAGACAATCTCTATGGCCGTGTCCTTGACTCTATTTGAGAAGCACCGGACTTGATTATTACGACAGCGCAACCCTTTCAGAGAGAAACCATTAGAAATACGTTTTTTTTTTGGTCTCCCTGGTAGCCTCAGCTTGTCCTGGAAAACTCTCAACCCTGCTAGACCATAGGCGCTTGGGCCCTTATTATTTTTAAACTCCACAAAAGATCCCACAGCTAGCCTCTGCCTTCCCAGTTCCTAGGATTTTAAAAAGGGCTTGTGCATGGTGATGCTTAGGGGGGAATTCCATTTTTAAAAAACCTTCCATCTCACTAGGAATTTAGACCTTCTTAGATTCTCTCGGAAAGTCAGGATGAAGCAGAAGGGAAGAGGTTGGAAAAAAAACGCATAGTTATAAGCTTCCCAGGCCAAACGCGGAAATACATAAGGGTTCTTTTTATTCCTTTAGACATTTTGCAAGATTTGACAAAAACCAGCCTCATTAAGGAAAAAAACAAAAGATGTGAAATAAAAAAAAGAAAATGAATGTGGATTGAATCGCGTGGTGGGGTGGCGGGTGGATGGGTATATAATCAGATCTATGTTCATTACTATAAATGGGATAAACTTCTTATTAAATTAGGGGTGGGGGGGTGGGGGGTGGGTGGGATTTTGGTGAGGGGATGGGTGGATATATTATGGGGGTGGGTTTTTGGGACTTTGGTCTAGCCCGGGATACAAGGGGGGGTCGGGGGATATTTTTGGGATATGTGTATGGGATTATCTTTTGGTGGGGGGGGGGTGTGGTCTTGGGGCTGTTCGGTTGAATTTTTTTATATTAATATGATTGGGGTGATGGTGGGTGGGTGGATATAGATTTTATTTTTTTATTATATTATAAAGAATGGGTATACTGGGTTGTACTGAACAGAAAACAATTTCGGATGGATTACAGGTTTGAGGGATGTGGGGGCGGGTGATTAAGTGCTTTGTGGATGTTGGTTTGGGGATGGTCATAGATTATTATTTTCTGGTATAAATGTACTGCATAGTTCAGTTGAATTTATATGTGGACATAAAAAATTTTGTAAATGCTTTATAAGATTAAAGTTACCCTCCTGAAAACATTTTCCTTGAACGCTAGCAAAAACAGGCAGCAGAATAGGGAGGGCACTGATTTGCCAAAATGCTAAAGAAAAACTTCCTACTGGATTTCCCAAGATTCCCCATTCCTAGGACATATTATAGCTAAATACAATAGTTTCTGTTACTTTTATCCCTGTGGGCCCCAGGCTTGAAAGGTCTGCGCTCGGTCCGCGGCATGAACATCACTCCCCCTAGCTGGAGAGTTGTTGGCAGTTGGTTGGGATGGCCTGGGGGACCGGCTTACAGTACTTTGGATGTTCAGTTATTTTCTCTTGTATGTTTAAGGCTGGATGGGGCTCCCCCCGCTGGCAGCTCCTGTCTCCGCACAGGTCTCACAGAGACTTCACACCATCATCAAGATCTTTGATGGGCTGAGCACACAAACTGGGCACCTTTCAGGATTTTAAAAAAGACACTCGAGGACAACACGATTTATTTTGATGTAATATTTGTGGTATGAAGGCTTGGCGGACACCCGGAGTAAGCCAAATGCGGGGTGGGTTTGAGAGAGTTGGGAGACAGGGGGAAAATATGTTCAAAATGACTTTTTTAATTTGTCAAAGTCCATGTATCAAAACATTATTATTCTGTAAATTAAGTTTTGTGTCTTATGTACTAAATCAAATCAATTTAATGACAACTATGCCATGCTCAAAAAGACAAAATGAAATATTCTCAGGTCCCCTGGGGACCCAGTGAGCCCAAACCTCAAGTGCCCTCCTGCCCCCTCTATCCCTCAGTTCACTCAGGTTTCCAAGTATCAACAAGTTCCCCATGTCTCCTGGGCCTCAATGGTCTTTCGGTCTCTCTAGGGTATCCAGGAACTCTAAGTATCCCAGTGACCATCAATCTCCCCAGGAGGCAGTGGCAGGAGCTCACTGTATGGGAAAAGGCAGCAGAGGAACCCGTAAACAGGCACAACTTAAAAGATCATGTGGCCCTGGAAGGCACATGAGGACTGGATACTGGATGCCTATGGATTTCCAGGATGAGGAGAGCTCTGATGCAGATAATGTTGCCACAAGCTCTTCTCAGCCCAGCCCCGAGTTTCTTTCCATGCACGTATTTACACACTTAGGACTCGGGTGTTTTAAAATTTGTTCACCTACAAACTTAAAAAAAAATCCTCGAGGTAAGAGATGAAAATACAGATTGGGAATACGATACTTGCCTAACCCATGTGAATCCCTGGGTTCAATTGCCAGCATCGCCTTTATTCTCCCCAGAAATTCCCGAGGAAATACTGTATCCATTACAACTGCCTAGTCTTTCACTTTAATTCGATTCTGGATATTGGAGTTGACTATCTCGCTGACATTCCAAAACTACCTGAACTAAATGTACAAGACACTTTATTTATTTATTTATTTATTTATTTATTTATTTATTTGTCTTTTCGAGACAGGGTCTCCCTGTATGTAGCCCCAGCTGTCCTGGAAATCACTCTGTAGACCAGGCTGGCCTTGACCTCACAAAGATCCGCCTGCCTCTGCCTCCCAAGTGCTAGGATTAAAGGCGTGCGCCACCACGCCTGGCAGAGCATTGTTTTACTAAGTGAAATTCATTAATTAAAATTCAAATTTAGTTGAGTGTCCTGTATTTTTTCCTGACAACCCTATGTGATGAATGTTAACTTTTTCTAAATATTATCTTCTTGTGTAATATTTTAACTATTTTTACCAAAAATGTAAGATTATATAAATATTTTTAATTTGCTTGATTTGTTAATTCTACAATGTATATTGTTAAGAAAATATAGCTCTCACCTCAAAGGGAATAAAAGAGAGTTCATTCTTATCTAAATATAAGCAGCTGTGCCCCAGAAATACAGAATTAGGTTGCCCCAAATGCTATGTTCCAATGTGCAGATAGTTTTATGAAGTTTTTGTAGTTACAGAGCAAACAAAGCCATAAATCAAAACACTTTGAAAGAATACATTGACTTGAGCATGAGCTAGTGTGATTAAAGCACTGAAATCTTTAGGCCTCACATGCTATCTGATGGCTTTCTTAGCTTTTGGGTTGTTGGAAGCTAGTAGTAGGTTAAATTAATACAAAAAGAGGTCAAAAAATGATTGGGCTCTGTACTTGCAGTTTTCCAACTCTCCATCGTAAACACATTCAAACCAGGTAAACAGCCTTGTAGAATTTTAACAAGTCTTTTTTTTAAATAGGAAACATTAGTTCAAAATGTAATAAAGTACTTAATATTGTGTATGATAAAATTTTATAACAATTTCAAATAATTTAAGAAGTGAATGTGCTTTCTTTTATGAAAAATAAGTTACTAACCTATAATTTTACAACTTTCTTATTTACTGTTATTTTCCAACTTTCTTATTTACTATTTCTCTTTTGAGCAATTCCAAAGCAACATTAAGCCAATTATCTATATTTTTTGTAATGTTTACTTGATGTTAAAAGGAAAGGACATGATGCATATTAATATTTACAGCATTGTTTAATCACTTTTAGGTTTATCTTGAATCATCTATGTCATTGGTATATAGCTTGATAAATTTAGGTTTAGCGTGTAAAATTTAGACAATTTCCTTTGATCCACTATCAGCTCCCTTTTTCCCTTCTTCCATTTAAGATCTGTTAAATTTTCACTCAACAAGTAACCATGAAAGTAACCCAAATCTACAACATATGGAGGAGAAAATTCAGCCTTCTGATTTTGTAGGGAGGAAATAGTGTCTGTAAAGGTTAATTAGGTGCTAATGCTTTCTCTTCATATTTCTCACCTGGATATTGACTTTGAAATAGTTTGATCTTTTAAATGTAAAATATTTTTCATACTGAGTTTCTTATGCTCTAAGAAAGAAAATATGATCAAACACTGAATACATTGATGTGTTCCTTTGTTCCAAACATGTCTGGAATGATAGTTTAAAATGCAGAAGGCAGTAATTAGCTCTACATTTGCTGCAATATTTTGTGAGCCATTTAAATGACACTAGCTTAAAAGAAGACATACTTGAGGCCAATCTTTTAGCTGGTCACTGAATCATTTTTTAAGCTTCAACTGCTTGTTTAAGGGTGATCTAGATTTCATCATTTATATTTAGCTAAAAATAAATATATTTTTTAAGATTATGAAACTACTTAATATTTCAAATTTCTCCTTATTCTCTTTGTATATTGCTTAAGCAAATATGCTTTGAGTACTTAAATTAAAAATCCTCTTTTAGGGACTGGAGAGGTGGGGGGGATGGCCACTAGCGTTTTAAGAGCGCCGACCGCTCTTACAGAGGCCCGGTGTCGCCCCCAGCACCACATGCTGCTTGACCAGAGAACCGTCTGATAACTCACATTCAGGAGAACTCCAGTTCAGGGGAATCCGACACTCTCTCTGACCTCCGCGGCATTGCAGACTACCGGGTGCACAAAACTAATGACAGGCATGTCATTCATACACCATACCAATAATAAATATAAAATAAAAATAATTAAAAAAAAGTCCTCATTTTTTCTATAGTACCGTCTTAAATTAATTTGGATTCCCTATAATCAATAAACCCATGTGTTTTGTTAAAAATTTGCAAGCTTTTAAATAATTTTTATGTTAAATTATCATTGCATTCCTTTGAAGTTAGAGTTCTTTGCTCAACATTTGATAAGACAATTTATATTAAATTATTTTACTAAAAACAAAACGAATTGCTAACAAGATATGAAACATATACTTCCTTATTTTTATACAGGTTCTATTGCATAATTTTGATTCTTCCTTAATACAATGTACCTATGATTGTTTTAAATCAAAAGGGTCCTTCACTAGACAAAGAAAAAACTTACACCCTTCCAACAATGTTACTATATTAAACCTAAATGGACTAGTAGGCTGGAAATATTATATCTAACTATCTATATCCTCTATATATAATATATATATAACATATATGATATAGCATGATCCACAGAACTTTTTTGTATTTCTTTTTTAATTTTTTATAGTGAAAAGACAATCTTGATATGCTGAGAATCTTGAACATGTGCTTTCAGAAATGAGTCTTTTTTTTTTTTTTTTGGTCTTTTTGAGACAGGGTCTCCCTGTAGCCCCAGCTGTCCTGGAACACACTCTGTAGACCAGGCTGGCCTTGAACTCACAAAGATCCACCTGCCTCTGCCTCCCAAGTGCTAGGATTAAAGGTGTGCGCCACCACACCCGGCTCAGAAATGAGTCTTTTAACAGATATGCATGCTCTAGTTTGGGAAAAGTGATATCTGAATCAGAGAAATGTTTGAATTTAAAATGGTCTTTGAAATAAAGCTTAATAAAATAGAGATACTAAAACTAGGTTAATGATGTGCAAGCCATTAGGAACTTCTGATTATTTCCCAAGCAATTATATGTTATCCAGCTAGAATGGAATATTTCACATTTGTGTTTTCTGCCTTTCTTTGTACTTGGAATAGTTCTTTTTATAAGGAAATAGTACAAAAATAAATTTTATTTTGTCTTACTGAGCATGGTGCTGGTACATGCCGTTAAATGTAGCACTAGGAGGTAGAGATGGGCAGATATCTGTGAGTTCAAGGGCAGCCTGGTCGACATAGGGAGTTCGAGGCCAGCTGGGACTACAGGGAGACAGGGTCTCAAAAAGAGAGATTTTTTTTAAAAAAAATCTAGCTCTTAAAAAACATGGTGACTTCTATTTTAAATGCAAATGAATGTTATTTCATTTGCCCTTGAATGAAGGGGACCAGAGGTTAATTTAGAATCATAATAGAGAGTATATGGAGAGATGACAGGATTGGACGCAGTTGGGACAAACACACAGACAATGCAGGCTCCTTAGAAGATGTTAGCTTAAATATCTACACTCAAGGAAGCTAAACTGTTTTTCTAGGATAAGTGAAACTTACGTTTTAAAACCCATTGTAAAATAATGTGGAGGTTATATTTCCATACCAAATGTCAGAGATTTCAAATAAAAGTAAAAAGTTCTAAGTTTTTTTTCTAGAAATACAAAGATATCTCTAGATTTTATTATGCATTTGCTTGAGGACAGAATCAAAGCAAAGCTACCAAAAGGTCCATAAAAAGAAATAGATGAACACAGGTGCTCAGGTTACTGTAATCAAAGCAAAATAGGTACTCAGTGGAAACATTGAAACACAGAGGCTAAGCGATGTTAGAGAGATAGTGCTTCACCCCTGCCCACCTTGTTACCCCTGCCCACCATGTTACAGAGCTCAAGCCTGGGGAACGAAGGCATCCTGGAATTAATCAGTGGTGAAAGTCACTTGTTGAGTTGTCCTATGTTTGGTTTCTAAAGCATTTACTGTGCTTCTCTGCCCACATCTTGTCAGGACACAGAAATATCCCTTGCCGAGGGCTCCTGAGCTCTGCCTCCATACACCTGTAAGCAGTATCATTTGATGACTTTCTGAACTGTGTGTGGGAGTGAACATGTTCAAAAGTGACAGCTGGTATAGAGGGCACACTAACCCGTACTCCTCTTTGTATCAGTCACCTAAGTCCATAGAATATATCTAGGAAGTGAATTTCAGGTTGCTCTTTAACATCCGTATTGTAAATTCTTTCTGGCTCCTTGTTTCATATGTCCACCCTCCTAATGGTAGGAGAGTAGGGCAGAGAGTGAGGCACAGGCCCAGTACAGTGTCTGATGAAATTATCATAGGAAAATGAACAACAACAACAAAAAACAAACAATTCAGCAAAGAAGACGGCCCCAAACCCCTAGCTGAGACTAACTAAAGCAGTTTCTGCCACTAGCTCAGTGGCAGACGCCTTCTGGAGTGTGTGAAGATGACTTTTATCTAGTTATTATACTACAAGGCACAGTCCTTAGTGTAGATTTAAGCTACTAGTGAGACATGTTGTTTGTATGTTAGAGCAAGAATGTCTGGGAAGGTCCAGGCTATAGAGTCTAAAAGCTTAATGCTGTACAGTGCAGCCTTCTGAGCTGCCAAAGCCTCTCCTTATGTAGCCTGCACTACTTCCCATCCCAGCTGGGTGTCTGTAAACTGTTTCTGCTTCTCCTACAACACTGCGTGTCTGCTCAGTTCTTGATTCAGGAAGGAAAAAACTTGGAATTTCTCCGGGGGTGCCCTCTGAACCCAAATATCAGCTGATACCACCAATTGCCACATAAATTACCTTTGCTTAGGTTCAATTCTTAGTGTATATTTCTGATGAAACAAACCTGCACCAGGAAAAGCCTGCATAAAGGCTTCTTCTATGGAGGATAAAGCTAATTTAGCAAATGTGCTTCATTAACCATGCGAGGTAGATAGGCTTGTACTGTAGTCACTGGTATGTAACTTGTGATGCTTTCCAGCCAACCATGGTCCATGCATGACAGAAAGCTTCCTGCCCTCTCACGGCCCAAATAAGGGAACACAGTGTGGTATGGGAAGATGCCAGCTAAGGAGCAGGATGGAGGTGGACTTTCAATCAGGACTTTACTCGTTTATTCCATACAAATAAGGGAGCAACTTCTGTCAAAGAGAGTTAGGAAAATACCAGAAGGTGACATTAGAAGTATTAAGAGGGCTATCTAACTTTATCTTGAGGTGAGAATATTGGGGAAATTCTTCCTAGCTAGGGAAGCAGACTGCATGTACATGAGCTAGGGAGAAGTGTCTACCTGCTAGAATCCCAGTCCAGCATGCAGAGCAAGCCCTTATGCTCTAAAGTCCAAGACCATCTCCACTTTCCCTCTGCTGTTTGATGTCCATGCATGGGGCTCTGCTGGAATATCACTCTGCCTTATTCTGTAGTTCTACTTTTCCCTTTCTCTCCTAGTTAGTACTACACAGTCCTGTACCCAGGAGGGAGGACAAAGCTCCTCCTGTCATTCTCCTCCCTTGTCACTACAGTCTGTTTAATTGTGGAAGTCTGTTGGATTCCCAGATGGTTTTCTTATATATAACATGATCAACTTTTAAAAATCACTTTCATTTTGCTTTAACAACTCTAGATTTTAAGATTATTGCCTTAAAGGAACTTAGATATAGTATAGTATGGTATCCAAACTAACAGTAATAATAATATATTGTCTGCATACTATCCTTATTCATCTACAATGCTGAAATCTATTGTTCCAATAGTGGAGAGTGAGGAGGGGGTAATGAAAACAGTGTTGAAGTCAAAGAGCAATGTGCTGAAAGGTTAATTAAACTTTACATATGTAAAAGATGTTGCGAGGCTTAAACAGTTCGTGGAAATTCCAGTCATATTATAGACACAGAGTAATTGTGTTTGTCCCCCTCCACCCCTGTCTAGTTGAGCTTCCCCTCCAGTGAGAGTTGAGATAAATTACAGTAGCAATTTCCACTTTAACATTCTTTGAGGTCCTAAATTTGGCTAGATTATTTTACACTCGGTAATTATTTGACCGTATTGTGAGCCTTTATATTTTGTTTGAGTGCGATGGTTTTTTGAGGTTGATTATGATTCATTTGGAAAGTGCTGCTAATAACAGCATTGGACAAATGAACATGACTTTATTGCTAGAATCTCATATATTATGGTCAAGTGCTCTTAATTTTGATCATGAGTCAAGAAGATCTGTGGGTTTTCTAAATTAATAGGAAGGTGCATAACAAGTGAAATATTTTGGTGTATTACATATTAATGTGTTAGCTGATTGGAATCCTAGCTTCACTACAGTTAGAGATTAAAGCAGAGTAGAGCAAGTTACCCAGCAGTAGCTGTGTATTTGTTCAATTCTGGTATGAAATTCCTTGAAGATTTTGTACCTCTAAAAATAAACATATTTATTTCATATACTGTTTTGCTTTTTCTCTAGTGTCTTAAGTATTCTACTTATTAAATTCATTTGGAGCCTGAGTATAACTTACAGATAGATTCCTTTTAAAGTTTATCAGATGAAGAAGGAAATAATTGTTCTTAATGTTTGAAAGGAATTAATTGAGGTCCAAGATCCAAGGAACTTTGAAATAATATTTTACTTGGTTTCTTATTGATTTATTTTTTGTTCAGTTTTAAATTTAATTTTTATTTTATATGTATGTGTGTTTTACCTGCATGTATGTAAGTGTACCATGTGAAATCAGAACAGATTGTCAAATCTCCTGAAACTAGAGTTAGACAACTGTTTTCCTTGTGGGTGCTAGCAACCAAATCTGACTACTTTCCAAGAGCAGCCAGTGCTGTTAACCACTGAAAACTAATTTCTTGTAAAGTTGGTCTGTAGTTTATTTGAAGTGAGTGTATGAGCGTGCCCGCGCACCTGCGCACACGTGTGTGTGTGTGTGTGTGGGGGGGGGTGTGTGATGTGTATGTAGTGCTTGCACACGTTTCTTTTATTTGAAAGAAAGAAACAAAAACTTTGTCTATTTTTCTCTACACTGCTATTTTGGTGAAAAAATTCTAGCAGTTTCTTATAGTCTTGTGATATCCATTTATCATTGGTGTAGTTCACACAACATTCAAAACATTCTTTTAGCACTGCAGAACTCTGTCTCTGTTCAAACTGAAATAACTTAGTTTTCTCTCCATTAAACAAGTATAGTTCTTTCATGTAGATATAATTTACATTTCTTTTTCCCAGAGTACTGCAATCATTTGTTCAATCCAGAATGATATTTCCAGTTTTCCTTTGTTTCTCAGTATAACTTGAGAGTGGACTCTCTTTGGGCAGATAGGTGGTTAGACATACCAAGGACCCACGGGTCTATTATCTCTTGCTGAGCTCATTCTGCTTAGGAGCCCTTGACCTAATAAATGATTAGTTAATGTGTGCCTCGCCACTGATTAGTACTTCATTTTATAGGCACCATAATAGCACTCAACCCCATGGTGTTACAAATATGTCATGGAAACTACCTGAGGACTAAATGTAAAATAATATGTATCACAACTGGGGCTAGAGAGATGGCCTAGCGGTTAAGAGCACCAACTGCTCTTGCAGAGGTCCTGGGTTCGATCCCCAGCACCCACATGGCGGCTGAGAGCCATCTTTAACTCCAGTTCCAGAGGAATCCAAGACCCTCTTCTGACCTCCGCAGCATTGCACGACACGGGTGCACAAACCTACATGCAGACAGTACATTCATACACATACGAAAATAAATAAAAATTTTTAAAAAGTTTAAAAAAAAGAAAATTAGTTTAAAAAATATGTATCACAACTCACAGAAATAAGTTCACAATGAGCGCATATTGTTTTATACTTATGTTATTCTTTGATTAATCCAAATAAATTAGTATTAAATTGAATACACAATTTAATATAGATTATAAAAGAACATAAAATGAATGTCTGTCAAGGCTAAACCCTGTTAGGTGAGCTATGTTTAGCATAAGAAGAATTCACTGTTTCCAGAATGTACAAATTCCTGCATTCATAATCACAGACCTCTCCAGAGGAAGCTGTGAAGGAAGAGGGCTAATTATGGGTATAGGGACCTGTGCTAGTCCTAGTGTCTACTGCTAGCCCCAGTTCACCAGGCAGAAAATTACTACTGATGCTGTCTGTCTTTAGTAATCAGGTTCTCAAAAACAGCAATAAAAAGCATAATATGCTTTATCTAGGCATCAGCAGAAGGCTTGGCATGCATGAGTACAAAGCTCACTACACATTTGCTCTTGTGAATGAAATGTTAAGCTTTATACATGAATATGCTTTATGGATTATTCATTTTATGCATATTATAGCTGTAAACATTTGTGGATATCATATAACTTTTCCAGCAATTGTCTCATTTATCATCTTTTATTAATAATATGAACCAAATGTCCTATTGTACCTTAATTGTCTCATTTGCTTTCGTTTCTCTCATAATTTAACATGGATATACCCAGTGTTCTCAGTCCAGTGATTTGGGAGCATTGACCTCCAAATGCAACACTTCTCATGCTTTTCCTGATTTTCTTTTACAAATCTCATGACCTCAACATGTTCATAAAATCCTCACAGTAAACAAATATAATGGAATGAAGAATGCTTTACTGAAGGAAGACTCTCTTAGAAATATTTTCTCACATTCACACCTTCAGGCTGCTACACACGCACACACACACACACACACACACACACACACAAACATACAACCATGAGCAGTTTCCTAGGTCTTTTTACTCTTGCAGTGCCACAGTGGAGCTGGTTGGCACATACAATAGTTGTTCTGGACGTAGTCATTAGCACTAGTGTCCATGGTTTCTGGGCCAAATTGTTATTAATGCGTCTTAATAAAATTTGACTTACACAAGACATAAGCAAAACAGTGTACTTCTCAAGCTAACAAAAAATGATCACAACTCATTCCTAGTTAATAATTTTCATTTCAATGGATTGCACATTTGGAAATCAGAAATGATAAAAGTGATTATAATCATGCCTAAAAATTTTAGTAGGAAATACTACTGCATATAATTTATCAGGCTATATATCATGTGTAGAACCAAGGGTATGTATATATATATATATATATATATATATATTACACTCTATATATTAGAATATTGAATGTTTCACCCATTTAAGGTGTTCATTATAAACTTATGATTTTTAGTTCCAATGTTTAAGTCATGCCCAAACTATTTTATTTCCACATAGAAGCTTGGTATTCAAACCTTAGGTCTTTAAACAGGGACCAATAGGATCTTCTAGGAAAGTGGCATGCAGGAAGCTGTCACTCAAAATATAAATTTTTAAGATGGAGTAGTCTATTTTGCCAAGATTTAATTTTTGATTCCCAATAGATACCAGGAGACCAAAGTAATTTATCTCTAACTTGGTACAGGAGGTTTTAAATTTCATTGAGCAACAGTATTATATTAGCATGGACCATTTAAGTAAATTTGCTTCAAGGAGATAATACATAACTAGCCTACTGATTTAAAAATCTGAAACAAAACAATTTGTTTGTGTCATCTGATAGTGCCTTAATTATGAAAAATAGCCTTCTAAAGTTTGAAAGTGGCACAGCCTTTCTCCCTTCATAGTGCACCTTAGGCTCTGCAATCCTTTGAAAACCAGTGTTTCAATATGCAGTATTTTCTTAGATGGTGGAGCCTGATAATATTTATTGAAATATTTAAGCATAATAAGAAAACCCAATGACTCATTCTATTATCTACACATGTGGTCATTAGTTTACTTGTCATAGTTTCAATTAACACATGAAATGATGTTGATTTGACTATATTTTCTGAAGGGCAGGGCTTGGAGAATCTGGAGCATGAAGGCAGGGAAATAATTAAGAATCTCTCTCATTAATAAGATGCATAATGATTTAACTCTCTCTGAAATTCCTAATTCTAACCTGTTTTGAAAAAGGTGCTGGCTTTAAGTTGTAGAGACTCGTATCCAAATATAATATGAGGTTTTGTAATAAGTTAGAACATTGGCTGACCTGGATCTGGATCTTCTTGCCACTGAGAACTTGAGGGATGTAAATGTGTTCATTTGGTGATGATGTAGATGTTTCTTCAATGCTTAGTACAGAGAAAGTCCTAAGAATAATTGTTGAGGATCTGAGATATGGGTCTTTATTGCTAATCCTGGGCCCAGAGATCTTTCTGATCAACTCTTACATGGAATGGAGGCAGGGCAAAGTCAAACGATAAGAGATTCAGCTAAGACTTATGCCTATCCTGATTCTAGCTCTTCAAGCATTTTCTTTTGGCACTGAGTTCATGTTAATCAAAACTGTTCTCTATAATAATATCTCAATAATAAGAATAAGAATAATAAGAAGGATATGAGGACCTTTATTCCTTGGAGTTGTCTTTACCTTATTCTAGATAGACTTTTAGTGATTCTCTGATTTGACTCACTCTGTTGCACACTGTTTTAGATTAATACTGTTGTATATATCTTAGTATATTTTATGTAGCAGAATCTATGGCTGTAAATAAATATAACATGAAGGAGAATGGCTACTTTACTCAATTATGAGATTTCTCAAGTTTAATTTCATTTCTGAGTCAAATAATTCTGGAAATCGCTAAACAAAAATCACAAGTAAAATTAATGCTATTTTCTAAAGGAAAATATCAAGAAATGGGACTAGAAATGTATGTTATACGGTAATAAAATTAACTGCTCTATATATGTTGTGTATTTTAGAATCATTTTGACATAAAAAAGTACTATGTGGACTAAGTTTGAAGTTACAGTTTCTCTGATTCCTGACTCTTTGTACGAATTTGGCCTCAATGAAGTAATCAACTCTCTTGGTATAATAAGGAAATCATAAAATATATGTGCTCTCAGTGAAATGTTTGGATCTCATGAAAATGAGAGTGCATTAAGATAGTGAGGTAAAAGAAAAATGCTCTTGAGCCAAAAGCTAGATCACATTTATTTGTAGAGAAGAAATATATTTGTAAGGCATCAGTTGTTAGAAGTTGTACATTTCATTAAAGTTTCTTGACTTATGTATTTGACTTAGCATTTCATTATTCCACAATTTTCTACAAAAACACACTTCTTCACACACATATGCCCTAAATGAGCATTATATTAAGAAAGAACTGTTTAAATAGAAAATATTACATATTTGATTACAAAAAGGAATGTGGATGCTTGACCTGCAGTTTAATTTTATAACTAATTTAGTATGATGCTGCTGTATGTATTCATTTTTATTTTTTATAACACACAAATATCTCAGTTTAATATACATTGGCAAAGCACACACTAACATACACACACAAGTGCACACAAATCACTTTCATTTTTCTTCAGTTTGTTCTAAAATATTAATTAGAATTATATTTCATCTGAAACCAAGAGGACCTAGAATTCATAACATTTAAATAAAACTTGGATTAATCACTTTCAGTAATAGCTTTAGAAGTAATGAACAGTTTCTGAAAGCATGGTTAAATATCAGGATTTATGTAAAATGTAGTACAGTAAACTAGCATATACTTGGAAATACTCAAAATTCAATTTTTTTTTTTTTTGGTCTTTTCGATTCAAAGTCTCACTGTAGCCCCAGCTGTCCTGGAATTCGCTCTGTAGACCAGGTTGGCCTTGAACTCACAAAGATCTGCCTGCTTCTGCCTCCCAAGTGCTAGGATTAAAGGTGTGCGCCACTATGCCCAGCTAAAATTCAATTTTTTTTAAGTTTAATTTTTGACTTAGTTTAATTTCAATTTCATGTACAATTTACCTTAATAGAAGCTGAATACTTACCTTGAGTTCCTGCTAGCATGCTAGCATCCTGACAGCCTATCAGATACCCTGAATCTTAGAGGGCTTAAACTCTGAAATATCACATGTAGGACATAGCTTGACAAATCACTTGATATCAATTAGCTATAGTACAATAAACCAATCATAATCTTATATTCCTAGGTTTTATTGTGTAACAATAAGAAAAATTGGTTTACCTCATTTTCTACCTTCCATGACACAGTATGATAGATGGAAAAGCATGACCTGCCTTGCCTATCCAATAAGCGATGATGGCTTAACTCATTCTCCACCTTCCCTGACACACCATAATATGCTACAAGCATGCATGTGCCTGTTGAAAAGATGGTGCTGATCTGCTTGAAACTGAATGAGGCTTCACCTGGTTGCCTACATCTTCCGAGTCTATAAATACAAGCATGTGTTAGACAGTGAGGTCCAGCAGGAAGGTTAATTTAGTGTTTAATTTTGTTAGGATCCACATTCCAAACTTAAAATTGCCTCTGAAACATAAATTAGTGGGTTGCAAGTGGAATCAATAAGTGGTTGATTAGGTTTGGATCTGCTTTGTATTTTAACTCACAAAAGAGGTAGCTGGGCCTGGTGGCGCATGCCTTTAATCCTAGCACTTGGGAGGCAGAAGCAGGTGGATCTTTGTGAGTTCAAGGCCAGCCTGGTCTACAGAGTGAGTCCCAGGACAGCTGGGGCTACAGGGAAACCCTTTCTCAAAAGGACCAAAAAAAAAAAAAAAAAAAGAGAGAGATTTTCAGGAATTGGAAGCTTGGTGCACATCAAAGTTCACTAGCTAGTCAATTAAAAAACTCTCATGATTATTTATTTATTTATTTTCTTTCTTTTTTAAATTTATTATTGTTATTAAACTATTTCCATATACCATACATCATTTCTCAATTGAATTTAGAGTCACTTCCCTTTTCATGGCCCCCACCCCACTTGAGTCCCTGCACTCTGCCATACATGTCCTGCATCTTTTTCCGAGTCTTTCAGAGTTTTTTTTTTTTTTCAAAGCAGAAGCTTATTGATTTTGGGAGAACTTCACTATTTCGGTCTTTTTTCCCATTCTTTTATTGTTGTTGTTCTCTCCAACTTGTATTGCTTAAAAGCAATACAACAATAAAGATGTATATCTTCTTTCTTTCTTTCTTTCTTTCTTTCTTTCTTTCTTTCTTTCTTTCTTTCTTTCTTTCTTTCCTTCCTTCCTTCCTTCCTTCCTTCCTTCCTTCCTTCCTTCCTTCCTTCCTTCCTTCCTTCCTTCCTTCCTTCCTTCCTTCCTTCCTTCCTTCCTTTATTTCTTTTTGCTAAAAGAGTCATGTTTTCCTTAAGGAAGTGTTTGAAGGCTCCGCCCTGGCAAGCCCAAACAATCTGGGCCAACATGATGCTTTTTAAAAATATTATTGATTCCTGGGCTGGAGAGATGGCCTAGCGGTTAAGAGCGCTGACCGCTCTTACAGAGGACCCGGATTTGATCCCCAGCATCCACATGGCGGCCGAGAACCGTCTGAAACTCCAATTCCAGGAGAACTCCAGTTCCGGGGGAATCCGACACCCTCTTCTGACCTCCGCGGCATTGCACGACACGGGTGCACAAACTTGCATGCAGACAGTACATTCATACACATACAGAAATAAATAAAACTAAAAAGAAATATTGATTCCTGCTGAAATAAATTCCAACTCAAATGTTTCATTTACCGCAATGAATCGTATTATCTAATATTTAGACTTTGGGGTTTCATAGAAATTTGTATTTTCTGTATCTTCAGTCTTTATGATATGCTCTTCAAATCAACAATAAAAGGCAGGGTCTGGTTTCTCTTTTTAGTAAGTTAGGAAACAAAATTGTGTATTGTCCCATGACACACAAAGTTTTATAAACTGCAAAATGTGACAAGTTTAGCTTTTTTTTTCTAACTATCATGACCATGGAATACTTTCTTCTATATGACAACCTTGAATAATAATATGTATTTTAAAAATAAATATTTAAAAAGTAATATTTATTTTAAAAATAAATATTTAAAAAATAATATGTATTTTAAAAATAAATACGCCAGGCATATGTGTTTGATTTTAACACACTTTTGTGTTGATAGATGTTTATGAGGCACAGTGTTAATTTTACTACTGGATACATATAGAAGGGGATGCATGCATAGGAAGTTCAGAAGAAAACAACAGGATGAAAGCACAAAGTAGTTTCTCTTTTTTCTGATTTATTTAGTTTTATTCTATGTATATGAGTGTTTTGCCTGCATGTATGTAAGCGTACAGGTAGTGTGCAGTGCCCAAGAAGACCAGAGCAGGGTGTCAGATCCCCTGGAACTGGACTTCTAAATAGTTGTTACTTGACAGGTGGGTATTGGGAACTGAACTTGCTCCTCTACAAAGGCAGCCACCTGCTCTTGACTGCTGAGTCATCTCTCCAGTCTCGAAGGGAATTATTTGTACAGGGCATGGAACTAGACTGAAGACAAAAGAAAAGGAATTTAAATTCCCTGCATGTCTTTTTCTTTTTGTTTTATTGTCATTGTACAAAAAATATATATTTTCAGTATATTTCAGCCAAATGGTGTCCTGAAAAATTGTCCATTAATGTTTATTATTGTTAAAGTATAAATACCAACTCCACTAGAATATGAAAAAAAATTTTAATTTTTATTTATTTTTTATTTGTATGAGTGTACTGTCTGCATGTAGGTCTGTGCACCGGTGTCTTCCATGCAATGCTGTGGAAGTCAGAAGAGGGTGTCAGATTCCCCTGGAACCGAGGTCAAAGACGGTTCCCAGCTGCCATGTGGATGCTGGGGATCGAACCCGGGTCCTCTGCAAGAGCAGTCGGTGCCTCTGCAAGAGCAGTCAGTGCTCTTAACTGCTAGGCCATCTCTCCAGCCCCTAGAATATGAAAATTAATGTTAACATCCATATGTGCCCATGAATCATTAGACACATGAAATCCTGATTTTTCCTTCTTGAAAAAGGGTTCTCAGACATGTGCTGAAACAGTTTCCCCAATGCAAGATGCACCACTCTCATAGCACTGTTACATGTTTCTGAAAATGTTAGCTGGTCTATGGATTTACATTTTAAAAGATCTACTTTGTGAAGTTCATTTTGTTAGATCCAGCACATTTTCTTTATACTGTGTAATCAATGTAGCATTCTCCTTTTCTCCTTTTAGAGCAATGAAGTTGTCTACTACAATGCTAAGGATGATCTTGATGTGAGTATTAAATTTTTTATATTCAATTCTTTATTGCGAATGTGAATTGTGTTTGGAGAAGTTTAAAGAGAATATCAGGTAAGAAAATGAAAATACTAGTTAAAGATAGCAAGGTAATAATGCCTTTGTGCTTCCTTACATGATTGGTACTGACTTGTATCGTGCTTTTCTGTGATATTGATATCATGCATTTCTCTGGGTCTGAACCTGTCCTTTCATCTCTAGGCTCACTAGGGATTATAGTAACTTAACACCTGAGCATTACATTTGCCAGACTGAGGACAGATCTGATCACATCCATTTCTGTGTCCTGGCTAATGTCAGTAGGGTCACAAAAATCTGAGGTGTCTAAACTGTATATACTAACAGTAACTATTTTTAAATATAAAGGATAGGCCAAGCATGGTGGTGCACACCTTTAATCCTAGCACTTGGGAGGCAGAGGCAGGTGGACCTCTGTGAGTTGGAGGCCAGCCTGGTCTACAGAGCAAGCTCCAGGATAGCTGGGAATAAAGGGAGACCCTATCTCAAAAATACCAAATTAAAAAAATAATTATAAAGGATAAAGATACCCCTCAACTGTTAACAAGTAGTCTGCTAGCTAATCTGAACTTTGAAACTTAGTATTTGTTAATTAGACATCACCTAGAATCACCTAGGAGACAAGACTTTGGGCAGATCTGTGAAGGACTTTCTAGAATATGTTAGTCTCTTGGTAGTCTGTGAGAGATTATCAAATTTAGGTTAATCGAGGTGAGTGGCACTGTTCTATTGGCTGGAGTCCTGATGTGAATAAAAGAGAAAGCAAGCACTCATATCTTTGCTTCCTGACTGTGGGCACAATGTGACCATGTGTTTCAAGCTCCTGCTGCCCCAACTTTCCCACTGTGATGGAAGTTTCCTGAACTGTATGCCTGGATGAACTCCTTCCTTAAATTGTTCTTCTTCTTTCCTTTCCTTTTGTTTCCTTTCCTTTCCTTTCCTTTTGTTTCCTTTCCTTTCCTTTCTTTTTTTCCTTTCCTTTCCTTTCCTTTTTCCTTTCTTTTCCTTTCTTTTTTCTTCTCTCTCTCTCTCTCTCTCTCTCTCTCTCTCTCTCTCTCTCTCTCTCTCTCTCTCTCTCTCTCTCCTTTTTGAGATAAGGTCTCCTTGTAGGTCCAGCTTGCCTGGAACTCTCTGTGTAGATCAACTCTGACTAGATCTCAAGAGACCCAACTGCTTCTGACTCCTGAGTGCTGGAGGCAGAGGCAGCCAGATCTCTGTGAGTTCAAGGCTAGCCTGGTCTACAGGCCTAGTTCCAGGCCAGTTGGGGTACAGGGAGACCTTGTCTCAAAAACATCAAAAAACCAACTAACCAACCAAACAAACAAACAAACAAACAAACAAACAAAAAGGAATGGCTGAAATCACATCATTGTTTTTCACCCACACAGTTATATTTGAATAAAAACTATTCATGTACTATTTTATAGGGAAAGTGAAAAAATGCCAAAGTAGATCTTATTTTCAGAAACTATTTAAAACCACAATAAATACAGTTTCCTGAAATATCATTTCTCCCAGGTGATAGCATTTCTGTGAATTTTTACAAATACTATACTTGAGCACAAATTTTCTGATATCCTGTTACTGACTTTACACACGTTATCCTAATTCTTTTTTTGGGGGGGAGAGTCTTTTTGAGCCAGAGTCTTCCTTTAGCCCCAGCTGGGCTAGAACTATAGAGTAGACCTGGCTGGCCTAGATCTCAAAGAGATCCACCTGCTTCTGCCTCCTAAGTGATCGATTTAAAGTCACGGGCCACCACACTTGGCTCTAGTTATCTTAATTCTTACAATAATGCTACGAAAGACACATATTTTGCTTTTTTTCCTTTTCATAGATGGAAAACTAAGTTTCTTTTAAAGTTACTGTCTTTCCTGTAGCTATACTTTGTAGTATCTTTCCTCTTATGAAGAGTATATGCATGATCTTGATGCAGAAGAGTTATTAAGGACAGTCTATCAGTGAATATGAAATGTCTTCATTGTTTATTGATTGGTATCAGAATAAATATCATTTGTGTGCAATTATTTAGCTTCATCATGAAGATTAAAATTAGTATTTGCTATTTGAATATTATGTGGTCACTTAAAAACATGCAAATTCATTATTGTGTATTCTTTCTATAAATTGTATTCTTTCCTATACATTTAATTTGTTAAGCTATGAAATTAGAAAGTTGCCCTATGATAATGATTTTAAATATAGCAAATACATATTTTCTCAAATTATCAATAAATTACATTTTCTGTTAAATAGAACAGTTTAGCATGCTTGTTAGTTGAAAAGTTCATTTTATTTTACATAGAAATGAAACATTTTTGTTCAAGGGTCTAACAAGCATAAAGGGAAATACAAATATGACTTTTTGTAAGTACCTAGCACACTTTAAATGCTTATTTTAAGTGATTACTGTTAGACTACATGCTCATTATGAGTGGTTTATACACAGGTTATATATTTGGGGTACCAGAATCACGGACTTTGCTTTTTTCATATACATATACAATTTTTAATTAATATTTTTATTTTTATTTTATGTATATGAGGGTATTGTCTGCATGCTTGTAAGGACACCTGTATCATGCAATGCCTGTGGAGGTCAGAAGATGGCATCTGATCCCCTGGAACTGGAATTATGGATGGTTGTTAGCTGTCATGTGGATACTGAGAATTGAACCCAGGTCCTCTACTTGATCAGCCAAAGCTTTTATCCACTGAGCAGTCTTAAGCCCCAAGTTTTTTTAATACTGGAATAAGACTCTGTTTTAGAGCAAAAATTGCATAGAAGTGAAGCTATGAATATGATTTGTGTTTTGTCTTTCTCCATCCAAAAAGACCCAATGAATAATGATAATATGCATTATAATTATGCTTTTGAAAATGATTCATTCTCTTTATTAGAGATAATGAAAAATTTAGCAGATTAAATAAAAACCTTATGTATATAAAAATATCAACCTTTAAATTTAAAATTCAAAAATTATGATAAGCGTATGGAGGCAGATTATCCATTTCATTGCATACACATAACTACTTTAACAGATAATGTGGCAAAAAATGTTGTGTAGTGGAAAGAATAGTAGGACAAGATTTAGGGACCCAGTCATATCCCAGACCAATCCTAAAACTCCAGCTACACATAAGTTATGAAACCTATCAAAATTCCAGAGGTTAGTTGACCTGTGGAATCTGACTCAGTGGTAAATTGTTTTCTGCCTGAGCATGAGAACTTGTGTTCTGATAGCCAGTGCTCATGTGAAAAGGGCCTTGGTGCCACCTGCCTGTAATCCTAGCACTGGGAATGGAGACAGGCAGACTGATGGACATCCAGTATAGCTAATCAGTGAGCTCCAGGTTCCACAAGAGACCCTGTTTGTGGGGAACGATAGAGGAAGAAGGCATTTGAGATCAACCTCTGTAGTCCTCAAGTGCATAAAACACAGACCTTCACACAATACTCACTTCCCACAAAGTTCAAAAAATTATTTTTCATTTAAGACATGATATACTTGCCTAGGTGATGATTAACATTCATTACAATTTTAATTTGGATTCTAATAAGAATATATAATTCTATGAAGATTGTATATGGGATATATAAATATTATGGGTATATCATAGAATGTAATAATTAAAAGGAAGAGGAAAAGTCATCCTCAAACCTCTTACTCTGTTGTAAAGTAATGTATTCTAAAATATTTAAACTTCTTCCATCAACATACTTTATTTTTCCTGTTTATTAAATATCAGTCTAAATTTAATGTTGTGATGAGGGAAGTAAAATTTTTGTGGAACATTCATTTTTAATTACATTCATTATTCTTTTTCTATTTTGGTTTGTGAGTCACAGTCTTTCTATGTAACCCATGTTTGCATCCAACTGGATATCTTTCCTACCTCAACTCAGAGGCAGCTATGTCCCCATAATCAGCCTCTTGAAATGAATAATGTATTCAGTTCTATAATTATTTTCTATATTGTTAAATAAGGTGTAGAATTTGGGTTTTGAGAATTCTACTGTGAAAAGAAAATTTACCTTTGTGATCATTTAAATATAGGACAATGTAATAAGCATCTTTGTTCCTTGATATTACTTCTCCAAAATTTTCATTTTAATTATAGGATAGATCCCCAGAAGTCAATTAAATGTTTGGGATATTTTAATGCACTTTAGTAAAGATGATACTCTTTATAAAAAATAGTAAATGAAATTCCATAGCTATCATCAATTAATATAGTAGTTATTTTCTGAAACAGTGCTTGATATTTAATAAAAGAAAATTTAGCACATTTAAATTAATTTCCCATTAGGTTATTATTTTCATCTGCTAATAATTTGCCCTCTGCCTATTGGAAGCATGTAGTTCAAGTGACTGTTTTTCTTATTAGTCTTTTCGTGACCTTCTAGAAATTCTTTAATGTTAAATGGGCTCAATTTATCTATAAAATCTGGATATCAATATAGATTTTCTGGGGCTGGAGAGATGGCCTAGCAGTTAAGAGCGCCGACTGCTCTTGCAGAGGAGCCGGATTCGATCCCCAGCACCCACATGTCGGCTGAGTACCGTCCTTAACTCCAGTTCCAGGGGAATCTGACACCATCTTCTGACCTCCACAGCATTGCATGACACAGGTGTACAAACCTACATGCAGACAGTACATTCATACACATAAAAATAAATAAATAAATAAATAAATAAATAAATAAAAAATAAAAAATATTAAAAATATATAGATTTTCTAATACTTGGAAAATTTACATTTTACACACATAAACCCGATTAACAGTTATCTGATATATATGTGTTTTTATTTTTCTGTTGGGCTGCATTAGTGAATCTAAGTACTTTTATGCAAATTAAATTTTTATAACTAGAATATATTGTTTGTAGTTAAGATATTTTACATGATATTCCTATTAATGTTTTGTTGTTGTCATTTTTTACTTTTATTTTTATTTATTTATACTTTTTTGAGACAGGTGCTCCCTGTAGCCCCAGCTGGCCTGGAACTGACTACATAGACCAGGCTGGTCTCCATCTCAGATCTGCCTGCCTCTGCCTCCTGTGTGCTCAGCTTGAAGTTATGTGCAACCATGCCCGACTTAGTTGACTAAGTTTTAATCTACATACCACATATTTCCACATGGAATTTTAGTGGACTTCTATAATTCCGATTCAAATATTTTTTGAATTTAATTTTGTATGTGTATGAATGTACTGTCTGCATGTAGGTTTGTGCACCCGTGTCGTGCAATGCCACGGAGGTCAGAAGAGGGTCTCGGATTCCCCTGGAACTGGAGTTCTCCTGGAACTGGAATTATAGACGGTTCTTAGCCACCATGTGGGTGCTGGGGATCGAACCCTGGTCCTCTGCAAGAGCAGTCGGTGCTCTTAACCACTAGGCCATCTCTCCAGCCCCCGAATCAAATATTTTAGAGGTATTAGGTACCTAAAGAAAAAGGTAGCAAAATGATTTAGCAGTTAAAAGCACTACCAGGCATGACCCATAATGAAAAGACTCTCCTCCAAGCAGCTGTCAGCTGCCAACAGTCCTTCAGCTAGGGGTGGGATTTTTGTCCATCTCCCTATCCTTGCCGGTTTCTGCCCTACTTGTGGTTGCACAGATCTTTGCATGTTTTCATGGACACTGTGGGTTCATATGTGCCAATGTCTTGTTGTATCCAGGCAACCTATTAAGATATTTTAAAAGGTATTTACATTCATTTTTAATCTATATACCACATATTTCCACATCGAAAATGGCTTCTCTCAAATACAAATTCCAATATTTTAGAGATATTAGAAACCTAAAGTAAAGGCTAGTTTCCTTTACTCATCTGCCATCACTGACACTGGTAATCTTTCTACTCATTCTTCCAAAGTGGGTCCCTGAACCTCAGGAGTTTGTGATATAGATGGCCAATTTAGCATGGAAGAGTCCACAGTCTCTTTTTATTTGCATGCTGGCTAGTTGTGGGTCTCTATGTTAGTTACCGTCTACTTCAAGAAGTTCTTCTGATGAGAGTTAAAAGATGCAATGATCTGTGAGTATAACAATATATATTGCTACAGAAAATTCTTAAAACATACATACACACACACACATACACACACACACACACACACACACACACACGCGCGCGCACAATATTAAAAGTGTTTAAGTCTAGCTTCAGTGGCCCTACCAGGTACTTATTTGTTGTAGCCTAGCAAATAAAAATCCCAATGAGAGGAATGGACTTTCCCATCTGGAATTGTTCAGGGGCCTCCCATAGACCCTCAAACAGTGCTGGATATTGCCATTGCTGAGGTTTAGCCATCAGAATATGAAGGTAAGGCCCTGCAACTTGAGTTGTAGAACAAACGAGGAGAAAGCAAGCTGTTTCAGAGCTTGAAGCTTTATCTCTACTTTAGATATAAGAGAATGAAACCTTAAACCATCCACACTGAATAAAATTGAATCATGATTTATTTATTTATTTATTTATTTATTTATTTATTTAGTTAGTTAGTTAGTTAGTTAGTTAGTCTTTTCGAGACAGGGTCTCCCTATAGCCCCAGCTGTCCTGGAACACACTCTGTAGACCAGGCTGGCCTTGAACTCACAAACATCTGCCTGCCTCTGCCTCCCAAGTGCTAGGATTAAAGGCGCGTGCCACCACACCCAGCATGTTTTATTTTTTAGTACGTTTACTTTGTTATTTTAGCAAAACATAAGCTAAAAGACCTAAACTAAAACTAGAAATATTTAGATTCTTCTCTTAGATAACATTTGGGTAGCAGGGCTACCCCTGTGGTTTGGTCACTATTATTAAAAATTTACCTAGAATTTAAATATTATCATAGAAAAGATAATTAATAACTATACTATACTTTCCATATCCAAGTTTATGACTTTTAAGGGGTTACATTCTTTATTTTCCTCTGAAGACTATTATTAATCTAATTAAGCTGGGCTTATATAGATGATGAAATTTAATCACTTTAACCAAAAGGTTCACAGTCTAAGTGAATGAATTGGCTGTTCTCTCATAATTATACATATATATAATTTAATAATTATATATCAAGTGCTCATAAGTCATAATTCATAATTGTTTTTATTTGAATTTGTCTCTCCATTATTATTCTTTGCCATCTGTGTACTATTTTATTTGTGTACCAATTTCTCAGATTACACAATGCTATATCTTTCATAATAAACTAGCCAACTGGCAATCGTTTCCTATCAGCTTAACATCTTATACATTAACATCTCACGTATAACAATACACTACAACTAACTAGAATGCTAAATACCAAAAAACGTTATCAATTAGTAAAATTGTCATGGGTATGTTTCAATGTGATAAAAATAGTTGAGTGCTAAAAGTTAACTATTCCTCATGGAAGAGACTGAAAGATTATGAACTCTGGGCCTCTGGTTTCTATTTTTCACTTTTTTTCTAGTTCTGTGTTAGAAGATGATTTGTTTCTCAACTCCCCTGGATAATGGTTTATTTTCTGTCTTCCAGTACACTGACATCATTCAATTCCTCTACTACTCTAAGATGAATCTGAGGCTTGAAACTGGTCTCAAATACATGTTTACTTGTCAAGATTATCTCATATGTTTGCTTCTAAATTTTATGTATACTTTTAATTAGGTAACACATTATGAATATAGAAATATTCCCAAATATTATGTTCATAAATATTTTTCCTTTGGTAAGATCTTTAAATACATATTGTTGATAGTTAAATCTTTGTAGAAGATTTCTAGAAAGTTAGCAAGGTAAAAAAACTTTTGGTATTGAAATGGCTTTCTTCTTTGAGGTACAACCTATCTTTACAAATAATTCCTCCCTCAGAGCAATTTCCCAGAGGGCAGGTCTGTGTAGCAACAGCAGGTGACATAGCTATAATAAAAAAGCAAAGCAGAATATACTTTCCTAGGAAAGTTTCTTTTTCTTCAATAGTCAATGAATATAAGGTAAAGCTTCATTTTATTTAACTATGAACTGGATTAGGGAACCAGAATAATAAATACATTATAAATATTTCCCCCACTTCTGCCCTGACACTTCATTTCATTCTTTTGTTGATTTTTTGAGACTGGGTCTTCCTGTAGTTCCACATGGCCTGGAACTCACTGTGTAAATCAGGATGACCTCAACATCACAGAGATCAGCCTGCCTTTGCCTACTGAGTAATAAGATTAAAGTCATGTACCACCACAGTGAAGAAGAGCTGATATTCTTTAATGGAATGACTCTAGAAAGGCTGACCAGACCCCAGTGGATGAGCTTGCACTGAGGGATGGGAGGCTATGGGAGAGTGCTGATTTAGATATTGGCATATATGAGCTATCCAATCAAGCATTTGTACCCAGATCTTGCTCCATCCACTTAAAGAATCCTTTTCCCTGTCCCACACATATTGTGGCAAACTACCATAGGTAACTCTAGTTCCTGGGGAATTCAATGCTCTCTTCTGACCCATGACAGCATTGCATGACATGGGTGCACCTACATACACACATACAGGTAATACACTCACACAGATAAAATAAAAAATAATTAATAATATATTTATTATAGATTGTTGTTAGTCACCATGTGGATGCTGGGATTCTAACTTGGGTCCTCTGCAAGAGCAACCAGTGCTCTTAACCACTGAGCCCTAAATACATATTTTAAAAATAATTTAAATATACATGTTTAAGAAAACACTTTACCTTTGTGAAATTCCTATTGCCAATCAAAAACCTCAATTATTTTATGTAGTACTTCTCCCTTATCTCAAAAATAGGATAGCAACTAGAATAAATGCTTGATAGGAAACAAAATGAAACAACCTCTTGAGCCTTTTCCTAGCTCTAATGAGATATCTTTCTTTTTTAAAATCTAATAATATAGAGTAATAATGAATATGCAGAAAGTTAGTTTTTAAGATGGAGTTACTTCATCTATTTCAGGTAGAAAAGGAAAACATCATTAAGCATATGCCTGCTATCTGCAGTGAAAGAGCAAATAGCATACAAAACACAATCATAAAAATAAGACTGCTTTGACTAACCTCATCAGAATTAACAGATTTGACAATGTGAATTATTTTTTTATTGATTTTATTTATTTCTGTATGTGTATCAATGTACTGTCTGCATGTACCGCTAGGCCATGAATTATTAATTAGCAATTCACAGGCTGAATTTGAGAAATAGGCACAAAATTCTAAAAAGGCAAAAGTTTTATAACAAGGATAATTGGAATCAGAGTCAAAACACAGAAATATAAACCAAAAAGCATGTATTCGCAAAAATAAAGTCAACGCCTGTGGATAGAGTGCCATCAGATTTAATGGGTGTCAACATTTGGGTGTACAGTGAAATCTGTGTACAGTCATGGCCGTGGGAGATGTACAGTGCTGCAGACAAAGGATTTTAAAGGTCTGGAGAGATGGCCTAGCGGTTAAGAGCGCCGACCGCTCTTACAGAGGACCCGGGTTCGATCCCCAGCACCCACCTGGCGGCCGAGAACAGTCTGAAACTCCAATTCCAGGAGAACTCCAGTTCCAGGGGAATCCAACACCCTCTTCTGATCTTCGCGGCATTGCACGACAAGGGTGCACAGACCTGCATGCAGACAGCACATTCATACACATACAGAAATAAATAAAAAAAATAATAATAAAAAAATAAAGGTCAAGAACAATTTTAGCAAAAACTTACTCAAAGATATCCAAAACGAGATCTGTAGGGGCAGCCAAATATTTAGTTTGGTTGCTTAGGAGAATAGCCTAGAATAGAATTTTATGTTTAGCTTACAAGTGGAAGTTGAAAATAACTTCTGAAATTTCCCTGACAAATATGACGTATAACAAGTCCAGATTTAAATAAAGGTATAATATTTTTGGGTCACATGGTCCTATGCAGTCAGTTTGACTACCTTTCCATTTGACATGTTTTCCAGCCCATTGGTACTCTACCTCCTCCTACTGACTTATGTTTAGCCTGCGTCACACATCTAAACAACATAGAAAACTTAAAAAAAAACACTTTAATACAGACTAGAAATCCCTAAACACGAGCATATGAGGACACAGGGAAAGTGCAGAGTAGGACAGTCAAAGGACAAGTGGCTTGAGATGGAGGAACTTTCATAACAGAAGTACATCATACGAAAGTGAGTGTAGCCCATGTTGGAATCAGTAATAAACTTAGAATCTCTTGTTCAATAGGTAGCATGTTAGTGTATCACCAAGTTCACAGTCATAATAAAGAATGGTATGGTCAGGGCTGGAGAGATGGCCTAGTGGTTAAGAGCACCGACCGCTCTTACAGAGGACCGGGGTTCGATCCCCAGCACCCACATGGCGGCCGAGAACCGTCTGAAACTCCAATTCCAGGAGAACTCCAGTTCCAGGGGAATCCGATACTCTCTTCTGACCTCCACGGCATTGCACGACATGGGTGCACAAACCAGCATGCAGACAGTACATTCATACACATACAGAAATAAATAAAATTAATAATAAAAAAAATTAAAAAAAAAGAATGGTATGGTCAAGTGTAATCCAATGATTTGGGCCATTATAGTAATACATGACCTCACTCAAAGTAAAACATGTATTTAAAGGTGATCAGTTCTATAAAATGCAACCTTCCTAGTAGACTTATCTGGATGAGCAAGTTTATGGAAAGACATCTGGAAGGTCTTCAGGGACTCTGGTTTCTGATAATTCCTCAAGGACATTTTATAAAGTCTTTGCTCCTCCATTTAAATCAATGCTATTTAAATTCACCTTGTGTCTAGGAAATAATTATTTACTGAAAGCTAGCCTTAGAAAAAGCAGTGACTAAAGAGAGTTGATGTCCACTTAGCATTATAGAATATGTTAAAAATCATGTCTTGAAATTTAAAAATAAAAGTCTTCCTGGACTCAGTAATTTGGTGAGTTACAATCTGGATAGAGAATTGAAGCACATCATCTTTGTGGAAATGACAGTCCTTATTATGTCTACTCTAGCTGAGCTAGGTAATCTCATATTCACTCCTCATGCTCCCTGTTTTTTCTAACCATTTTCTTCAAAAACCAGTTTAAATAACAACCTTTTATATCCACCCCTGGGTTCATAGGAAGCAAGTATCATTTTTTCCTAGGGGTGATCTGAAAGTTTTGACTTATTGCTGGCTTTCTAATAAATCCCTTCATTGCCATTCTGTACACACAGGCTTTGGCCTTCTCCACCATGCCTTTAGAAACTTCAGGTGGGATCTTATTCAGTTTGTATTACAGATACAATAATGCTTGATATGATGCTTATTGAACGTGAGTGTTACAGTGGTGGTATGTTTCCAAGAGTTTTTGTGCAGGCCTTTTTCTTTTAATGAGTTTTTTTTTTTTTTTCCCCAAAATGAAAGAGGGAAATACAACCATCTGGGAAATGAAAGTGTGGATTTTGGTTTCACTTGTTGAAAGTAAAGATGAGAGAAGACAGGACTAGCAAATTCCTGCTGTTTTTTAAATTGATTTTTAAGAAAAATGTTTATTTCTTTTTGTTCATCTAAGAAGACTGCCTCCAAAGTTGGGAGTCACCTGTAACATCAACTCATATCTGCCCATTCTTCACCTTGGTCCCCAGAAACAACCATCAGGAATAAGGAAACATCAAGCCAGACAGATAGTATAGTTCCCTTTATGTCTGTTCAAGTTCCAGTTAGAAGACAAATAGTATAGTCAGAGTGCTTTATTGTAATTACTCCTTGTTCACTAGGATCAAGATTTTGTTGTTGTTGTTGTTGTTGTTGTTGTTGTTGTTGTTACAAGGTGTTTCTGTAGCCCCAGCTGGACTGGAACCTACTATGAATTTAGACTAGATATCACAGAGATCTTCCTACCTATGCCTCCTGAGTGCTAGAATTAAAGACAAACACCACCATACCATTTTTACTCCAAATCTAAACAGATAATCTAAGCTTTCCTATATTCTGTGAATGAAATATGAACTCAAGCTTATTATACTACCCACCCAAACTAAAATTCCATCTGATTCTGCATATCACTGTAATATATCATATTTGAGTTTTATTTCAAAAGAGACAATGTTAATTAAATGTATATAATTTTCATAGAAGGAATATATTATGCTCATAGAGTATTCTTTGTCAGAAAAGTATTTTAAATATGCAGAAATGGGGATAGGTTAATGAATCTTCAAAACTGTTTCATCTGCTGTTTTTCATAAAACAATTTTAAAAATAAAGATGTAAATTCCATTCCCTCAATTTTTTTGTATAACTGTTTATTATTCTAAACAGGACTTATGCTTACTATTGCTATACACATTGTGACAGAGACTGGGGGTTTTTCAATGGGCTGTCATGGGTTTGAATCATGACTATGCCTTTTTTTGAATAACTGACCTTGGAAAAAAGTGATCAGTGTTTTTCAATCATTTGGTCTGTAAATTGGAGGTGACAGTAATACAGATCTCATAATTACTGTGAAAATTTTAAGTTTCCATTTATAACATTTAGCATTTTTTTGTCATACTGTACAATCTAAAAATAATAAATGTTGGGCTGGAGAGATGGCCTAGTGGTTAAGAGGGCTCTTGCAAAGGACCCAGGTTCGATCCCCAGCACCCACATGGCGGCTGAGAACCATCTTTAACTCCAGTTCCACAGGAATCTGACACCCTCTTCTGACCTCCAGGGCATTTTACAACACAGGTGCTCAAACCTAAATGCAGACAGTATATTCATACACATAAGTGGTGCACGCCTTTAATCCTAGCACTTGGGAGGCAGAGGCAGGTGGACCTTTGTGTGTCGCCGACCTTTCCCGGCTGCCTGCTACCGGCTAGCTCTCCTTGGGGGGTCGTGGATTTCTGCAGAGTCCTCTTGGCAGGAAAAACACAGTGAAGATTGAACGGCATGTAGAAATGAAAAACTAAGGGAAGTTTTCCAGATCTACAGCAACTTTATTGAACAGGGGCAGTGAATATATAGTGGTCTTTGGGAGAGGGCAGAACAAAGGATTTGGCAAAGCTTTACAATTACATAGGTAGGTAAAAAAGTCAAGATTTACACATTAACTGAAAAGCTCAGAGCACTCAGAGCAGGAAACTAAAACATCACAAAGTTTGGTTAGGAAATAAACTTTCTTTGAAGTAAAATGTAGAAACCTTAAGACAACCTTTACTGAGGAAATAACATCTAAGAAGACAAGTCATAATTGAAAAGTCATAGCTCACAGAGTAATAACTACAAAGTTCTTTAGCAGCAGATATTGGCCCTATGTCTCCATTCTGAGGCTAGAGTAAATACATCCTAAAGTTAATAGTTGCTTTTAAGTTTTTATTGAAGTAAAAACCTTATTCCTATAGTATCCTAAGTTAGCTATTAGTTTTCTAACTCTGACTGCTAATCTAAGGTTTAAATTTTTACTGAGAACCAAGAGCTGTCCCACTGTTTGCTCCAGCTAACAGCTTTGTTTTTTGTCAGATAAGTGGCTGGTGTAAGGAGACTTAGTCTCTGGCTTGCTTTACTGGGGAGTGTTAGAATCCAGGCTTTAACAAGAGGAATGTCTTATCTACCTCTTTGTCTGGGACCAGAGGAAAAAGGAATTCTTTTATTTTTAGGTTTGAGGGGAATTTTTTATTTTAACCTTAATGTAGAGATGTCTTTTCATCATACATTTTTACCACTGGAATCTGTTTTCTTTAAGGACATTCATGTAAGGCAAGAACATTACTGTCATGCAATTATTTTGTTTTCTTGATCTGAAGCAAGTTTTAACCTTGCCATATACATTAACAGCCTACATTACATTGTTTGTTAAGGAGAAAGGTCTGCTTTTTACTTTGGATCTGCAGAAAATTCTTGCTGCCAGGAAAAAGCCCTGTGCCCAAGAGAGGCATTTTAATTTGCCAGTTCTTGACATATTCAAAAGGTTTATTTTGTATCTATAAGCTGGCTTTAAGAAAAGATCTTTATGTGCTCAGTGTTATGCTAAGTCCAACACCAGAAAAACGTAATATCCTAGGAAAGCATCTCAATCTCGGGGTGATCTTAGCCGGGTATTCTGCCAGGGACCTCCAGGGGGTCCAGTCCCGCAGGGCACATCTCCCCCGCCTGTTTTGAATATGATTTCTCATATTACTTTACACAAGCGACACTGGAGTGGGTGTGGCAGACGCACAGGTGGATGCCGCAGTTCCCGGTTTTTTGTTTTTAAGACGCAGCTCCGTCAGATCACGTTTTACTATATGTATGGATCTCAGCATAAGTCTAAAGAGACAGGGGATAAGGAGCACAACCATAACAAGGAGGAATAGCACAACTCCAATAAGTATGAAATATTGTGTCCAATCTATAGGGTTAAGAGCTTTAAACCCACTCTTAAGACCAGCCGCTAGAGCTTTCAATTTATTATTATCCAAATGGGCCTTGCTCATGGCAGCAATATCTTTTTGCAGGTCGTCCAAATTATGAGTAACGTCAGTATCTTTTCAGACACCTTGAAGGTGGTTTTTAACTTTTTCCCATTGGTGTGAAGCATTATATGGTAGGGGAGTAACGCAAATGTAGTGATAAGAAGCATGACATCTAGTCTCCATTCTAGTTTTAATATTTGCTATGTCCTGTCCTAGGGCTAAAACTACTTCTTCTAAAGCATTTATTTTTGACTCTAGCTTCCTATCTATAATGGCCTGTTCTGAAAGAGCAACTGAGATATTTTTATTTATATCATTTACAAAATGAGCTGTATGCATTTCTTTTACTAAAGCTGTGGTTGATACAGTAAAAGAAGTCATAATTGCAATAAGAGCAGTTATACCCAAAATAAGAGCAGCTACAAATCTCTTAGGTCTTAATAGAGCATTAAGTGTTTTCAAAGTGTGTAAAGCAGTATTTTCATACCAAGGGTCCTGTTGTAAATCAACAGGAAGCATGACATAAGGTGGTCTTTTTACCAAAATCATTACAGGATATTGTTTAGCCACAACAGGATTAATACAATTGGTAAGTTTACAAGCAGTACAATTAATAAAATATGAATTGCCAACATATGTAATATTTACTTGAGAATTAGAGCCTAATAACATAGCAAAAGGATAAGATACACAAGCATGGGTGGTCAAAGGAACAAGAAATCTGTCAGTAGGTTTCTTTTGTAAAATTATATCTTTCTGTACAATCAGATAGTGGTATAAAAGGAGCATTTTGAAAGGTCTCATTATTTGCCTGATATCCTAAAGTCATCATTTGTAATTCCCAAATAAATCTAGGCCCATGCTTTGGGCTCACTGATGCCGGATCAGGTGAATCAGTAAGGAAAATCCGATAATTCACAGGCAAACATCCTAATGGGGGATACCCATGCAGAGCCAAACAAATGGGGGGGGGTTCAGATCTCCCTTCAAAATTTAATAAAGCAGAGCTATTTGGTCTTTCATTATAGTCCTGATTTCCCCCAAGCAGATCAGTATCATTAGTCAATACTTTTATATAGTCTGAATCAAGCCAGCCCACAGGATGAATTAAAGGGGGGGCTTGGATTCTCCCAACCAACATCTCCTTGGCAGAACAATCCATTGCTGACATCAGAGCTCTCCTGTATTAACATATTGTGCTCAATTGTACCACTTATAAATTTCATTTATATTTAGTTTTAGATAGAGAACCATCTCTGTACAGTTTGTATGTCTATCAATCAACCAAAGAAGGCAGTCACACCTGCTCTATAAGCATTTACCATTATAGCAGTTGGTTCCAATTTACAGTTGGGGAATGACCTCATTACCATCATGTTTTTCCCTTTTCCATATCAAGGTGAGAGGTAGGAAGGTTTCTCAGCATCTGGAAGGTAAACTTTATCAGACCACATCATAAACAGTTATCCCAAACAGAATTTAGAGAAATGTTCAATGTCTGTGACCCAGGCAATCTGAGGTTTTCTTTTCTTCTATGTCCAGATGAGTCAGCCTCTCTGCTGGCATTTCTCAGTCCATCTTGCAGTCAAAGATTGTGTATTTTCAGACATTTATGTTGGTGTTTTTACCTGTGGGAACATACAAATCTCCTCCCATTGTTAGCTTTAAGATTTTTAAATTAAAAATTTATCAAAAAGTCTGGACTATAGAGGGAATATTATACCACCTCCCTCTTTTTTGATCAATAGATGACTAAATTGTATTACAAATACCCATAAACAGGAACCAAGGTGTAAGTTTTCATCAAATTTATCCAAACTGTCTATCCTTGACTGTATGTTTATTTGGGAAGTAAACTCAGACTTAATTTCTTTAAATTATCCTACAAGTAAAGGAAAATGTTACAAGGTGATACTGTATAACACAGAAAAATACAGAGACCATCTGTGTGCCTTAATCTCAAAGCCATTGTTGGTAATTCAACACAGATTACAAATAAAGCAATTAACATCTTATATTTCTAATTAGTTTAAATGCATTACCATTTTAAACTGTAAACCTTACAAGGTGGATTATAATAGCTGTCTTTTTCCAAGTTTTTGGCCTTTTTTTAGGCCTGGCATGAAAGCCTACTTTAAGGATTTTTTAATACCTAGCTCTTAATAATATATATATATATTTTTTTTTATAGTTATCATGTCCATCAATCAGTTAAAGATTGGCTAGATATGTCCCATGAGAAGTTGTTACCATCATTACCATCTTGATTAAGTTTTTTATACACCTTTTTATTTTTTAAACATCCAAAAACTTATCAACACTTTAATACACTGAAAACCTGGTTGCATCTTTGTTTTAGATGTTGAAAGAGTGTAACCAGTGTAGATTTATTATTTCAAATTTTTGATAGATAATCCATAAATTTTGTTGAAATCGAACCATGTTTTGGCTGTTTAATATAAATTTGCATCTTAAGATGGAAGGGCCAGTTCCAACTTAGAGGCAATGTTTTTATATTATCATGTCTATTAACATAATATACTTAGAACACAAAAGTACACTCATCCATACACACATGTGCGCGCACATACATACATATACACATACATACATAAGAAAGATTTGTTAGGTTGACCTGTAAGAGAAGAAAGCCATATCGTTTGATGTCCAATGAAAAACATGAAATTTTTATAATTTGTTATAGGGTTATTTTTACATAATAAATGTTCTAGTAACTCATAAAACAGCTGAGATCCATATGCCACCTCTTAGGCCCATTTGCAACCACTTGCCTCTAATGAACTATACCTAAAGTTCACTATTTTTTCCCTATCTTGTCCCTATGGTCAATTATTCCTAAGCTGTCCTTTTGCTAGGCCTAACTGACCCTATATTATTTATAAATCTAAAGATTGAGGATTCCCAAAAGTAGACAGGCCAAAGTTGTCTGTAGTCTTGAAATAATCCATCTTGTCCTGCTTATTAAGGACTTTGGAAAAATAATAATTATTCATATTAACAACAATTATAACTATTATTAATTATTATTAATTATCAATAATTACCATTAACTATTATTAGTCACAACAGCAATTATAAATAATAGTGGTCAAAAATAGCAGCCAACAATGAACAATTTATCATTAGACTGAATTTTTATCAATTATTATTAATAATTATACCAATAACAATAACTATAACCATTAATAATAATTACTAATAATAATTAACAACAATTTATCATTAAACTGAATAATATGCATACTATAAACCCAATTAAAAATTGTTAACACTAAGAAGTATAAAGCAAACGTTTTCTATGAATCGAATCTATTTTTGTTTATAGTTAGTTAAATAGATTTAAACCTGTAGGATTATAATAAATTGAAAGCAGGAACTCACATTAAACTGAGCCCAATCCTGTTAGGGAAGAGAATGTATTTTGAGAGGGCCAAGATGATGGCCAGTCTTTTCCTGCTATACAAGTCTTGTCAGCTCCTGTATCCAAAAGGCCTTTTAAACATTTTTTATTTATTTTTATAATTTTAAAGGGTCGGCTTTTATTTAAATCTTGGACCCAGGCTATCACATCAGAAGATCCAAACTGACCCTGATCTCTTCTTTGTTTTAAAATTGGATTTGGCAAGTTTACATAAGGTAGTAACAATAATTGAGCTATTCTTTGTCCTTTATGTAATTGAATTGTCTCCTTTAAGGGTCTGACCATAATTTTTATTTCACCAGTAAAATCAGAATCAACAACACCAGGTAATACTTCAAAATTTTTATTATAATTTGAACTACGACCGATTATTAAACCCACAGTCCCCCGTGGCAGAGTTCCCAGTGTGGAAGTGGGGATTAACGCCACTCAGTCTGCTGAGGACAAAATTACGTCCTGGCAGACAGAGAAGTCCAGCCCCGCGCTTCCCGATGTTGCTCTGGGTAAATCATTAATAGTCAATTCAGGAGTTTCAGAGTTTAACCCCTGAGTAACCTCCTCACTTTCCTCTCTTTTTACGGGGCTGAGAGGCTGCCCCAAATCTAGTTTTTTGACATCTTTTTTCTTTTTTCTTCTCCCTCCCGTGGAAGAGGAGTTCCATTCTTGTGGAACTTAGATCTACATTCACTCTTCCAGTGCCTGCCTTTCTGGCACCTGGGGCATAACCCAGGAGGGGGTCCTCTCTTGTTTTCCCTTGCCCCTTTAGGGCAAGCTCTCTGCATGTGTCCTGCTTCCCCACATTTAAAACATGTGGGCTTTGAGGATCCTTGTCCTCCTCCATAAGTCTTTTTAACATAGGCGCTATATGTTTCTCCCTTCATCGCTGCAGCAAAAGCCATACCTTGGATTATTGCTGGTGAGGCATCAGCACAGGCTTTAATAAAGTCTTGCAGAGTCCCTGTTTTTCTGACAGGCCTTATGAGATCCTGACAGAGAGTATTGGCGTTCTCCCATGCCAATTGCTTAAGCAAGATATCTGTCCCTTCTGATTGTGGCAGCATTCTGTGAATAGCTTCCTCAAGCCTAGAAACAAACTCCTGATAAGGCTCTTCAGTTCTTTGTTTTATCCCTGATAAAGTGGATCCCTTGGTTCCCGGAGGAGGCAGCTTTTTCCAAGATTCCAGAGCGTTAGTAGTAACTGCTTCCAGAATGTCTCTGGGGATTTTTACCTGTGACTGATTTGTGGCAAAATTTCCCGTCCCTAAAAGCATATCCATAGTTGGCTTAGGGCCTCTCCTTCTTTGAAATTGGGCTATAGTCTGTTTAGATCTATCTTCATATTCAGTCCTCCACAGTACATAGTCCCCTGGGCTTAGAGTGGCTTTGGCAGTTCGATGCCAGTCCCCAGGCGTCAGCCAATGACTGGCTACCATTTCCAGCACCTGAATAGTATATGGCGCGGTGGGCCCAGAGGCTTTGACTGCTGATTGCAGTTCTTTTAAGACTTTAAGAGGAAGAGGCTCCCAAACAGGTTCTCCATCGGCCTCTTCTACGGGGAAAGTAAAAGAACAATCCCCATTTCTTTTTGCCTCTGCCATAGCGCTTTGGAAACCAGAAGGGAGAGTAGTAAAGGCAGGTGCAGGCCACTTTTTTCTTTTTCCTTCCTGGTTTTTATCACCAGTCTTTCTAACAGGAAAGGCCATCATAGGGGTGTAATCTGCACGCATCCATCCTGTGTGCCATAGAGGCTGAGGAACAAAGGACCATCCCGATGATGAGAGGGGAGCGGAGGGAGGGGGATTAGCAAACGGACAATCGTCCCAGTCGCTCCCGCCCTCTGGTAGTCCACATCTCTTATTTTCACTTTCTGAGTCAAAATCTCCCTCAAAAAATTTTTCCTTTGATCCCTGATCTTGTTTTGGTATTGGAGGATATAGGCCTGATCCCCCCTCTGTAGAGGTAAGAGATTGTAATGGCTTTCCTTCACTACTTTCCTGTTCCGTATTTTCTGATGTTTCATGTACAAGCCCCTCAAAGTCTGACCCATTGGTTAGCAGTTCTTTCATTTGCAGCCAAAGTGGATATGCATAGTTAGGGAGTTCCCCTTCACCATGTGTCTCCACATGTTCTCTCATTTCTTTTCCAATTCTTTTCCAATCTGGCAAAGCTAGAGTGCTCTCCTCTGGAAACCAAGGACTAACTTTCTTAATAAAATCTAAGAAGTCCTTTAATGTCTTCTCTGAAACTTTTAATCCTTTTTCTGCCAATATATGTTTAAAAACAGAAAGAAACATATTTTCTTGCTTTGACTTACTGTGCCCCATGATTCCGATTGCTCGTGCATAACCGATCAGCCTTTATCGGCGAGCCCGCGGCGCTCTGACGAGAATCTTCCTGTGTTTTTGGGAAAGAGAAAAGAAAAGAGGCAAAGATTACCTGCCAAGGGTCCCTGTTCGATGCGCCAACTGTTGCCGACCGTTCCCGGCTGCCTGCTACCGGCTAGCTCTCCTTGGGGGGTCGTGGATTTCTGCAGAGTCCTCTTGGCAGGAAAAACACAGTGAAGATTGAATGGCGTGTAGAAATGAGAAACTAAGAGAAGTTTCCAAATCTACAGCAGCTTTATTGAACAGGGGCAGTGATTATATAGTGATCTTTGGGAGAGGGCAGAACAAAGGATTTTGGCAAAGCTTTACAATTACATAGGTAGGTAAAAAAGTCAAGATTTACACATTAACTGAAAAGCTCAAAGCACTCAAAACAGGAAACTAAAACATCACAAAGTTTGGTTAGGAAATAAACTTTCTTTGAAGTAAAATGTAGAAACCTTAAGACAACCTTTACTGAGGAAATAACATCTAAAAAGACAAGTCATAATTGAAAAGTTATAGCTCACAGAGTAATAACTACAAAGTTTTTTAGCAGCAGATATTGGTCCTATGTCTCCATTCTGAGGCTAGAGTAAATACATCTTAAAGTTAATAGTTGCTTTTAAGTTTTTATTGAAGTAAAAACCTTATTCCTATAGTATCCTAAGTTAGCTATTAGTTTTTTTAACTTTGACTGCTAATCTAAGGTTTAAATTTTTTACTAAAAACCAAGAGCTGTCCCACTATTTGCTCCAGCTAACAGCTTTGTTTTTTGTCAGATAAGTGGCTGGTGTAAGACTTAGTCTCTGGCTTGCTTTACTGGGGAGTGTTAAAATCCAGGCTTTAACAAGAGAAATGTCTTATCTACCTCTTTGTCTGGGACCAAAGGAAAAAAAAATTCTTTTATTTTTAGGTTTGAGGGAAATTTTTGTTTTAACTTAAATAAAGAGATGTCTTTTCATCATACATTTTTACCACTGGAATCTGTTTTCTTTAAGGACATTCATGTAAGGCAAGAACATTACTGTCATGCAATTATTTTGTTTTCTTGATTTAAAACAAGTTTTAACCTTGTCATATACATTAACAGCCTACATTACATTGTTTGTTAAGGAGAAAGGTCTGTTTTTTACTTTGGATCTACAAAAAATTCTTGCTGCCAGGAAAAAGCCCTGTGCCCAAGAGAGACATTTTAATTTGCCAGTTCTTGACATATTCAAAAGGTGTATTTTGTATCTATAAGCTGGCTTTAAAAAAAGATCTTTATGTACTCAGTGTTATGCTAAGTCCAACACCAAAAAAACGTAATATCCTAAAAAAGCATCTCAATCTCGGGGTGATTTTAGCCAGGCGTTCTGCCAGGGACCTCCAGGGGGTCCAGTCCCGCAGGGCACATTTGTGAGTTCAAGGCCAGCCTGGTCTACAGAGTGAGTTCCAGGACATCTGGGGCTACAGGGAAACCCTGTCTCGAAAAGACCAAAAAAAAAATAAATAAATAAGTAATAAATAAATAAATAAATAAATAAATAAATAAATAAAAATTAAAAAAATAATAAATGCAATGTAAAAACTTTGTGAATGTTTTCATAATAAACTTTAGATTAATGAAGTGATTTTAGCATCAAAAGGAGGGTGTTTGAGTGTCTAAATGTTAATCACAAAAAAGGGAATTAGCCTGAGATTTTTTTTTCACTTTGGTGTTCTGAACATAATCCTGGTATTTGTGTAATTTATGATAAAGCATATACTTAATAAAATACACAGGTTAATATGCCAAAACCTTTGAAAAGATGTGAACATAACTCAACAGGTCATATTGATGTTATTTTAGGTTCCAAATACTATAATTTTTTATAAAATATTTTTATTGATGTTTTGTGTATTTCATATATCATTTCTCAGACCAATTTAGAGACATTCCCCTTTTACTGCCCCTCATTCCACCCCAGTTCATGCATTCTGCCATACATGTCTTTCATCTTTTTCTCAGTCTTTTAAAAGTTTTTCTCTGCAGAGGTTTATTGTTTGGGGCAGAAGTTAACTGTTTTAGTCAGACCTTTTGTCATTGTTGTTCTCTCTCATTTGTATTGCTCCAAAATATACATATATAAATGTCACATATATACCAAAATTATGACCTCTGAAAATAAACTGTATGTTAATTCCAAAATATGTTTAGAAATTCACATTTTTCCCTTTAATTTTATATTACTCTAAAATATGAATACAAGCCAGGCATGGTGGCATATGCCTTTAATTCTAGCACTTGGGAGACAGAGCCTGGCAGATATTTGTGAGTTCAAGGCGAGCCTGGTCTACAGAGTGAATTCCAGGACAGCTGGGGCTACAGGAAGAGCCTGTCTTGAAAAGACCAAAAATAAGTAATAAATAAAATATGAATACATACTCTCCGCCTGTATAACGCAATTACAAAGTCTGAAAATAAGTGGTAAATTAATTCTAGACCCCATTAAGGAATTCACATTTTAATAGCACATCTGTTTTCAGATAAAAAGAAATATAACATTAACGTTGGTCAGCTTGCCTTTCAGCTAGAGATTTGGTGCTAGCATCCACAAATGTTTTTCTGTTTGTTTTTCTGGGACTGTTACTCGACTTAGCATAATAGCTTTGAGTTCCATCCATTTACCTGCAAAGTTCATGTTGTCATCTCTCTTTACCACTGCATAGAACTCCATTGTGTAGATGTACCACATTTTTGTTATCCACTCATCTGTTGAGGGGGATTTGGGTTGGTTCCAGCTCTTCACTATTGTGAAGAGAGCTGCAATACACATAGATGTCCAAGTATCTTTGTGGTAGGATGAGTCTGGTGGGTATATTCCCAGGAGTGTTATGACTGGGCAATTTAAATAATATTAAATGTCGAAATGAAAAAAAGCTACCAATGAAATAACTACCTATAAATATCCACCATTTAAATTTATATAGATCTGAAGTTTCATTAAGTTCCTAATTTGAGCTTTCAGAGATGTCTATCCCCCAAATTCTTAAGTTCCTAGAATATTAGTGAAAGACACTACCCATATGTCGAATCGTTCTGGACCCTGATCTCTTTTCTGAATTTCTAGAGTAAACAGAAAGAAATCAAATCATTATAAAACCTTAATAACCTAATTCTAAGATCTGCCTTTTCCTATGATCTAAATAAAATAAGTTCGACCCAGAAATCTCATGTCATTAAACTGAATTGATATATTTGCTGCACGTTATTTTACTGATCATTAACAAATTTGAACTCTCTTGGACATTTGGCTGCTCTGGAAAATTCCTTTATATATTTATGTTGTTGTTAATTTTCTTCTTAGTACTGTCTTGTCTACTTCAAAATTAATTGTAGCATAAAGTCATATCTAGTGTTTCTTTAAATGTCCAAAGTGGGTCCGGAGGGATGGCTAAGTGGTGAAGAGCACTGGCTGTCCTTGCAGAGGACCCAGGTTTGATTATAAGTACCATATGGTGACTAACAACTCCAGATCCAGAGGTTGCAATACCCTCTTCTGACATTTGCAGGCAGTGCATCTTACACACATGCAGACAATACACTCATGATTTTATTTTGCAGAAATTGTTTTCAGAATGAATGCCATGTGTCTCATACAGTGATGAAATCGTGTATTATTATTATTAAAGGAAGAATAAAACTGTTGTTTACTAACATTTGTATACAAGTATCTCATAGCATACAGCATTTATTAACCATGCTCTGGTTAGACATTACTGAATCTTCAAATAGAGGAACACGTAGAGATAGAATATTAATTGCTTCTCTAGAACAACTGAGTTATTGTGTTTCCTTGAATTTTTTTTCTTACTTGTTCCTTCACCTACAGACTTTTTATTGTATTGGCTACAGTCCGTTTGGAATGGGTTATAATAATTTACTTATATATTTTATTTTATGCTAGGTGGCAAATGCTTTATGTGCAATACAGCATATAAGGTTCCCATAGCACACATTTATATAATTATATTTTTCTGATAAAGAAAGTAATATTAAGCATCTTCAGGTCTTTTTGTTCAGTGCCATGCCCGTGTTTGACATTGGGGACTGCATGGACTGTAGTCCTTGTGATGTACTGCATGGTGATGACCTTCCATGTAGTGGCAGACTTTTAAGGCAGATTTCCTAGAAAGGAGCTGTGACATACCAAGGTTTTAATGTTTGTTTTCCTATGTCCTGAAATTGAACATCCATTTAAATTGTAATAGCTTCCATGTGGGTGCTTGGAACCAAACCCTGGTTCTCTGGAAGAACAGCCAGTGTTCTTAACCACTGAGCCATCTCACCAGCCCTGTAATTTTAAAATTTTATTTTAATTATTTGGATTGACTAACTGCAGTGCTGGAGATAGAACTGCAGCCTGTAAAGCCTTGAAAGAGCTAGACAAGACCCCTCAGTGAGGTCAGTCAACAGCCTGGAGTCTTACATACACTCTTTTGTAATGCACAGAATGCCACTGAAGGATTTCCACATAGTGCTCTTTTGAACTTTCAGAAGCTCTGTAATCACAGGGTGCTTTTGACAATCTCTTAGTCATTTCTTCCCTAAATATAGATTGAATGCTTAGCTTATTTATTTATTTATTTATTTATTTATTTATTTATTTATTTATTTTGGTCTTTTTGAGACAGGGTCTCCCTATAGCCCCAGCTGGCCTGTAACTCACTCTGTAGACCAGGCTGGCCTTGAACTCACAGAGATCCACCTGCCTGTGCCTCCCAAGTGCTAGGATTAAAAGCATGTGCCATAGAGATTCATATGGATCCATCTGCCTGTACCTCTTGAGTGCTGAGGTTAAAAACATGCATCACCATGTCTGGCTATACAATGTGTACTTTGTCCTTTAAATTTAATGTAATAAACAGCAGTTGGAGTAGCTAGTATACCTTTTTTGACTTAGTTTAATTCATACTTAAAAACTTCAGACTTGCCTTTTACTGGCAACTTGGGGGCTTTAATAATCCCTATCATGTTTTTTAATTTGCTCTTTTTCTGTAGAACTTCAGCTACTTCCTATTCTCATATTTTTAAAAATTCAATTTGAGATAATTTATTCAGTTTAGCATATCCAAATTGTTGTAGATTAATACATGGAGGCTCCACAGTGACTCCAGTCTGTAAGAACATGCTTTATGGCTTCAACTTTCCTTTTCACTAAAATTTAGATCGATTTTAATTATGTGAATGTGTACGGGTATGTGAACATGAGTATAGGTGGCCACAGATGCCAAAAGAGAGCATTGGATTCCTGGGAGCTGGAGTTACAGGCAAGTGTAAACCACCAGATGTGGTGCTGGGAACCAAACTCAGATCCTCCACTGCAGAAGTATGCGCTCCTAATTGCTGAGCCATCTGTCTCAAATGCTTGAATTTCCTTTTGACTTGTCTGTTATCAACGTATTTTTCATGTTCCTTTCAAAGTATTATTGGGTTTAAATAATTTGTTTCTCAATGATTAGTGTTCTTGATTTTCCATAAAGTAAATCTATGAAGTTAGAGCATTGTACTTGCCTGAAGAATAAAAGAAACCTTTCATTTTCATAAATAATATGTAACAATATCCCAGATGACTGTATAGACTCAAATATTTTTGTAAAGATAATACTACTTTTATTATAATTTAAAAATATATTTTCTTGTTCTTAATCAATAAAGTTAAAGTCCGATTATTATGTTTAAGTCCTGAATGTCTATTTATTTAGTGTAATTCCACACATATTTCTCTTCTAAACTTAGTCATGTAATGGTTACTTTTATAAGTCTCAGCATCGTTAGGGAAAAATCAGCCTAGTCATTCAATCAGAACACGTCATTCTGTTCTGATGGTCATTGTACTAGACTTATTGTTTAATATTCAGTCTCTCTATATAGCTTGAATAAATAAGCTGTGACTAGGCTGAGATTCCAAGCCTTTTTCTCTCCTCATTCCATATTTGGAAGTGGTTGGCTGTAACTCCATCTCCATTGCTACCTAATTCAAATGATTTACAAAAAAAAAAAAAAGAAAGAAGCATTTCTCTGTAGCTAGTGACCATTTTATCTGGTAGACCAGTTCTACCTGCTTAAAATCCCACACTAAGCTAGTGGTTAAAGAATTTGATCAACTTGATTGAACATACAAACCCCCCCTTTCAGGATGGTGGGACCCATGAGCTGTGTGGGTTTGGGCACAACTGCTTGCAAATTGGTTTTACATGAAGGATGCTTGTACTCACAAATTATCACCTATTGTTAAAAAAATGAAAACAAAACAAAACAAAAAAGCAGAGAAAGATGCAGAAAACTTACGGCAGAATGCACGATCTGCGACGGGTAGGGGTGGGGTGGGGGGGAGGGAAGGGGATATATGCCTGAACTGAATTGGAAAATGATGTATGAAATACACAAAGCATCAATAAAAATAAATTAAAAAAATAAAATAAAAATAAACAATATATGAAAAAAAAAAAAAAGAAGAAACTTCAATTTCTTTTTTTTTTTTGTCTTTTTGAGACAGGGTCTCCCTATAACCCCAGATGGCCTGGAACTCACTCTGTAGACCAGGTTGGCCTTGATCTGCCTGCCTCTGCTTCCTGAGTGCTAGGATTAAAGGCGTGCACCACCACGCCCAGCTTAAAGATGGTTCTTAGCCACCATGTGGGTGGTGGGACTCGAACCTAGGTCCTCTGCAAGAGCAGTTGTTGCTCTTAACCTCTGAGCCATTTATCCAGCCCCCGAAACTTCTACTTCTAATCCATTATATTGTCACACTTGCCAGGATATCTGAATGTTTAAGCTTGGTGTCTGTATATAAACTCATACATAATAATAAACACAGTGTTCAACAATTACTAATTTTGGACTATAATGCCATGCCCAAAAGCATTTTAGATGCCAAGAACATTATTTGATAGTTTGACTGTTATGGAGATGTGAAAGTATTATGAAATTTATACTGTCTTTATTGTAAAAGTTGCAAAATTATATTGTTAATACCATCCATGATATACATGAAGATATTTTTAGAATTGGAAGATTTAAACTAGACCTCATTCATATCATTCATATGGAAGAATTTTATGAAAGGCTGTATGCATCTTGGCTTTTGAAGAATTTGGTTCATTGCAGAAGAGCACATTCATTTAACTCCTTTAGGATGCAAATGGAAAGGTTGACTGAGCTATTTCTATGGAGGCTCACACTAAGTGATGTTTATTCTGTGACAGCTAAGTTTTTCACAGTTTGTGCAACACAAAAATAATAGAGAGCAGAGGAGACAAATACAAAGTAAGATTGGAAGTAAGGTTTATGACTGTGCATAATATCTGTTGTGCAAAATGATTAAACTTTTCAGTAAAATCTTGGTAAAACACCTAGGTTTTTTAATATTTTGCAATAGAGTCTAAAGTTCCAAAAAGAAAAATGTTTAAAATCAAGGTTTTGTTATGAATATAATCATAGGATTATAAATTTAATATACCACATATGCAAGAACATTTACCAGATGATTTTTATCATTTTTCCACATTAAATATACCAGTATGTTCTGCTTCCAAACTTGAATAGCTTACCCATCCAACATTAGCATGAACTTCTATCACTAAGTGACCTGATTATTATTTAATAAATTATGCTGAGAAGACAGTCTCAGAATTGAGCATCTCATGTTTCATTTATGTGTTTTACAAGTTCATTTGAATATATTTTAGAATTAATTTTCTTGGTTTCTATGTACAAAAATTTCTATATACATATGGCAGTATAGACTTCAGTAGCAGCAATTTAGAAAAAAATGATAAAGAGACACTGTTTTGTCATCTACATAGTCTGAAAATCATAGAATTATTAGCACAAGAACTTGAGATGTTGAGCATATTGTAAAAAGGATTTTTTTTCCCTAGGATGTCAGTTATTTCCTATATGATTAATATATGCTACATTTCAATTAATCTATATCTAGTTATCATATCAAGATAAGTAAAACTGTAGGAGCTAAAAAGGTGGCTCATCAGTAAATAGCACTGAGTGCTCCTGTAGAAGACTCAGGTCCAGTTCCCAGTACCCCCCCCCACGCCCCGGGCAGCAAATAGCTATCTGTAACTCTGGTTCTAGGAGATCGAACCCCTTTTGTGAGTTCTGTAGTCACTACATGACAGAGGTGCACTTGCATACATGCAAGCAATACACTCATATACACAAAATAAAATAAAATAACGAATAAAAATATTTTTCATGAGGATTCTATGAAATGATCTTGTGTACTACTTTAATTGACTCGTGGCTCACTGCTTATACCTAAATCCTGTGGACTCGTTAAGATGCTGGCACCACTTCTGCTCTTTGAGATTGACAGGCCCAAGAGTCTGATGATTTTCCACTGATTGCGCTTTGAAAAACTACTGCTTAAAGTGTTGCTGTTCACTCTTTTAGCATGCTTGCAGGTGAGACCTCCTGATCTCTCTATTCATTAGTTGAGCATTTTCTTTATAGCCATCTTATCAATGCATGTTTTAATTTGCTTTTCTTATAGTCAAGGCAATAGTAATCCAAGGATAGACCATATAGAGTGTGAGTTTTAAAATGTCTTGAGGGCCTTGAGAGATGGCCTAGAGGTTAAGAGCGCCTACTGCTCCTTACAGAGGCCGGGCGTGGTGGTGCACGCCTTTAATCCTAGCACTTGGGAGCCAGAGGTAGGCGGATCTTTGTGAGTTCAAGGCCAGCCTGGTCTACAGAGTGAGTTCCAGGACAGCTAGGGCTACAGAGAGACCCTGTCTCGAAAAGAAAAAAAAAAAAAAAAAAAGAGTGCAGACCGCTCTTACAGAGGACCCGGGTTTGATCCCCAGCACCCATATGGCAGCTAAGAACTGTCTGTAACTCCAGTTCCAGGAGAACTCCAGTTCCAGGGGAATCCAAGACCCTCTTCTGTCCTCCGCGGCATTGCACGACACGGGTGCACAAACCTGCAGTGCAGAGAGTACATTCATACACATACAAAAAAAAAAAAAATTAAAAAAAAGTCAAGAGGCTTCAAGATCACTTTCAACTTTCATTTGTGATTCACTGTGCCTGAGAGAGATATATGCCGTTTCTAAGGAAAATAATGTTTTGCTTTGTGGTCCCCTTTTGTAATCTTCTTTGCTCTATTTCTCTCTTCTCCTTTTACATCTGACATGTTTCTGAAGAGTACAATTGATGTCCTTCAACATACATGTTTTAACAAATTTTAGACTTTTAACATGACTATAATTATATTAATTCAGTTTGCTAATAAATACTATGTATCTTTGACCTTCCTTGAATGGAAAAAAAAAAGTTGTTCTGTTTTCAAACATTTTACCAAAAACCAATTTTATAGTTCAGATCTAGAAATGAACACAGTTAACATCTCACTGACTAGTCATGTTTCATTATGCCAAAATAATGTGATCATGGCTTACTAAACTGATTTTACCAATAATGAATGATTGTACCAGGGGAAAGGAATTATTATGAAGATATATATTGGCAATATTTGTGTCAAAATTAGTCTTTCTAAGGTTCCAATTTGCATACACATACACGAAAAATTGTATGCTTTTTCTAGTACATGATGATACTATTATATTATTTATTTGCTTGAATTTTAAAAACAGTAACATAACAAATAATAATATAAAACTGACATAACAAACAGTAAATGAATAAGCTATCTTCTCTTTGCAAATTTTCTGACTTTCATTTTTTTAATTTTTTTTTACTTTTTATGTGTATGAATGTACTGTCTGCTTGCAGGTTTGTGCACCCGTGTCGTGCAATGCTGTGGAGGTCAGAATATGGTGTCAGATTCCCCTGGAACTGGAGTTAAAGACGGTTCTCAGCAACCTTGTGGGTACTGGGGATCGAACCCAGGTCCTCTGCAAGAGCAGATGGTGCTCTCAACCGCTAGGCCATCTCTCCAGCCCCACTTTCTGACTTTCTTTCTTGCTGTATTCTACCAGAAACTTCATGACTTTTTCTAGTCATTTGGCCAAGCAAGCATTCTTTATGGTTTATCTCATGCTTCACCAATATCATTGAAGAAAACCGGGAGTCTTGTATAGTGTAGTGTAGTTAAATGTGATTTTTTTCCAGTCCTGTTTCAAAGACATTACCTTTAGAATAAAAAGAATTGAAAATCTAAGAGCAATTTTAGCTTTAAAAATTAGTTAAGGAAAAACTTACATGTTTAATGCACAGACCAAAAAAAAAAAAGTTGCATATGAATTTGGGGTAGTTTCCTGCCTAGGAGAGAGTAAGATAACAAATCATAGAAAAGCAAAATTAAGACATATGGCAAATTATTCTATAAGTTTAGCTCCTAGGAGATTGGCTAGAGTCAGTGAGTCTTGGTTACTAACTCAGGAAACCAATTGACCAAAATTAGGATTTAGTTCTATTTGGAGTCACAAAGGTTTTCTTCTTCCTCAGTATCCTTTCTTTTTTTAAGGCAAAAGTTTATTCTCATGAAAAAGAGGCAAAAATCCAGAAAAGGACATAATCACCTTGTATGGCATAACTCTGTTTGCAATATGTGCACATGTGTGTGCACACACACATTATATGCATTATCAAATATGTTATAAAGTAATAGGTGGTAATGTTAGCCCCTAAAACCATAGAATAAGAACATCCCAGTCCCAGGCATTGGCAACTTCCCTCCAAGTTGTTGGTCAGGTTATGCAAAGTGACTCCCCAAACTGTAGGTTACTGGCATTGCCCTTAATTGCCTTCCAGAAATTTTAGGTGAAGTTGCTTCAGAAACCACACACTTCGACCACAGGACTTTGAAGATTCAAGCTGGAACCAACCTGGAAACCTCTTCCCTGAGGACTAGTGCTCATAGTTTTGGAAGCTATGATGCAAGCTGCCAAGGAAGAAAAGCAATCAATAGTCCTACTTCTTGGAAAGCCTACAAATTACACCAATTATCTGCCCAACAAGATATCCCTAATGTTGCAATAATGGCCCTCTTATTTTGGGGATGATGAAAAACTATCTAATTGGACTTAAGGTCAACTCAATAGGGGGCATTCCATGCCTGGAATGGAAATTTAGGCAAATACCCATGGCTGGAGAGGTCATAGACCCCAGAGGAGAACCTTCTATTGCCATTTCCCTAAACTAATATAACTTCTAACTGCACCCTAAAAACTAATCCTTAAGCCAACAGATAAGTGTAGCTCTCACCCTTCATGAAATGGCCTATTTTTACAACAAGTAGAGATACAGAGACCACAACTAATCAGAATGCAGAGCACAGGGAACTATGGCCTTCTTAGATCGAGTGGATACATCAAAAATGCAACTCCAACACCGAAGTCTCAGTGAACATTGCAGAAGTTTCAGGGAGTGGGTAAGAGCCAGAGGACCAGGATTCCTGCTGCTAGACAGTATCTCTAAGAAATGACAGGGAAGCTACACCCATAAAATCTCAGCAGTGTAGTTTCCTATGGGAGACTTGCATAATGACCACACCAGTTGACATGCTAACAAGAATGGGAAAACCTTCACAAGGTTGTACCTCTAGATAAAGCACTATAGGCTGTCAGTGGCTGCTGAAAGAACAATCCATTTTCTCCAGGAAGTAGGTCCCAAATTGGTCATCTAATCTCAAGTGATAAACCTTAAGCACATGTAAATACTAGCATCCCTAAATGGGCTCAATAGTGGTGTGTGTGTATGTGTGTGTGTGAGTGTGTGTGTGTGTGGGGGGGTGTAGTTCTGCATGTGTAGTGCATGTGTTTGTATTTGTTTGTGGAAATAATGTAAATATAGTATTCTGTGAAAGTCTCAAAAATTTAAATTTAAGAAAATGACATAAAGTATTAAACTTTCATTGCTGTCTTATTCCTTTCCTCTGTGCTATTTTTTGCCAAGTGATTATCAACTGTCTAACATAAACTTAGTTATAAAAATCAGGAAATTTGCCTGGCATGGTGGCACACGTCTTTAATCCTAGCACTTGGTAGGCAGAGGCAGGCAGATCTCTGTGAGTTCAAGGCCAGCCTGGTCTACAGAGTGAGTTCCAGGACAGCTGGGGCTACAGGAAGACCCTGTATCAAAAAGACAAAAAATAAATAAATAAAAAAATAAAAATCAGGAAATTTATTTCAACTGAGTAATTTTAGTTTGGTTGTAATTTAACACCCTGTTTTATTTTATTTTAAAAATATTTATATTTTTGTTTAATGTGTGTGAGTATTTTGCCTGCATGTAGATAAGTGCACCTGTGCTGTGCAATGCCCATGGAGGCCAGAAGAACTGCATCAGATCCCCTGAAACTGGAGTTATGGATGGTTGCTAGCCACCATGTGGATGCTGGAAACCAAACCAGGACCTCTGCAAGAGCATTCAGTGCTCTTAACTGCTGAGCCATCTCTCTAGCCCAAATGTTCTTCAAATGCAGATCTTAATATGTATTTTAAGATGAGGCCTCAGATGATTTCTGAATGTCTCCAGCACTGAAGAAATAGAAAAAAGTTTGCTATAATTAAGTAATACCACAATCATTTAATCTGATTGCTAGTACCTGGTTGGAAATTCATGCCTAATGTGCCATTATGGTTCTATATTTTAAAATATTTCCATGGATCTGTCTTTCAAAGAAGATATACTTATCAAACAAGAAAGTGAATGTGAAAATGTCTGTTAGTATAATTTTATGGTTGTTTATCATTTTTCTTCTCCCATACAGCCTGAAAGAAATGAGAGTGAGCCAGGAAGCCAGAGGATTAAACCTGTTTTTATTGAAGATGCTAATTTTGGACGCCAGATATCCTATCAGCATGCAGCTGTCCATATTCCCACGGACATCTATGAGGGCTGTAAGTAAAAGAATATGAATAATTGTTAAGTTGAAGAAATTGCCTATCTTATATGTTCCATATTTCAGAAGCAAAATATGAGCAAATGTGGGATGTGTGTTTAGTTACAGTTTATATGAGTCTGTGGAAGGGCGAGAACTATATCTAAGTATAGCCTTTCATGTACATGTTCTGCCCTGGATTCCATCTCTAGCAACAGACACATTACAAGCAATAGCAACAACAAAAAGATCATCAGGAAAGTCTTAAGTGTATGAAGGGGAAATCTGACTTCTTTGAACAGTCTCTTTTCAATGAACCCTGGTAAGAAAGTAGGGCTCCATAGATGCCTTTCTGATTTATTGTTTGTGGTTTGTGCTCTTCTGCACTCAGAGACTCAACACCAGTCTCTGGATGAAAGGAGGCAAGGAGCTGCCAGCAGCTTCCTATAGGGAATTGGTGCATAACTGTGGCTGTGAGAACTTTCCCCTCCCAGCCTGGTCTGGGACAGCGATCTGCCACCGCAGACCCTTGGCCATGGGAGTCAGCCACACCTCCATTATGGCCGCATTAATTTCACCTGCAGTGACTGGCAATACCCTTAGACAGAAACTTCACACTGGTGGCCTCCTGCAGCCTTTGTCCAGTCAAAACCCTGTAGGCAACTGGACAATCTCTCCCCAGGTTGATACTCTGACAGAAAGACATTTTTCTAACCAAATTTTCCTTAGCACTCAACAATTAAACGCAAGCCTGATGGGCTTAAACTTACCCACATGAGGAAATAACGACAATCTGGGAATCTTGTCAGGTGGTAATGAAGATTCAGTTTGTTGTATGCAGCCCATTTTTATATAGACAGAATGATGTTATTTCTCTCCACCAATCCCAGACCCCCTGCATCACACTCTGTAAATATCATGAGCTCTGTATCACAAGCTTGTCTCAAAAGGTGTGTCAGGAGTTGATACAAGCCATTCTCACCTAGGGCAGTCAGGTTCAAATGACAGGCAGGCAATGCCTCTACCTACAATTGTTGAGTAAATAATTCTACTGTCCTAATTTGTATCAGAAACTTAGAGTATATAAATATATTCTTCAGATATCAAAATAGTGTATCTATATATTATCTATGCATAAGCAAGTATTCTTGTAAAAGTACACCAGCTAGTTAAGGGAGAATGCCGTGCATTTTAGATTGCAATTTTTGCCACATCTATCAGTTTATCTTTCTTCTCCCAACCCTAAGACAGTTAAAAAGACTTTTCCACTATATTGTAGGCTAATGATAAAATGATTTTTTTTCCAGAAAAGTAACAAGCAGTTGACCTACAAAAATTGCATGGAACTCTCTTTTGAGATGGATTCACTTTGAGCAAGGGCAATGAGTAAGGATTTAGAAAAAAAGGGGAACGCTTGTGTTGTATTATTCTAGGGCATTCTACACATTAATAAATGTGAGTCTGGTGCTAAGTAGTTGTCCCCTAAGAACATTCTGATGTTCAGTGACCCAGGTGATGGGGTCATGTGGTCCATTCACACATTCCCCAAATCCTTTACACACCTCACACTCTGGCTTCCAACATAAATAAAAAACTAGGGGGGAAAATCCACTGTACTTAAAAAAAATTTTTTTAAGATTTTTTAAATTTTTTTTATTTTACGTATATAAGTATTTTGCCTGGATAAAAAATACGCCATATGTGTGCAGTGCCTAGGAAGACCATAAGATGGAATAAAATACTTTGAAACTTGATGTATTGACATTGTCAGCCACCATGTGGGTGCTGGGAATTGAACATGAGTTCGCTGGAAGAGCTAGAAGTACTCTTTTTTTGGTATTTTTGAGACAGGGTCTCCCTTTAGTCCAAGCTGGCCTGGAGATACCTATGTAGACAAGGCTGACCTTGAATTCACAGAGATCTGTCTGTCTCTGCCTCCGGAGTAGGATTAAAAGTTTGAGCCACCATGTCTGACTAGAAGTGCTCTTAACTACAGAGTCCAACCTAAAAATGTTTTTATATGTTCTATAATTGGAGAAGCTGTAGGGTATATCAAGTATCCAGAATAATCCACGATTGTGTAAGCTCAGAAGACCTAAAGTTTAGCAGTGTCATTTATTCTGCCAAGTCTTTTAGCTTTCTCAGCAAATATTTTCTTATTTATAAAAATGGAATTAATGTTACTGACTTATTCCTAGGGCTTAGGAAACATTGGAAAAGAGGGGATGGACAGACTGTTAGAGCCATACATAACAGCAGGAGGCCTGGTGCCAAACAGTATCTTCTAGCCATAACAGGGAAGCTGTATCCCTGAAATGGCAACACTATTCCTGCCTAACAAAACCCACCTGAAAATAACACCAGTTAACAATGCCAGCATAGATGGAGACATTTCATGAAGCCCCAGGCCTAGATGAAGAGCAGCCGGCAGCAGGCAGTCAGTTTTTTTCGAGGACTAGTTCCCTGTAAGATTATTCAGTCCTGAGTGGTCAGCCCTTAATCCACACACATTCAATGTATTTGAGAAGAGGGGTAACATGAGACATTTATGCAAACAAGAAGTAAAAGAACTTTTAAAAATTTTATTATTTGTTTATTTTTATGTGTATAACTCTTTTGCCTGATTATATGTAAGTGCACTTGTGCATGCAAAGCACAAAGAACAGGGTGTCAGGTTTCCTAGAGCCGGAGTTACAGATGGGTAGCTAGGTTTTGAGAATTGAACCTATGTCCTCTGCAAGAGCAGCTGGTGCTCTTTACTACTGAGCCATCTCTCCAGCTCCATGAACGAAACTTGTAAATTAGCTTTTTTTTTTTCTTGAGGCAATTTTGTAGAGAAGAAAATGCACATGTGCTTCTTGATATACAATAAGCTTCATCTTTTTAAAGTCATATTTTTATTCATGTCTCCCCTTTTTATCTTCATTATGTGGTTCTGACAATGGAGCCCAGACTCTCATACTTGCTGGCAAGCGCAATGCCACCGAGCCTGATGCTCAGGCTGGTTTCTCCATTTCAGCATTTTATTTTATTAATTTATTGTTTTTATTTTATGTGTATGAGTGTATTGCCAGCATGCATGTAAGTGCACTGGTTTCATACAATGCCTGGAGGTGGGAGGTGGTCAGAGGAGGTTGTCAGATCCCCTTGAACTAGAGTTACAGATGATTGTTAACCACATTTTGGTGCTGGGAACCAAACCTGGGTCCTCTACAAGATCAGCCAATGCTCTTAACTACTGAGCCATCTCCCCAGCCCCTGTTTCAGCATTTTCAAGGCAAATGCACTATTTTCAGCCTCTCAGTTCTTTTAAGATTTCAATCACATAATTTTTCTCACTCTCAGCAAAAAGGAGTATATATGTAGTTTATTGTTATATGAGAAATAAAAAGTTTCTTTCTATCCCATTTCCCACTATTAATTCCAAATACTTACTCGGAACATTGCATTATTTTTTGAGCAAATGTTTTATTACAATTCCTTTTTTTTTTTTTTTTTGGTCTTTTCGAGACAGGGTCTCCCCGTAACCCCAGCTGTCCTGGAACTCGCTCTGTAGACCAGGGTGGCCTTGAACTTTTTAGACAAGATTAATCCAATACTAATCTTCATGTTTATGTTTCTCAGTTTTTTCCTATCTATCTATCTATCTATCTATCTATCTATCAAATTATGTATCTATCTGTCTGTCTATCTATATTATTATTTGTGCATTTCATACAATACATCTTAATCCTATTTAGGCCTCCTTCTTCTATCTCCTCCCCTTCCACACACTGGATTTCAAGCATTCTGTACTATATGCTAAGGCTTATTAAGTCAACTTTATGTCCCTACTTTATCACCTTATATACTTTCAGATTTTCTATTCTCCATTAATGTATTAGATTTGTCAACAAAATAAGTTTATATGTCTTTGCATTTACACTGGAAAAACAAACATGGCAGAATATAAAAATGTGATTCAAATGTTTTGGGCTTTGTTTTCCTCCCTGACTGTGGGTCTTGGGGCACTATTCCAAACAGTGTGACTGTGGGTCACAGGGCACTATTCCAAACAGCATAAGTGGTTGCCCACACAGGATGCTACCTTTAGGGTTGTAATAAGGAACTTATAATAGTGTTTATTTCATTTTCTGGTATTTCACAAATTTTTTTCTTTCTTATTCCTGAAATTTAGTAATTTACAAATGACAAATAGTTGTATTCTGTAGCCTATTTTGTTCAGTGTACACATTTACATGAAAGATTAGAATGAGAAATAAAGGAAAGCATTATGGCTGAAACAACTCTAGCATGGCTCTGCCTGCTTATCTGTTTGTTTCTTAGTGGGAGCCATCTGGTAATGTTAATCAAAAGAGTCTATTGGCAGATTCATAGATTACTATTTGACTATTAGAGAACCAGGGTTGTCCATGACAACTAAGGCGCTTTTACATGACAATCATCATTTTCTTTATTTTTAAAAGATTTATTATATTTAATTATGTATGTTTGTATGCCTTTAATGGGTATGTGTTCCCGAGTGCAGGTGCATGAACAGGGAATCAGATCCTAGAAGCTGGAGTTACAGGCTGCTCAAAGCTCAAAATGGGTGTTGGGAACTAACTGAGCATTAAGCTCTCTTAACTGTTGAGCCCTCTCTCTGAGTCCTGGGCCTGGTTCAAGATGTGAGCGCTTAGCTTCTGCTCCTACTCCAGCCTCCTCCACCGACTTACCTTCCTTCCTCCTCCATGAGGGACTCTTGTCCCTTTGGAACCTTAAGCTAAATAAACTCTTCCTTATATAAGTTCCCTTGGTCACAGCATTTCATCACAGCAACAGAAAAGTAAGTAAGATAATACTACATGAATCCTATGCCTGCATAAGTCAGAAGAGGGCTTTGGAACCCATGGAACTGGAGTTATATTTGGTTGTTACCCACCATTTGCATGATGGGATCCTCTGCAAGAGCAGCCATTGCTGAGCCTTCCTTCCTTCCTCCCTCCCCTCCCCTCCCCTCACCTCCTTGCCTTTCCTCCCCTTTCCTCCCCCCTCCCCTCCCCTTCTTTCTTTCTTGTGTATTTTTATTGAATTTTTTCCATTTCATACAAAACATCTTAATCATCTTTACACCCCCCTCATCTAGACCTCCCATAACCCTCCTCACCAGATTTCATACATTCCGTCATATATGTTAAGGCCTATGGAGACTAGTTAGTCTACCTGCACATGTCTCATGGCAAATTCATCCACTGGAGTCTGGTCAGCTTGTCTAGAGTCTCTCTCTTAAAGACCAAGTCAGGATCTCTCTTTAAATCTGGAATTTATTGATACAGTGAGCCTGGCTATCCAGTGAGCCATAGGAACCCACCAATCTCCACCAGATTGATACAACTGCTGGGGTTATTCACTTACTTCCTGTTGTATATGGCTTATTACTTAGTTCTGGCTATCTGAACTCAGGTCTTCCTGCTTGTATTTTAGATGCTGAGCCATCTGCCTAGTTCCCTATTTTCTTATTCTGCTTTTATTATTTTACCAAAATAGCATTCATAATTAAAGCCTTAATGTATTTTCCCCCAGAACAGATGTGAAATATGATACACAAAGAAATGCATAAATTTTTAAAAGAATATTAATTTTCACCTAGAACACACTATTTTAAAAAATGTTGCAAGAATTTTGGCTTCATATAAATGTTTTTGTTTCCAATGAAAACCATTTTGTATGGATTTGCAGAAAATAATTTTAAGAGTCATAAAAAATAAAATTATTACTTTTTGAAAGTCAGTATGACAAAATGTTTCATTGTATGTTTTTAGACACTGTGGGGTACTATTTGGAATATGTCTTACTTGAAAATACATAAATGCTGAGTCTTTGGACCATACATTCAATCTCATTTTTCTTAGCATTGCATCCTCAAATGCTAAAATCCCCTCATGTGTCCTGCACACCTTTAAAATTCATTTCCAGCATTTGGGTTACATGAGTAAATGACAGTAGTTAAATCAGAAATGTCAACAAGATCTGGAAAATATTGTGATTCCTGGTATTCTTTAGTCAGTTCCTTAGAACAAGACAGATATAGAGGAGTGTTCTAGATTTCCATATTTAATGAATATGAAAGTGCATTTTAATTGAAGGCCTGATGTAAGGAAACAGGCTCTTCTTTCACTCAGTCATTTTTGTAGCTACATTCTCAGAAGCAATCTCATGCTCAAATTTCCCAAAGGAGATAACTTTTAAAGTCTCTTAAATTTAAATGTGATTATTTGCACTCAGTGATATATTTAAAATTTCTGATTTTTTTTATTTAATTGGCATGTCATCTGAAAGTTTCCTGTTTGAGAATTTCACTGGTTGCTACTTTTAATTTTGAATCACAGAAACATTTAGTTTTCAGAACTCATTTATCAGTTTATAGAAGATGAACAACAACAACAAAAAGCTCTAAATATTTTGACCTAATTACTTTTCTGTCAATTTATTTGCTTATTTGATTGTTTATTTGCCAGTGCTTGGAATTGAGCCCAGGGCCTTGGACATACTATGCAGGGTCTCTATCACTGAGCTACAGCTCCAGTTTCCCACATTTGTTTTTTTAAAAAAGATATATTTACTATTTTATGTAGATGTGTGTGTGTGTGTGTGTGCGCGCACGTGCACAACTATGTGAGTTTGTGTGCACCACATGTATGCAAGAACCCTTTGAGGCTAGAAGTGGGTGTTGGATTCCCTGTAACTGGAGTTACAGATGGTTGTGAGCCACTATATAGGTTCTGGGAACTGAACCAGAGTCCTCTGTAAGGGAAGGTAGTGTTACTAATCACCAAATGATCCCTCCAGACCCATCACAAATTTTGTTTTTCAATAATAGAATTTTACTGATTTTTAACCATTTCAGACTCAAGCTTATGGAATGTCATCATAATAGAGTATTCCATAGTTTTATAAATTAATAAGATTTATGTTAATATTTGCTTACATAATAAAGTTCCTTTAGAATATATATAGTTTATGAAAGTAATAAACAGAGATTTGAGCTTGTATAAAGTTACAAGTATCTAATAATTTTGTCCTGAATCTAAGGCAACTATGATCCAAATTTTAGAAATGGAAAAATATGAACATATTCTTATTAGTAAAATGTTAGTTTTGAAAATACATGGGAATTTTCAGGAATTGTGCAGTCTTTGGTAGTCCCACATGCTTTACTAAAAGTAGTTTTTATAAATAAATTTAGTGGCTAGAGAGATGGTTCAGAGTAAAGAACACTCACTGTTCTCCCAGAGGACCTGGGTTCAATTCCTATCAACCACAGGGTTGCTAACAACTATCCATAATTCCAGTTCCAGTGGACATGACACCTTGCTTAGGTGTCTGTGGACAATGCATGACATGGGTCCACTTACACACATGCAAGCAAAACCTTCATGCACATAAAATTAAAATAATACATTACATATTAAAAATAAATTCAACTACTAATTAATTGCCACTTACACTTTCATTATACTTCCTCTTGCTCCATATTTATCTTGTATTGAAGGATATAGCTGCTGTATCTTGAGTTACAGTATATTAATTTCACAGGGAACAGCTGTTTGCCATGTCTTGTGTGGAAAGTAGTTTATGTTCTTCTGTATGTTTCAGCGAGTGATTTGCTCCAAGGAATTGGCACCATTGAACTCTAGACCACTGAGGATGACATTTTGCCATATGCTTGTACTCTTAGCTACTAAAGGGGCTAATTTGAGAAGATCACTTGAGCAAATGAATTCATGATTATCCTGGGTAACACATAAGTTCCCATCTCAAGATAGATGATAGATAAGATTTACTGATAGATGATAGATAGCTAGAGAGATAGAGATGAGAGATAAGATTTATATAGATATTAGATAGATAGAGATGATATAGATGACAGATGGATAGATAAACAGAAGATAGATGATAGATAGATAGATAGATAGATGATAGATAGATAACAGATGCTATGTTTTAAGGCACCATTACAATTATGACTGAATTATGAAACAGCCTGACTCTCAGCATTTGTTTTAAGCCCAAGAATTGGACCTTAACTCTGGAAACTGTTCCTTCAGACTTCTCTTGGAGCTGTGCTCCTAAGCCAGGCTTGACTCATGTTTTTATTGAAACAGTATCTCCAGCATGAAATAAGGAAGTAGAAGTCAGGACATACTCTTATGAGAGATTCTTGCTCTTTGACATCCAGACCTAGAATATCACACCCACAATTACAAATAGACTTCTCAATTTTTCCCATTGTGTACAATGAGAAAAGCATACTGCTTTCAGTACTTTGATATTTAACACATATATATATTTATTCATACTCTGCTCTACACTATCCTAGGTAAATGGCAAGAAGGGTGCTGAGGACTTCAGATCTGGGTAACAATCACAAAAGAAGCATAGCACTTAGCGAACTTGTTTACATTATGAACAGTAAGTTTTTAGTTGCAGGGCTATGTCAAAGTTCTGAGACCAGATATTTATATATATACTATATATAGAGCGTAGATAGCTATCCAGATCATTACAGGCCAGGCCGACAGAGAGATCGAAATTGCTCTCGCGTAGATAGATACCTATATTATATACACACATATATATATGTGTGTGTGTGTGTGTGTGTAGAGAGAGTGAGCAAGAGAGAGATAATGGTTAGATAGATTATAGATAGAGATGGATAGATTGATTAAATATTAAATGATAATTAAATAATTTAAATAAATAATTTTCATTTTATTGAATAATAATTTTCATTTTATTGAATAATAATTTTCATTTTATTAAATAATAATTTTCATTTTATTTCACAAAAAATGCATTTTCCTTTGTCATCCCAACAAGTAACAGGTGATACTATTATACCTTTTATAAGATAAAATACTTAACATTAAATTGATTGACAAGCTCAAAGTAAATCAAACTGTCTGAGTCTCTAGCACCAGAAATGGTAAAGGCAGATACAAATAAGAGATATTTTTTCTTGGGCAAAGTTTAAAATAATAAAATGATATCTTATCATTAAATTCACAAGAATTTAAAATGTAAAACCATCAAGACTGTTAGAAGTGAATCATGTTACAAGTCAAAACACATAAATCTAATATTATGGAAATTAAAATTACACAGGATCATGTGGAAATTATAACATAGTGCAAAAATGCATAGGTTTTTTTTTAATAAAAATCAACAAAGTTGCCCTGTTGTTAGCTCTGTAATCACAGGACATATCAGATTTTATTTGCTCCCCACAAAACCTTTACGCTGAGTGAATCGTGAAGAGCTTTCTAAGAAAAAGAAACTTTCAAAATTTTAAAATTTTATCATAATACAGGAGAAAAATGTGAAAAATTTATCCACTTGTATTAGTTTCAATTTCAGTCAAACAAAAATTAATTGTGAAATACATAAAAGGAGAAAAATAGCAAGATAAGCATAAGTGAAGCTCATTTTAAAATAACCATGAAAATGCCCAGGAGGCAGAGGCAAGTGGATCTCTCTGAGTTCCAAACCAGGGCATCCAGTTAGATATTCATATTGACAATGTTTGTCTCTAAAGAACAAATATCTTGGCTCTTAAAATCTTTCTGCCCGAATGCATGATCTGGGGTGGGGTGGGGGGAAGGGAAAGGGGAATATATCTAAATTGAACTGAAAAATGATGTCTGCAATACACAAAACATCAATAAAAGCATTATATTAAAAAAACCTTTCTGCCCCTCTTCTGCAATGTTTCCTGAGCCCTGGGTGGATGAAGCTGAATATAAGTAGCCAGCCTGTCCAAGGAACCAGACTCCTACTCTTCACAGTTTTCCCATTCAGGCCCTTTCAGGTTCCTGGAGAAGTTTCTTTAAGGAGAGTTAAAAGGTAGTTAATGCCTTCTTCAGCCCTTGTTCTATGAAGTGATGCAAGACCAAGCAGAAAAATATTCTACAAGCTCCTAGAACCTTGTTCATATGAACCTACAGCATTGGTAACAGCATGCACAAGACCCATATAAGCTCAGCTGGACAAAATCCCAGCACAGAACTGCAGAAATAGGTAGCTTATCTGAACCTTGGCTGAGGAAATATTGGCAGCATATGGTAGTCAGGTGAGGAAGCCCTGGCCTTCTTTAGAAAAAAGAACCTGAATAAACTAAACTGGATGACTAGAGCTCAGAAGATGAGCTGGCACTGAAGAGTGAATGGGGAGAGTAATTAGGCACAATAATCTCTACCATAAATGACAGAAGGTATGAACTCTGGGTTGGGGCGGGCAGGTGCCAAGGGAGAAGTGGGTATAATGGCGATTAAGAGTGACTGAAAATTATGTAGGAAACACATAGAAATTCAGTAAAAAAAAAAAAAGGAACAAAAATCTTTGAGTATAGCAAGTGATCCAGTGAAAGAATAATTCACTGCAATAAAATAACTGACCAATTATTAGAGAGATTGAGATGTCTAAATTTATTACATGTCTTTTGAACCAATTTATGAAGATTAAGCATTCTACAAGGATAAACTCATATTTAACTAAAATGTAAGAAAAATACAGCTTCCAACAACAAGTTCTCAGTATCCTAAAAAATAATTTTATTTTATTTTTTTGTTGTTGTTGTTTTGTAATAGTAATAGTTGTCATTTTTTGAACTCTTGAATGCTAGATATTTGGTATGTGATATTCAAAATCTTCATGACAAAGCTGTAAGGAAAGCTCCCTGTTCTCTTTTATAGATGAAAATTCCATAGCTCAGTGTCATGAGCTGACATGCTGGGGTCTGGCTTTGGGTTGTCTGATGTCTGTTTTCAATCCAACATGAGTAAAGCAAGCTTCACGATTCAAGGTTACAGTCTTGTCCTTGGGTGTTTCTAGTGCTTTTCTTGTTGGCTTATTGATAATTCTCCAAACAGTAAAGTGAGATGAATAGAGAGGGCTTTTGTTCGCAAATAATTCAAAATACTCTCATGTTCTATAAATTATACCAAATTTGTTTTGTAGCTAAATTATTCTAAGAAAAATGTGTATTTAACAGTTTGCTAATAACATATTGGAACTCAAAGCATGCTTTCAACTATTTGGTCTAAATTTTACACTGTAGTGATTTGTTCTTGTTTAAATTTCTTTTAACAACCTGATTTATATGAGCTGGCATGAGAGAACCCACATAAATGTCCTAATTCATTAATGCTCTGATATAAAACCCCAACCACTTTACCTTTGTAATTTTCAAAGCAATCCTTTTCTAAACTTGTATTGACTCAAAATATGAATTTAAATAAAAATACAAAAATAGAAAGGTTTTCATTATGTTGTTGTTATGTTTGTTTCTTACTGATTTTGTTTAAGCAGAGGGTTTTCCTGTCATCAAGTTTTAATTATAAAGCATGCCTTATTCCACGATAAAGAGTTTCATGCTAACTTATTAAAAGATGCCTGTCTTTAGAGAATACCAGTAAGATGTGTTCATGGTTCTAATATTAGTAAAGTAGCTTTTCTTTCATCTTTTAAAATGGAATTTAAATTAGAAAGGCTTGATTCTGAATCATCCAGACAGAAATCTGATTAAATGCTCAAAAAGGGCATTCTTGAAAGAACAATTCCACCTGTAGCAAAGTGATCATCTATTGTAATAAAGGGATTAGCTAAATGATTAGTATTGCTCATCATTAGGAGCACAGCAGGCAAAGTGTAGGATCATCATGAAGAGACACCGGGGACAAGCCTGAAGTTCAAACACAGACTTTAGCCTGGAGCAATTTGACCATATTTAATAAGTCAGGAACAAAGAGAAGCAATTTTACTTCTGTGAAAAATCAGGTATTTACTTGTATTATCTTTATTGAGTTTTTATAATGTGTGCAAGATCACAGCACCACTGTATTCATTTTCTGATGAATGACAGAGATACAGTATTATTTTAATCACATAGATGCTGATATTTTAGTACATTTTGACCATTTGTTAAGATTATAGAGTCACAGACTAATTCATATTATCAGTTTTATAGATTTTGCAAATTGCTTGGGGCTAAATTATGTTTCTTCCAAAATTTAGAAGTTGAAGCTGTCACCCTTTGTGTCACTGTTTTTGGAGATGGAAAATTTAGGAAGTTACCTTGTTAAAATGTATCATAAGGGTAGGACTTGCCTCTGACAGTGCTAGTGGCTTTCTAAAAAGGGAATACAGTCTGTGTCTGTCTTTGGTTCCCTCTCAGTTGACCACCTTCTTCATCTTGCAGCTGCCTCCAGAATTGTGAGAAAGTACACCTGGGTTGTCCAAGCCATCTCATTATGATATGCATTATGACAGCCCAAGTAGCCTAACATTCAAGCTTACATTGAAAGAAAAATTAGTATAAGCTCAAAATCCTACACAATATACCTCAAAATCCTACACAAAAATAAATACCAACACAATCAGTGAATGTCCTTTTATTTATATTGTTTTTAATATTTTATTATTTTTATTTTATATATATGACTGTATTCCCTGCATGTATGTAAGTACCTGTGACCTGTGATGTGCAATGCCCACAGAGGTCAGAAGAGAGCATCAGATTCCCCTGGAATTGTAGTTAATGTCGGTTGTTAGCCACCATGTGGATGTTGGGAATAGAATCTGGGTCCTCTGCAAGAGTGCTCTTAACCAGTGTGACATCTCTCCAGCCCCTTAATTTTAGTTTTTAGACTGAGTCTCCCTATAGCTCCAGCTGGCCTGAAATTCATGTTGACCAAACTGGCCTCAATCTCACAGAGATCTGCCTGCCTCTGCCTCAGGAGTGCTGAGATTAAGGACTTGTACCACCATCATTTTGATGTTTCTGTACCATCCCTGCACTCTATGGTTTAGAACTATTTGGTTGCTCAATGTAAATGTGCTAGACTCTATTTTGCATTTTAATTCAGTATTGATTTTTGTGTGTGTGGTTTTTTTTAATATTTTTGGAGACAGAATCTTGTAATGTTGCTCAGGCAGGCTGGAACTTCTGGACTCACGTGACCCTCCTTGTCAGCTCCTCGGGTAGCTAGGGGTGGCAGCTCTACCACTTCACTGCACTAAATTCAGAATCTCAATATCAGCATTTTACCTTGAAGGGATTGAATGAAATGTGGGCATATATAATAAGAATAAATGGATAAATCTTTTTCATAGGAGAATTAATAAGTACCTAAAATCTCAGATAAATTTATACAGTTACCAAAGGAGTTTTGAAATGAAAAGTAAAAAAAAAATGTAATAACTTGATGGATTACTCATCACTCAGAATAGAGTAACCTGTGTCTAAGATGGTCCTTGAGTCTCTCTGATATATTGCTGTTTTATTATTCTATACAGATATTATTGGACTATGTGTGCTGAAAAATGGATTGTATTTTAGAACACTCTTGCCAGGACTGAATTGTGAAGAAATAAACAAACTTTAATTTTCTTGCCCATTATTTCCATATTTATATGCAGTTATGAAACATTGATATTATATAGGTGTACATTCAGCTAATTCATATTGTCTGGATAATTGTATAATATAATTAGAGCAATTTTCCAATAAATTCCTCTCACTTTATATTCTATAGCTATTATTTTGTACAACTTCTGCATGTAGTTCATTGAGAAAATCTGACTTAATTTTGTTAGATTTAAAAAAAAAATTTTTCCCTGAAACAGGATACTTGTCATTTTAAAATAATAAAGTGACCTGGATAAATAATGTCATAAAAACAGCATCAAAAACTCTTTAGTCAGAAATTAAATTTTCAACCATTGTTTAATAGTCAAGTTTCCAAATCTGTGAAGGTATTGACAAGTCTCTTCCTCCCTAGATAGGAACTACTGGATGCCTCCTGTGGAGAGGGGCATACAGAGGTTGGCATGTCCTGGCTGCTGTGTGAACGTTTCCCCAGTAGGTAGATCCACAAGTGAAAGGAGTGTACATCAGGACAGAGTTACCCAGTATAGTCACTTAGGTGACTGCGTGCCATGGGGTCTTCTAAATATTTAAGGTTGTTCTTCTGAGAGAGAGGTTTATGAGTTACAGTGTTCATGATTTATTGAGTTTTTTAGGTTGGAGGATAGATTCTTGTTTTCTGTGGTTCTATTGATAAAACTCATTCTTTATTCTATTTATGAACTTAATGCCAACTTTCTCCATGGCACTAATGATATTTTAGATTTGCTCCCTATGGGAAGTCTAGGAAAACAGTAAAATCTTGCTTGCTTCATGCCAGCCTCAAAAGATGCACAAGCTAGTTAAAATGGGGATGTGAACTCTCCTATAGGTTTTAATGTCTTGCTCTGCCTCTCTTATATTCCATTATGAGATGTGGATCATATTGTTTCGAATTTGGCCAATATTTAGGAAACTCTCACTGAAGATGGTTGAGAGAGCTTACTTTTCATTTATCAGCTTGCACTGGGTGTAGCTCAGTGACATAGTGATGTAGTGATCTCACCTGCTCCAAGTCCTGGGTTCAGTATTAATTTGAGTCAGTTAAGAACACTTGGAAAAGTTCAAGAATCTATGTCAACATTTATAACTAATATTGGTATCAAAACTATATTTCCCATTCAAGAAAGTTAACAAACCCAGCTTGGTGGCACCTGCCTTTAATCAGCACTCCAAGGCTGGAGTCTACAGAGAGGCACTGTCTCAAAAACAAAACAAAAATCCTCAAAATAAATAAATAAAGTTTTAAAAATATAGCAATATTATGTGTAGATCACTTACTTAAATGCTAGTATTCTCTCTATTACACAAGTCAATGTCAATGCAAGGAGACTCTCACCTCCCTTCCCTTAAGAACCTCCCAGAACTGATAATTTCTAATGTCTGTTCTTAGAAGATAACTCAAATATTGTAAACATGGTTACTAAATTTCTTCCATTGGTATTTTTTGCACCTTATAAAGCTCATTCTTATAAAGAAAATATTCTATAAAATATTTCTAAAAAGAATATCAATGATTTATATGATGCCTCATATTGTAGAATTTTCTGATTGTTTAGTGGAGAACACAAATAGAATTTGTGTTTCTTGCTTCTGAAAAGATTAAAAAGGAATACACCAAGAAATGAAAAAGGTTGTGTGCCCAATTCAGTGCCTCAGTGTGTTGAAAGCCAGAGTTAGATGTATACTTGGCTAGCTTTTATGATGTGTATAACAAGTGACAGGCCATTCAAAGGTTGAAGAAGAAAGATAATGAAATCTTAAATTAGAATAGCTTCTACAACAGACTGACAGTGCTGTTCACAGCAAATTAAAAAGGGATTGACAATTGCAGAGAAAGCAGCACTCTGGAATCTGAGATGAGGACTTTTTAATCATCTGCCATTTTATTTATTTCATGGATAAAATCTTACTTAGTTCTTACTAGAGATAATAGGTCATTTTAAATATTTTTCTACTAAAATACTAAAAGAGAAAGGCTAAAAAATGTCAGGGTTATTTGTCCTAAAATAGAAAGATCACATTTCAAAATCATGAAAGTATAAGCTATGCCAAGAGGTAAAATGGATTTTCACGGTGTTTATTGTTGTTTGATTAAACCCAACCCTATACAACTTTCAACTTACTGAATATCAGATGAGGTTTTGAAAAAAAAGTGAAGCCGTGGAGTGTTTTAAGTTCATATCAGAGTTCTCTGTGATCATGCTTCAGTTTTATATAAAATATATAAATTATGTTTTGACTAGTAACTGGAATGGGATGGAAGAAATACCCCATTATTTTATTTCCAGGTCTGTGATGATGAGTTAATATTTCTCTACTTTCTTATGATTATCAGTCCTGTGGAATCACACTTGTCAGGCCACTTTGGATACAAAGCAGAAGGTCCCATAAGGGTAAAACATGTAGTTGGTGTATAAAGTACAAAGGCTTTGTATTTTACAGAACATAATCTTCAATGAGAATACTAGTCTTTGTGTGCAAAAATGATTCTTTCTACTTAATATTGAAATTTTATAAATCACAGGGCTTCTTTGAACTGAAAAAAAATATTTTCATACAATAATTTGTTTGTTCATCTTCTTTATTTATTTTTTATAATTTTATTTATTTCTGTATGTGTATGAATGTACTGTGTGCATGCAAGTTTGTGCACCCGTGTCGTGCAATGCCGCGGAGGTCAGAAGAGGGTCTCGGATTCCCCTGGAACTGGAGTTCTCCTGGACGGCCGAAAACCGTCTGAAACGCCTGTTCATCTTCTTTAATTAATCAGCTCCTTCCAAAGCTAACAATAAAAACACCAAAAACTACAAGAAGAAATATAACTGGAAAAATGATAATTTTTCAGGAACTAATTAACATCTTTTTAGTAAGTAGATAAATGGATATTATTTATAATTTATTTACTATTTATTATTTGAAATTTTTATTATCAAATTAAAAGTAAGTTTTATATGCATTGTAATCTTTCAGATTCTAGGTGAAAATAAAACTTATCCAATAATTTTGTATATGTGTGTATAAAATATATTAATTACATTTGGTATTTTATCCTTACCACTCCTTCATCATTATTTTTCAATTACTGTTGCCTAGTCTAAGAAAACATAAGTAAATACAGCAAAAATGAGTAAGACCTCCAGATTTTTTTAACAGACTTAATTAAAAAGCAAATATAGCTTTTTTTAAAAAAAATTAGTTCTTTTTTCTTTTTTTTTTTTTTTTTTTTCTTGTCTTTTTGAGACAGGGTCTCCCTGCAGCTCCAGCCATCCTGGAACTCACTATGTAGACCAGGCTGGCCTTGATTTCACACAGATCCACCTGCCTCTGCCTCTCGAGTGCTGAGATTAAAGTCATGTGCCACCATGCCCAGCTGAAAAATCAGTATGTAAAGGGATGAAATAGTTGTTGCCAATTTAAAACAGAATTCCAAATAGGATTTCTATAAAAAAAATATTTTAATGGGAGACTTCATTTAAACCTTATTTATTATTTATTTTATGTGGATAAGTGTTCTGCCTACATGCATGCAAGTGCACCTGTTTCATGCAAAGCCCATGGATACCAGAAGAGAGCATTGGATCCCCTGGAACCGGAGCCATGGACAGCTTTTGCCCACCATATGGGTGTTAGGAACTGAACCTGGATCCTTCGGAAGAGCAGCCAGTACCTTTAACTGCTGAGCCATCTCTAGTCTCTCTCAAAATCTTTTGAGAATTAGAAGCCTCTTTCAAGTTTCCAGCTTAAATAACTGAATGCTAAGTAATTATAACTTTAAAACCAAGGGTAACATATTCATTTTAATGGAGAATACCATTTACAGATTTTAGTTTTACTCAAATCAGTTTTTATATTTATTGATATTCGCAGTTCACTTCTATCACAACTTATTGTCTTAAACTGTTTCCTACTGTTCAAATTTTTACCCATAGAGGTCTATATTTATTCAATTTATTGTCTGCTATTTATTATCCTCAAAGGATAATGTAGGTTGTTTTTGTAGATTCTTAAAAGACTTGCCAAAGTAAGGAAGAACCACATTTTGAAATATGGAGTACATTTGACATCAGTAGAGAAGGTTCTTGCAATAAAAATTTAAGGACTATAAAATAAAAATTTAAAGTTATTCTATTAAACATTTAAACAGTTCTTCAGCAAAATTAGTCTGACAAGGTTACTATTCATAAAATACTCCAAAGGACTGACATAAAGGTGTTCTAGTTTTGTTTCCTATGGCTCCGATAAAATACCACAGCAAAAGCAACTTGCTCTGCAGATTACACCCCAGCAATATTATATGTTGACTAAGTTCTTTATATAGTCTAAATTTTGACATGGCTAATAGATGGCCATAAGTATTTGTAAATATAAATTTACTGGTCAATTTGTGATAGATTTTACTATTTTAATTTATAGATTTTTGTATCTGAAATGTTATTGTTTTTAAACTCTAAATATGAGATCACATCCAAGGCTTTTAAGTTAATAGTATGTAGTCTCCTTTAAATAATTTTATAATTGTGAGTTTATAGATTTTATATACTTCATTAAAGATCACTATTTTTACTAAGAATTTTAAAATATAAGTAAAACACTACCATTAATGTGATTCCTATAGACAAACAGTATTAAATATACATGTCCAGGGGATTTACGCCTATTTATGCATTGGATATTAAATGTCCAATTGCAATCATTCTTGGAAAAAGATTGCTAAGACCGAAAGTGACTTACATTTTTATGTATTCCTTTTTCAGGTTTATTGCTTTTTATTTATATATATGTGAGTGTTTGTGTTTGTGTGTGAGTGAATACTTTATGTCTGTGAGAGGCCAGGAAAGGACACAGTCTCCCTTGGATCTGCTGTTGGAGGCAGTTGTGCTGGGAACTGAACTCACATTCTCAGCAAGAGAAGAAAGTGCTCTCATCCCTATTTTTATGTAGTCTAAGAAAAGCTGAATATATATATATATATATATATATATATATATGCATATACACATCTATATCTACACATACACACATATACACAGGACCAATTTGTAAGTTTCTAATTATGCAATTGTTTTAACTATTACAAGGAAGAGGAAAAATCAATATGAAAGTGAAAATAGGCCATTGACTCAGGGTGATTCATGTATTATTGTGTGTTATAAAACTACACTAAATTCTCTTAGGAACCTTTGGCATCCAACAGCATAGTCATATTTTAATCTCGTTGCTTTCAAGAATCAGAGGATGTGCCACCAGTTCTCCTGTATTAATCCAAGCAAGCATTTTACTTCAATCAAATCTTCCCCATAGACTAATGTACCACAGATTATTGCAAAGCTGTTTCTGACTTTCTACCTTCTCTTAGATTGGTTATGCTTGCATTTACATAAGTAATTACTAACAAAGACCTAGGGTAAAGATTTACTTTGTGTTAGAGTAGTTTCCTAGCACCTTTCAGGCCAAGCATCACAAAACAAAACAAAACAAAACAAAACAAAACAAAACAAAACAAAAATCCAATAATAACCAACTGATTTCAGAAAAGATTGTCTATTTTCAAAGATTGTAGTTTTAATAAATTTTAATCTAATCATTCCATAGATGCTATCTTAATTCCTCCATTGTGCTATAAAGAGCCTGCTTCAGACACACAGGAGGATATGATTACCCACCCCACAAGCAGTGGGTACTAAAATGAACCTAAGCCTATTCAGAGGGTGGGTTCCAGCTGGTGGATGTCCTTGCCAGAATCAGATCCTCAGGGGTTTTCTTTCTGCCCCATGACAACCTGGGGTGAAAGAGACAGATGGGACCCTCTGTCAACCTAGTTCCCTGGTTTGAATGATGGCACAGACAAAGGCTATTAATCCCTGTAGTATACCTGGATTCCACAAATAGCAAACCACAGCACGTAAAATAGTTTTGTGATTTAATACATTTAAATCATGTGCATAAATATATCAAGACACAAACAAAATATATTCTTGCTGTTTCTACCTTGAAACGTTATTATTCATTTTCTTTTATCATCTACATATCCCCCTAGACATAAAATTGGTAACTAATCAGCTCAAATATAGCTTTCTTTACCTCTCAGAATTTGTCCAGAAATGTTTAAATCTAAAATTTTTAAAGCCAGAGACAGTGGCACACACACACATGTAATCCCAGAATTTAAGACATGAATGCAGAGGATCAGGAGTTCAGGTACAAGACCATCCTCAGCAACACAGTGAGTTCATGACCACACTGGGTTATATTGGACTCCAACACAGAAAACATCCCAAACCCAATCAAACAAACAAATAAAAACCAAACCAAACAAAAGTAGATAGCAAAAATTCAAAATTCTAATATAAAATTTTTATTTCCTAGATATATTTGAGACACTTTTTCTATATCATAAGGCCATAATGAAAATTCTCCTAGACCTATAAAATAAATCCCACTACTTCTCTTCTTCATACTATTTTTTTTTCTTTCTTTTTAATCCAGACTTTAAGAATATGACAGTTTAGGAAAAACAAGTCCTACAGCTTTTTTTCTTCAAATGTTAGCTTGTAGCTACTGAATTTAAACTCCAACGGTTTTAAATTTATGCTTTTGCTCATTTCCAAATCAACACTCATATTAAAATATTGTATAATTATACAAATCTTACATGTTGAAGTAATAGATCTAATTTATTACTGAGTCTTATAAAACTCTAAATTTATGACCTCCAATATGTGATGTTAATGGCTACTCCTACCGACTAAATTATCCTGCTGCTAATTTATGACAAAATTTAACAGAAGTAACATGTGTTCTGTAATTATTAGGGCAGAAGCTAAATCCAACTTAAGAGATTGAATCAACATAGGTTAGTATATTATGGAGAAGGAAATATATTCAAATTGCCAGTATGCAGTTTGACTGCATTACAGGAGCCACATATCATTATTTTAATGCCTTTGTGGAAGCTTGGCATTGCTATATTTATCTTAATTGGAGAGTTTCCCATTACTTCTTTGAACAAATTGTAAAAACCTATTGGAGAATTTAAAAAATACAAATTATTGCTAGATAAAATAGCTGAGAAATACCATATATTTTATTTTATTTTTGGTCTTTTCAAGACAGGGTCTCCCTATAGCCCCAGCTGTCCTCTCTAGAACTTACTCTGTAGACCAGGCTGGACTTGAACTCACAAAGATCCGCCTGCCTCTGCCTCCCAAGTGCTAGGATTAAAGGCATGCACCACCACGCCCAGCGAGAAATACCATATATTTTAAATGGATCAGAACTTTTATTTTAGGAAACTAACATTTTCATTTATCACCATCTGTTAGGTACAGTTTTATTGATAATAATTTGGTGAATTTTTCATGTGAATAATGAAGAAGTTACAAGTTATACATGGTCACCTGTATGATCCCTAGTATTTGAGATAAGCCACTTTGAACATTTTCTTTGATAATACTGTTATTTGTGATTTAGGTACAGGAAAGGTGGAAACTCTGCTGTAAGTCATACATCATCTCAGTCTTTAAATTCTATAAATTCAAGCTTTTCATCTGCTCTTTATTTTGTAAGAATTACTGAGAGTAATAAGCTATACAAGAATATTATCTTGCCACCTCTAACATCTTTGTATTCAGATTTATTTTCTCATAAAAAATAAGTTCTGGATTTTACTGTAAGGTATTTCAAAATATTTTCAGTTCATTTAAAAGCATCTGGATACAAAATCATGATTTCATTATTATTTATGCATTTCTTCAAAAATTATAATTACAATCTTTTCTCTGCTTAGAAATATTTGAAACATTTTGGGGGGGTATTTTTGAGACAGGGTCTCCCTTTAGTCCCAGCTGGCCTGGTGCTTTCTCTGTAGACCAGGCTGGCCTTGAACTCACAGAGATCTGCCTGCCTCTGCCTCCTGAGTGCTGGGATTAAAGGCATGCACCACCACACCCAGAAAAACATTTGGAACATTTACCAGACAAAAAGTCATATGGCTAAAGAAATCATTGGACATAAGATAAAATAGGGAGTTTAACTCCTCTGTTAAAACGTTCTGAAACTTGCAATACTTCTATACCATTTCATTCTCTAACTTGAGCTTCATTTTCCAAATGTGTCCACATTACATAGATGGATATTTGTGTATGGAACTCATTTCAGTTTTGATAAAACAGTAAATGCATTCAAATTTGAGATAAGATACTTAAATCTAGAAAACGTTCACTTTGGACATTATATAGTCTTAATTTTTTAAATTTTATGTGTATGAATGTTTTGCCTGCATGTTTTTAAATGCACCTATTTCATGCAATGCCCATGGAGGCCAGAAGAGCACCTTGTATTTCTAGAATTAGAATCACAGATGGTTGATAGCCACCATGTGGTGCTGGGACTGAACCACGGTCCTCTTCAAGAGCAGCAGTGCTCTTAACCATCATTCCAGACCTGACTTTTTATACTTTGGATGTTGGTAGTATTTTAATTTATTCTGAACCACAGAATAAAAGAAAATTATTTAGAAATTGGTATAATAACTTATATCCATTGATTTGTGGGAAGTGTTCATTTTAATGATTCTATTTTAAAGCCCATGAAGTCACTAATAATACCAATGTACGATTGATTACTTTTAGTAAAATAAGTCAATTTTAGACTTTGTTATTTGGTTTAGGAATTTGGTTTGAATTGAAATTTTCCTATAAAATGATTAACAAGATAGATTCCAACTGTAATCAAGTAACCCTGGTCATATCCTTGGAATTGAAAACATACATCTAGAAAAATCCCCCTTGCCAACTTTGCAGAGTGTCCTCAGTCACACTGAAATTTATAATCTATTTGAATTATTCCCCCTTCCAGCTTCTCTCATGTCTACTTCATTCTAAATTTTTGTCTTTTCCTTTGATTATTACTGTTATATATACATTTATAAAAATAAATATATATTTTAAATAAATACTTATAATGCACTGAATCCATTTAGTGGAGCTCATGTATACATGTGTTTATGGTTGCCCACTTGGGATTAGATAACCTTGCAGGGAGATCATCCCTCAAGAAAACTGATTCTCTTCTCAGCATCCATTGATTGCCTGTATCATTTCATCTAGAGGTGAGACCCTATGAAAATTTCCCCATCCACATTGGCATATCAACTTGTTTTGCCATTATGCAGATCTTGTTAGACTGCTGTAATGTGGAGATTTCACAGGTGTGGCTTCTGTATCATGTCTAGAATACATTATTTAGCAGCAGGGTCTTACTCCTCTGGCTTTTACAATTGTTCTACAAATTCTTCTGCAATGTTCCCTGATTCTTAGGTATAGAAGTTGCATTGTAGATGTATAAGTTAGAGCTGGACATCCAACAGTCACTTATTGTCTGCACTTTGACCAGTTGTAGAACTTTGAAATAATCTCCAAGTGTTGAAAAAGAAACCTGTGGGGGCTGGAGAGATAGCTTAGCGGGTAAGAGCACCAATGCTCTTGCAGAGGACCCGGGTTTGATCCCCAGCACCCACATGGCGTCTAAGAACTGTCTGTAACTCCAATTCCAGGAGAACTCCAGTTCCAGGGGAGTCTGAGACCCTCTTCTGACCTCCGAAGCATTGCATGACATGGGTGCACAAACCTACATGCAGACAGTACATTCATACACATACAAAAATAATAAATTAAAAAAAAAGAAAAACAAACCTGTGATGAGTGATGTTTGATACGCATTTCTGTGAATATAAAGATACATATTTCGAGTATAGTAAATCTGTTGGTATAAAATATGGCAATAGTAGGTTCTTCCTAGGGTCTATGGTCCCTCCTTCCATGTGGAATTTTTTATGTTTACATTACCATGCATGGATTCCTTTTTATTGAGTGGGTCTTAAGTCTAATTAGAAAGCTATTGACTCTCTCCAAGATAAAAGTACCACTATTACACCAAGAGAGGTAATTAGCTGAACTGGTCATTGTTTTGGATCGTAGATTTCACACTTGGGTAGGACCATGGGCTGGTTTTCTCCTTTGGCAGCTTACGTATTACCTTGTGATACTGTTAGAGCTCCTTGGGGAGAAGGCTGTCAGGTGAGGTCCAGCTTAATTTCTCCAAGTCCAGTGTCCAAAGTATGTTGTGTCTTCAGCAATAGGCTGAAGTCCCATTAGTGGCTCTCCAAGACCTCCTTGAACAGGAAGACTGGTGACCCACATTTGTAGGACATTTCAAGAGATGCCCCCATGTATAATCCCCTAAGACTGGGTTGACCTCTGAGGGCAAGGACCAAAGTTATCCCTTAGGTCCCTCGGCCAAATTGGTATAGACGTTAAGTATGGTCGTTAAGCACCCAAAAAGGCTAAGTTGCACCAGCCTCTTACATTGCACCTATATTAAAATTGTATCCTTTGGAAACAAACTGTATTATTTCCATACCATATTTCTTGATTCACATCTTTCCATTTTAGTCCCATAGTATTCTAAAAGATGCATACATACCCTCCATCATTTACCAAAAACCCATGGTCTGAAAATAAATGTTAAATCAGCTCTAGGACCTATTTAGGGATTCACAATGCACAGTTGTCTTTTAGATCATGAGGAATATAACATTAACGTTGTTCAGTTTGTCTTACAACTAGGTACTTGGTATTAGCATCCACAGATGAGGGATACCATTCGTATTTTGTTTTTCTGGGACTGTGTTACTTCACTTAGCATAAAATCTTCTAGTTCCATCCATTTACCTGCGAATTTCATAATGTCATCTTTCTTTACCACTGCATAGAACTCCATTGTGTAGATGTACCACATTTTCTCTATCCACTTGTCAGTTGAAGGGCACTTGAGTTGGTTCCAGCACTTCACTATTGTGAAGAGAGCTGCAATAGAAATGGCTGTACATGTATCTCTGCAGTAGGAACAGTCTGATGGATATATCCCCAAAAGTGGTATGGCTGGGTCAGGTGGTAGGCTCATTTTGAGTCTTTTAAGGGTTCTCCATACTGCTTTCCATAGTGGTTGAACAAGTTTGCATTCCCACCAGCAGTGGATGAGTGTTCCCCCTTTCCCCACACCCTCTCCAGCATTTGGTATCATTTGTTTTCTTGATCCTCGCCAGCCTTATTGGGGTGAGATGATATCTTAAAGTGGTTTTAATTTGCATTTCCTTAATTATTAGTGATGTTGAACCTTTTTTAAGATGAATGTCAGCCATCTCTATTTCCTCACTTGTGAAATCTCTGCTCAGCTCTTTATTCTATCTTTTGAGTGAGTCGTTTGTTTTCTTTGTTTTTTTGAGTAGTTTATATATTCTGGAAGTTAATGCTCTGTCAGATGTATCGGCAGTGAAGGTTTCCTCCCACTCTGTGAGTTTTCTCTTCATTTCCCTGATTGTTTCTTTTGCTGTATAGAAACTTTTGAGTTTAATAAGGTCCCACTTGTCAATTGTTGACCTTATTTTCTGAGCAGCTGCTGTCTGATTTAGAAATTCTTAAAAAAAAAAATTCTTTTCCTACACCTATGTCTTGTAAGTTGCTGCCAAGTTTTACTTCTATCACCTTCAGAGTTCTGGGTTTCACGTTGAGGTCTTTGATCCATTTGGAGTTGATTTTTGTGCAGGGTGAGAGGTAGGGGTTTTACTTTTCTACAAGTGGTGATCTAGTTTTGCCAACACCATTTGCTAAAGATTCTATCTTTCTTCCATTGAGTTTTTTTTTTTGGCCCCTTTGTCAAATGTGAGTTGGCTGAAATTGTATGTGCTCAAGTTTGGATCTTCAGTTTTGTTCCATTGGTCTACAGGTCTATTTTTGTGCCAGTACCAGGATATTTTTATGACTATAGCCCTGTAGTATAGTTGATGTCATCTTTCTTTACTGCTTAATAGAACTCCATTGTGTACATGTACCACATTTTTGTTATCTAGTCATCAGTTGAGGAGCATTTGGGTTGGTTCCAGCTCTTGGCTATTGTGAAGAGAGCTGCAATAAACATAGCTGGGCATGTATGTACTCCTGGGTATATACCTACAAGGATGTATCTTGTAGGTATATACCCAGGAGTGGTATGGCTGGGTCAGGTGNTTTTTTTTTATTAATTTTATTTATTTCTGTATGTGTATGAATGTACTGTCTGCATGCAAGTCTGTGCACCCGTGACGTGCAATGCCGCGGAGGTCAGAAGAGGGTCTCGGATTCCCCTGGAACTGGAGTTCTCCTGGAATTGGAGCTTCAGACGGTTCTCAGCCGCCATGTGGGTGCTGGGGATCGAACCAGGGTCCTCTGCAAGAGCGGTCGGCGCTCTTAACCGCTAGGCCATCTCTCCCTGTATTACTCTTTTCACTCAGGGTTGCTTTTCTTATCTGGGGTCTTTTGTTGTTCCATAGTGGCGCCTACTGGTAGGATTTGCTGAAGTAGGCAGAGGCAGAAGGATCTGAAGTTCAAGGCCAGCCTGGACTACACACTTTGGAATTTTTTAAAAGTATAGGAAGTTCTGTGTTTCTGTCCATGTATCCACACAAACAATAAATGAGGTTTGGGCACTGTACATAAGGCATAGCTAAATGTTAGGAATTAATTCTATGTTTGTGATTGTACCTAAAATAAGTGCCTATCTGTTCAATTAGAGGCCAGGCGAATACAGTAATGCTACCCTATTTAAGGATATATTACTTTATTTATTTATTTATTTATATTTATTTCTGTATGTGTAGAAATGTGCTGTCTGCATGCAGGTTTGTGCACCTGTGTCGTGCAATGCCGCAGAGGTCAGAAGAGGGTGTCGGATTCCCTTGGAACTGGAGTTCTGGAATTGGAATTACAGACGTTTCTCGGCCACCATGTGGATGCTGGGGACCGAACCCGGGTCCTCTGCAAGAGCAGTCAGCGCTCTCAACCGCTAGGCTATCTCTCCAGCCCCAAGGATATATTACTTTAAAACTAGGAAAAAAAATATGAACCAGCATGTTAAACAATGAGAAAAAAATGATTAAGATTTTCATTTTAACAAAGATAAAGTTTCAGGTTTGACATTTAGGAATGGCAAACAGAAGGACAAAAGAGTGCAAGATGAATTCTTTTGATACTTCAGCAGAATGAACATAAAGAATTGCAGCTTATTCAGAAAAAGACATATACGGGCTGTTTTTATTTATTGGAAAATCCATAGAAACTGGCACATAACAAGAAAGATTCTAGCTTCCCTTGGTTTAATACAGAACACAAAGTGACAAGGAAGTAAAGATTTCTATTAAAACATGAGTAAGATTAGCATGGAGGCAGATATATTTTAGGAAGAATGGTAAAATTCATTTCAATATGTCATTGAGGTTTATATGGGAAGATGATAGCTATTTGCTTAAAATTGAATTAGGTTTCTTTCTTAACATGGGTTTAATTTTTTGTTTTATGAAATATCCTTTACAATATTAAATTTTAAAGTCATGTTGTTTCCTTTCTAGGAATAAAAATCAGATAGATTTTAATTAAATCCAACACTTGTCTTCTCATGAGTGACAATGGGTGGCATCCATGTGATCAGAACTTCGGTTTGGAGTTTAAATCATTTCTGAAAGTCAGAATTGTCAGGGAATTTCAAAACAGCTACACATGGTGCTGCTGGGGGAATGCTTGGGAATTTGGTATGTCTTTATAATACATATATGCTCCTGTGGTAGAACTTTATGTCCTTCTAAGATGATGTAATCGTTGAGGCTCAGACCCTTAAGTCCCTCTTTAGGTATAGAGGTGTAATGGATTGCTTCATTCTCCTCAAGGAGGCACAGGGAAATTATGTCTGCTCATAGGAAGAACAGGAAGAAGTGCTTCTCTTACAAGACCTGCAGGCATTGCTTCCCTGCGTAGTTGATTTATGTTAGTAGCTGTTATGGAAGAGACAAAAATCAAAATATCCATTAGAAGATAATGGGGTTTTATTGGTTTCAGTATCTTTTTATTATTTCCCTTTGATAGGCTGAGTTATGCCAGAATTCGTAATCAGTGCATTTATTTTAAGGCGTATATGACATTCATATTTGAAAAGCATATTTTGCTGTTTCCTTAAATGAAAACAATCACTATTCAAGTGTCTTCCTCACTGATTATCTACCATGAAGACTGTTGTTTAGGAGAGTTGTCTCCATTTACTAACTTTCCTCTAAGCACTAAAGCTTCTTAATAATGAATGTCCAAAGGTCTGTAGACCTCAGCAGTGTGGTCCTAGTTCCTTGGGCCACAAGGACAGCTTGAAGGATCACTGAAAGAGTGACCCCAAGCTATGCATTCACACGTAGACTTTGGAGCTAAGCTTCATTCATTCTAATTGCTTTTTTTTTAAATTTTATTTATTTCTGTATGTGTTTGAATGTACTCTGTGCATGCAGGTTTGTGCACCCGTGTTGTGCAATGCCGCGGAGGTCATCGGAGGGTGTCGGATTCCCCTGGAACTGGAGTTCTCCTGGAATTGGAGTTTCGGACGGTTCTCGGCCGCCATGTGGGTGCTGGGGATCGAACCCGGGTCCTCTGTAAGAGCGGTCGGGGCTCTTAACCGCTAGGCCATCTCTCCAGCCCTCTAATTGCTTTTTAAATAACTCTTGTATGGACATATCTGAGCCACCTCCTGTTTTACATAAACTTGAATTTATCATTGATGACCCCAAGTGTACTTTTCCTTATTAATATCCTTGTCATTAGAACCACCAAAGCACTCATGCCAGAAGCCCAGCTCCCTTGTTTTCATATTTCTCACCCCTTTGCTCATGGCCTGCAGGTTCTTTTTCTTCATTCAATAGGCTTTGAATCTCTTCCCACTCACCTGGTTCACCAAGGCCTAATTAGGGCATGCTAGTGTTATTGGTCACTAGTTAGTGCACTGTGTTTTTGTCTCGTTTGTCCTGTTCATAGCTTGCTTTCCCTAAAGTCCACCTTTAATCTTATTCCATACAGGCATCTGAATGAAGTCTAAAGAGAAAATAAAATTACTTTTTACTTTGGTATATCGAATGCTGTGATTATCAGCATCAAATTATCTTGTATTCAGTATTTCTGGATTATTAAAATAGTGTATCTTTCTTTTCATTGCTATCATTCCATAATCTATTTCCATTCCATCCTTTTGACAAATTCAGCTCCTGTAATGCCTTATGTGTATTTCTGCTTTGACACCCTGTACAGGGAGCTCATGAGATCAGCCATATAGACTTGCTGCCATCTCCCTATTCTGTCTTTACAGCCACATGCATCATCTCCTGTAGGAAGCACTTTGTGCACATTACTTTTCCCTCAAGGCATTTATTTAGTTTCTGATAGGTATATTTTGTGTACGAAGTCTATGATAAGTGAAATTTGAGGTGATTTGATTTACCTTGTGTCTTCTTCATTAAACAGAACAATTGACAACTAATGGACCCAATTTATTTGAAATTGAATTTTAAATCTCATTAAGGGTTATTAAAATGTTTTAAAGGAAAAATAGTGTTTTGTCTTCAAATACTGTGCTTGTGCTTATTTATAGTATTTTAATCGAAGTATGGGTCAAAATCATGCCCATATGTAGTTCCTTCCACTCCAACATTAGCATTTCCATGTGTTGAGAATTTTCAAACTTGTCTCCTGTAGTTACCTGGAAGTGTATAGTTAATTATTATCAACTTCAACTATGCTTTTTGCTATACACTAGGTGAATGGATTAAATTGAGGTATATATAACTCCATAGGAATGAACAGGATTCATGTGTAAAGGATGAAATCCTGTTATTTGTGACAAGGTGATTGGAAGTGGAGGATGTGTTAAATGAATTGAGCCAGGCACAGAAGATGAATACTGAACAGGGCAAGCTAAATAAATAAATAAATAAATAAATAAATAAATAAATAAATGCCAGTCAGAGGGAAAGTAGACTAAAGATCACTACAGTCAAGGAAGGGGAAGGCAAGGATCAAGAAATGAAGATAGGTTATTTTTTTTTTCAATTTCTTAAATTATTAAGTAAAACACTGGTGTTAGGCTGTTATACCTATTAAAGTAAGAGCTCCCAAATTATTTTAAATCTTACAGCACCCTTCGTGCCCATGATACTCATTGATGCTGCAATAAAATTGTGTGAAGTAGTATTTTTGAAACATGCATTGGATCCTAGTACTACTATGCTGATATTTGGGCATTTTTCTATTTGTCAGTATTATGAGTGTCCATTTTATAAAAGCGTATGTACTAACCCTTCCAGTGTTATCTCTTTGTCTTGCCAATCTCAGTTGAAAATAAGACTTTTAAGAGACTGTTCATGGGCTGGAGAGATTGCCTAGTGGTTAAGAGCACCAACTGCTCTTGCAGAGGACCTGGGTTTGATCCCCACATGGTGGCTGAGAACTGTCTTTAACTCCAGTTCCAGGGGAATCCGACACCCTCTTCTGACCTCCGCAGCATTGCACAACACCGGTGCACAAACCTACAAGCAGACAGTACATTCATACACATACAAGAAAAAATTTAAAAAAAATTAAAAAAAGAGAATATTCATGATCCTCCACAGTAGTCATCTGGTCCACTTGAAGGCATCTTTTTTTTTTTTTTAACTTTTTTTTATTTATTTCTGTATGTGTATCAAAGTACTGTCTGCATGCAGGTCTGTGCACCCGTGTCGTGCAACGCCGTGGAGGTCAGAAGAGGGTCTCGGATTCCCCTGGAGCTGGAGTTCTCCTGGAATTGGAGTTTCAGACGGCTCTCATCCGCCATGTGGGGATCAAACCCAGGTCCTCTGCAAGAGCAGTTGGTGATCGAACCCGGGTCCTCTGTAAGAGCGGTCAGCGCTCTTAACCGCTAGGCCATCTCTCCAGCCCTGAAGGCATCTTTAGATAGTTGCAATGGGCCCTGTGTGTGCTAGTGCCTTCCTTTCTTCACTGAATGTTAGAAGGTCTATTGTTATTCAGACAGACATTACTATCCTTTAAGAAAAGTTTTTGTTTATAGGCCGGGTGTGGTGGTGCATGGCATGCCTTTAATCCTAGCACTCAGGAGGGAGAGGCAGGCGATCTCTGTGAGTTAAAGGCCAGCCTGGTCTACAGAGTGAGTTCCAGGCCAGCTGGGGTTACAGGGACACCCTTTCTCAATGAGACAAAAAAAAGGAAAAGTTTTGTTTATGTTTGTACAGGAGCTTAAAACAAGGCTGAGCCAGGCATGGTGGTACATGCCTTTAATCCCAGCATTTGGGAGGCAGAGGCAGGTGGATCTCTGTGAGTTCAAGACCAGTCTGGTCTACATAGCCAGTTGCAGGACAGCTCAAGTTACAGGAAGACCCTGTCTTAAAAAGACAAAAAAAAAGAATCAAGGCTGGGAGATGACTTCATGGTTAGGAACACTGGTTGCTCATGCTCAGAACCCACATGGTGACTAACAACTACCAGTAACTCCAGTTCCAGGAGATCCACTGTGATGGCCTCATGTGGTCTCCACAGGCACTGTGTACATACGGTACACTTATTATATCCAAGCAAAACACTTATACATAAAGCATAATAAATAAACATGTAAAAAGTGCTTAGAACAGCCCCTAACATAAAATAGATGCTTAGTAAATATTTGTCATGTGAATATATTTGTTGGATAAAAACTAGATGATTGGGAAATAAATAACATAGACTGGAAAATGCTCAATAGTAAACTTCATAGACACATGTAGTGATTCAAAGTCTTTTCTTAAAAAAAAAAAAAACTAGCTTTAGTGTTTACACCAGACCCTTCAAAATATATGAATTTAAAGGGGTTAACCTATCCCACAGTTGGAAGTGAAACTAAAAAGTAGAAATGAATGATTAAACACCTTGAATTCATTTGGTATTCACTACTTATTAGTCATTGGGTTGAGAAGAAGAAAAGGAAATTATGTACCATTTCTACTTGCTCAGATATGCTGTGGCATAAAGAAAAATGAATAAAGAACTAGACTATTTCATCCTTTACAAAACATTACCTCTTGTTTCAAAATATGACTCACCTTGTGAGAGTCACCATCCCTATATTCATGCACTGTTCATTCATTAATGATGTACATTGAGTACCTAGACACATTAGTCATTATGTTCACTGAAAGCTTCTTATACATAAATTATAGGAATTCATTTTAAGTAGCATAGCAACCCTGGATAACATAGAAACATTTTCTACATCCTATGGCTTACATAGTTTGCACACAGTTGTATACATGCATTAAAGACAGGTCTGTGCCATTTTATTGTGATTTTTATCTCCTTTTAAGTATCAGGAAAAAATAATGTGTAGTATATACACTAAAGAGACAGTACAACACCAGGCATGCAGGTGAACAGGGCTTGTATAATATGGAAAGTATCTCCATGCAAGTATAAAATTTATAGGAGAGCAAAGAATGATATACTCTGCTGTGTAAGAGATAAGAAGAATAGGCAGAGTCAAAAAACACTCCCAAAAGAAGCTGGTGCTGAATGAAGGTTTGACAGGAGGGAGAAGTTTAACAAGGAGTAGTGGGAAGAGAAGACAGTCCTGACAAGGGCATAGATGCAATGGCATGGGTGGTATGGAGAGCACTGCATCCTCAGGGAAAGGCGAAAGGCTTTCCTGGGGCTCAGGCTTACTGTCCATGGATGAGGTGGGAGAGCAGTCTGAGCAGAGGGATGAAGCCACAGATAAAACCCCTAATGTTAAGGAGAACAACTGAGGAACCACAATTAGGGAAGTCACTGGTTGAGTAGAAGGCTATGACAGCAGTAGGAAGAATGGATCAAAATAAGCAGAAATTTGAGGTGTGAAGATTGTTTAGAGACCTAAACAACTAGTTATGAAGCAAGAAAAGATAATGTATATGCTGGGCCTAGACGTTTCTTTCTGTGGTTGTTTACCACACTCTACTATATTTTTCTGGTCAAAAAATCTTGAAGGGAGTTAAAAAATGTTATGAGTACTTATTTTCACTAGGTGTTGAATTATTTATCTAGTTAAAACCTATGTCTACTGATTTGAATTTTTCTACTTGATTAATGAGCTTGAGTTTTACAAGATACTTACTTTTGATGAAAAATATAGAATATGTGATTTATCAGAATAGAAATTATATCTGTATTATTGAGGCATCTTCTGAGCAATAGATACACTGAGACTCTTTATTTAACATTCCAGTTACTTGAGTAAAGTAAAATCTGAAAAATATCATGCTCACCATATCATAGGCATGTTTAAAGGGCCATACATTTGTTTTTAAATTTGGATATCCATGTGTTCAGCTGAATGACAAAAATATGAAGACTTCGAATGTCTGTATATATACATATGCATATGTACTACTCTATATCTGTACATGAACTTCATGTTGTTTATAAGGTGGTATTAGAATCCATTTAAACCTGCATGTGACATGACTCTATTTGTAATAATCTGTAGTTCAGGTTCTGAGATTCTTTTTACCCCTCACACACTGTGCAACAGTCCATGGTTTTCAAACTGAAGTCTCACTGTTCTTCACTGCAGCCGAACTGTAGGTAGTGTGCTTCAGTGCATCTAATCTTTCCATCTTAAAATCACCAGGCAACTCTTTGTTCTGGAACTGGTTGACACAATCCCTTAAGTATCGAGCAGTGTGTGCTGCATTGACAATATCACCAGTGTCCCAGGAGCCTTGTTATCCTCCTCTTTCAACCTTACCTCATTAGTCAGCTCCAATACTTTTTATCCTTCTTTGAATTCAGCAATTCAGCTTTAGACAGAGACATGAAATTCCCTATGCACTTGGTCATTCACAGAGCAAAGGCAAAAGATTTTCCATATCTAATTTGGTTCATGTTTCTCAGTCAGTTTCTTTTTGGCTTTCACGGGGTGTCTTATATGTGAATATTTGTGTGTATATATGTGGGAGAGGGGGTACAGTATATTAGTGTATTGTTCCCAATATAACGAAAAGCTAACAAATTTCATTTATTGTACCAAAATTTTATTTTATCCATGTCGTACTTAAGGAAGCTACTGTCAATGTAATTTCAAGAGATCTGGAAACATGTTGGTTTGTATAAAAACTGTTTCCTCTAAAAATACATTCATTAAAATACATACATACATACATACATACATACAAACACACACTTTAGCATGGTCCTAACACTAAAAGTGGTTTGGGAAAGACTATTCTATGCTCTTCATGAGATCCGCAACAAGAAAGTATTATTGGACACTAATTTAGGAGTAACTAGGTTAAGAATGGAGGAGGGCCATCTACAGTGCAGCTGCTAGGACATGAGGCAGATTTAAGCATATGCATCTTCACACCCACTCTGTGAGGCCTGCTGTTGTCATTCCCACAGGGCAGGTGAGGGACTCAAGGCTATGAGAGTAAAAGATGTTCCCAAGTTCCAAAGGCTGCTTCTAGCAAAAAGATGCACATTCTCTGTGTGGGTGGCAATGAGTGAGAATAGTCTTTTGTTGCACTACATATACATACATGCTCATTTAAAAAGTCTCACTTATTCCAAGAAAAAGGCTTCACTAATGAGAAATTCTGTAGCATGCATGAAAAAAATTCCCTCCATTTGGAGTCTTTTAAATTAGGTTTCAATTGCATATTCATTCCTATTTGACTTCCAACTTCATTTGTATGTTCTCAGAGTTTCTAATTTTTCAACTCTCATAATTTTTTTCTTTATAAAATTAAAATGAAAATATTTTATCTAGTTTTATTTGCTCAGAATTTAGAATACTTACTAAAACATAACCCCAATATACAGACCTTGAGAGCCCACAAATGTATTTACAGTTTTATTTTCTAGTGCTTAAAATTCTAGTGAAAATGCTTTTGTCAAGTTTTGTCATGAAGAGAAACTGTATACTTTTTCAAGTGATTATGATAAATTTCATGATTTCCATTTACATATTAGATGATCCTACATTTGAAGCAAAAATATACCATCACTCCATAAGAGTTTTTATGGTTTGAGAAATTTTAAATAGGAAGATGGGTGAAATGAACAATATTTTGTACAGAGTAAAAATAATTACATCTTAATTCCTATAAAAGATGTGGTCCTGTTAAAAAATAAAAGTGACAATGCAAAATATGTGCAAACATATGAAAAAGGATGTTTTAAGGAGATGTGTATAATCTATATGAGGTAAAGAACTGCAATAAAATTCTGTTTACTAATTTTAATTCCATTCATAAGCTTTCTGGACACCGCACTAATGGTATAGGCTGCCTAGGATCCTTAGCAGACTTAGGCTTCAGATGAAGAGGACAAAGAAGTCCAAGAGGTTTAATGACTTGTTTTAAATGTGCTATTGATTGAGGTTTTTGACAACCATAATTACTAATAATGTGTTTGGTTTTCATATGAGGAATAGAAAAATCAAGATGTTTGAAGGAACAGTATTTTTATCTTGCCTTCATTAGGTTTCTTACACAAAATCCCTACACTGCCTCTAAACCTTACAATTTTATTTAAAGAGATATGGAATCCTTCAATTAAAGGACATGATATTAGATTCTAATGTCTTCTAGTCCCCTGGGTTTCTTCTTATTGCCTCAGCTAGTAAAGTGGATTTTCCCTGAGCCTTTCCAGTGTGCTCCCCAATTTGCAGATTTCATTAAAACCGAACAGCTGTGCTCTGGCCACTGGCCAGGTACTCAGTCTCCAGGAAAGGAAAGAAATAGGGAGCAAAGCCAGCATGCTCAGTAATCCAAGGGTTAGAGAATTGACAGGGACAAGAGCCTTTTAATATTTGTACCAAATTAACTGGAGGAATAGGGCTTATCTCCTCATCAGGGTCCTCATGTGCCTGGGAGCCTTCTGTTCTCCTCTCCTCAGTGGGAGGTGGATCCCCGTGCTTGAATCATGATTAGAGAGATTAGATTTGTTCTTCCATCTCTCTGGGCCTTATTAGTCTTTCATTTACATTGGGATTAGATGAGATTCCATTAGCCAAATCCACTGAAAAGATTCATTCCTTTTAATATTTATGCCCACTCTTTGGTCCTCAAAGTGGATTCTTTTTCTCTGTGTCTTTAATTGGATCAGTGGGTTTCTTCTTATTAACATTTTTTTTTCTTTTAGAGATTAGGATTGATGAATAAAATCAGTGACATCTGGCTCAGTTTGTCTTTGAAGGGAAACACTTAACAACTACTTTATTTACAGTTAAGAAATAGACATTTGTTATCATGATCAGAGCTTTAAATTCAGGCTAGAAATATACTTACAGTTAGTGTTGAATCTAAAACAATAATAACAATGAAATCCTGAAAATGTCCATCCAGTATTCTATGACTGATCAAAATTAAGATGTGGTGACATTTAGTAACACCAAACTAGCTTTGAACTCTCAATTCAATAATTAGGCAAGATAATGCTATGTTAATAGTTTCTGGAACTAAAATGAAAATTTGTCTAACCTAATGATACCAAAATGTAGCTTGAAATACTTCAGTTTCATAAACTAATATCTTAAAAATTCATCAACTTGAAGTAGTTTCACTAAGGAATTTATTTTACTTACACCTACTATTGATAACATGGCCTTTTTCCAAAGCTCATCAATTGTCTTGTGTGCACTTGAGCAACACTTCCCAACTTGGAACACTGTTAGCAGCTAAGACTAGTAATCGTTTGTTATTGGGTCCATTTTGTGCATTGCAGTTTGTTTACTGCATCCTTCCCCTCATCCATCAGGTGGCACTAGCTTGTATTAGTCATGACCTTAAACAATGTCTATATGTCACATCTTCCAAGGTAATATACATGTTCAGGTCTAAATTCTAGATAACCAGAGCTCACTGTAAAATGGAAGTTTAGAAACAAATGTCTGATAAACAGTAGAAGATTTGGAATCTAAAATACACTCCTTTCAGAAGGGTCTTTATAGTTCTCACTCTGAATTTTGTATAACTTTTCCCAGGTGTATTTTGTTATTGGAAAATAAAGGGAATACTAGTATCTCAGTCATACAGTCATTCTAAAGGATAAAATAATGCAAAGGAGAGAGGTAATACCTACTGGCATTTAGCAAGAGCTTAATAAATACTGCTTATGATTATTGGCAATACTTTAAAAAATGCAAGTTGTTATCACAATGTGAGGCTATAATAACAAAATTGTATTAATAGTTAGATGGAAACACTATAACAAATAGTTTGCAATAGTCATGACCATAAACAATGCCTATATATCACATCTTCCAAGGAAAGAAACTCTCTCTCTCAGTTAATAATCCTTGTGTTCTAAACACACACACACACACACACACACACACACACACACACACACCAAAAAATTTCCATGGTCAGTTCTCTTGTTTTACATTTTCAAATGATATTTGGCATTGTTAAACCACAACAAAAGAAATGAGACATAGTCTTCTACAAAGCTTCAATAGCTGTATCTCTAATCAAAGACTTATGGCTATTATATTTAAAATAAATAATAACAACCATCTTTTCTCTTTTCTAGCATGTATCTGTTTTAGCTGAAAGTAAGGGAGAAAATTCTTTATTTTCTAGAAATGCTTGAACACACATATTAGTGTTAACAATATTATAACATATATTTGTAATTTTCTGAAACAATAGACTTTAAATTAAATCATGGCAGCATATACAGAATTGTATCTCTGAGCAGGTTAATTAATAAGTCAATCGGCTTGATTGTGCAAATTATTTTGTAATGTACACAACATATATCAATGATCATCTTAGATTTAAAATGGACATGTTTCATGTAAATGAGACCTTGATAAAGCTGTGAAAATAGTCAACTACACCTGATAGTGCTTATAATTTTCACATTTTTCAAAGGCATTTAATGAGTGGTGAAGCCTTGAATTCTGAATAAATCAATAGAACCTACTAAAATTTAATAAAACCTTGATTAAACTTAAAATGGAACAATATCTCATCATTTTATCACTTGAAGTTTTCAAAAGAAAATTAAATGCAGAGCTTGTCAATGAAACTGCCTTCTGTCGTGACAAGATATCTGAAAGAGTCACATGCTTTTGGAAGAATTAACAGAATGGAAAGGACTTCTTTTATGATGTTACAAATTGAATTTTTCTTTCTTCTCTTGAAAAGCCTCACTGAACAATAGAATACTCTTAACGAGAGATTACTGAAAACCAAGGCCATATTTTTGAACAATCAAGTGTATGAAGAATAGAGATACATGCTTGGCCCTGTGAATCAATTATCAGCTCTTCCCTGTTACACCATCCAGAAGAGGGCCCAGAGTCAAGGTTGCTTTCCACATATCCAGTGCCCTTAGCAGGCTTGGCCTTGGACATCTATCTATAAAGGACTTAATTTGTACAAAGTGTAATTTTCTAACAAATAAAGATACTAACTTCATTCTTAAAGAAGTAGGGTACTTAGCTAAGATGCCAAATTAGTTACAGTCAGCCAGTTCAAGGCTAGTTCTGCACTGATTAGACTCTAGTGAAAAATACATGAATATCTTGTATTCTCAGTTCAAGGAGGAGAAGTTTGTGGAACTGTAAAATATGTGTATTTCCTTGGGATTTGGGGGAAAGAGAGGGTAGCTGTGAATATAATATATAGTGCACATAATAATGTGATTGATAATAGAAAATGCATTATAACTATAAATAATGCTAAAGAAATCACAGAATAGCCTGTTAGAAATAAAAGTCAATATTTAAAAAGTATATCTGAGCTGGAGAGATGGCTCAACAATTAAGACCGCTGGCTGACCTTGCCGAAGCCCCAGCTTTTATTTCTTTTTATAGAAAGAATTTTTCAGTGAGTACCTATTTATTTACTTATTTATTTTTTTATGTGTATGAATGTACTGTCTGCATGCAAGTTTGTGCACCCGTGTTGTGCAATGCCGCGGAGGTCAGAAGAGGGTGTCAGATTCCCCTGGAACTGGAACTAAAGATGGTTTTCAGCCGCCATGTGGGTGCTGGGGATCAAACCCGGGTCCTCTGTAAGAGCAGTCGGTGCTCTTAACCCCTAGGCCATCTCTCCAGCCCCGAAGCCCCAGTTTTTAATCCAGGTACCCACATGGTGGTTAACAACCATCCATGGCTCCACTTTTAGGGGATCTGATGCCTTCTTTTGTCCTGTCCAGGCACAGCACAACACAGGTATGTTTAACATACATCCATGCAATACACTCACATACATAAATAAAAATAAATCAATCAAAAAATTTAAGTATATCTTTCTAAATAGAACATATTTATTGTTGGTGTTGAAAAGATAATTCATTTCATAATTCTGAAATAGTATTTGGCTACTAAACTATACTGGCATTTCTGCAATAAAAAGACTTTTAATCTAAGAGAGGGAGAGATTGATGGATTGAGATTGTGTGTGAATAAAATGAAAGTAAAAGGGGAGAATTTACATTCAGTAAGGTACAAAGTCAAATTGTGATGCTCGTATTGTGCTCAGATTCATTAATATGTCTTCTGATGACTGCCCAGGTATGTCGGCATTGTTTACACTGAGAATGCCACCAGCACACACAGGAACATATGTTGGATACCTCAGTAATTCTGGATGTGTCATTAATTTTTTAAGAATTAAAAAAGAAAACTGTTCATTTCAGTTATCAAAATAATATCTACTTGTCAGAGATAGTCCATAAACTGCTTAAGAGAAAGATACAATAAATCATCAAGGTTGCAAAATAGCATGCTGACTTGCTTTCTTGTTTGCACTGATGTTTTATATATATTCTTTTATATTACAGGTATTGTCAATACGATTAGAAAAAATGCAAACTTCTCATGCTGCAATTTATGTTACTTTCTCTGGATTTTTTTTTATTTTTTAAGGAACTTGGAGAGCATAAGTGAGGGGATGATCCTTACTATAAACTCTAAGGACCATGGGCTTATTCTCTCTCCAGAGTTTAAATCCCTGGAAGTGGAATTGTTGAATTAAAAGACTGTACATTGTGACACATACAGTCAGGCTGTCTTCTGAAGTCTCTTAATTCTGCATTCTCATGGGAGACCTTTGTGTTTTGATTACTGGCGTTACACATTCAAACAAAGATGGTGACTAACAGCACAATGATTCTCTTCTCAAGTCCTTATAAACAGTGCAAGGCTAATAGCAGTATCTATGTTTTGACACATCGTTACACAGTGAATATCAAATTTCTGTCTCATTGATACATTGTTATCCTTTCTTTCCTTCTCTGTAAACTTAAAAATTGTTGCAGGTGCCTAGATGTACATGTGTTTTATATGTTTTGCTCATTTGTAGGTGAGCACAGTTTGAGAGAAACACTTTGAAATGTATAAGTTATATCTCATCTGGAAAAGGATTTCAAGTGGGTAAACTGAGAATTTTAAAACATATTGCCATGGTGAGAGGAATAGGTCAGATCTTAGCTTTTACTGCCCAATGCTTAATAGCAGAATTTTCAGTGTATCCATCCCTACTACTTCATAATTGTTAAAATTATATTAAATTAAAATGAAGAATAATTCAGTAGGCTTGCAAGCAAATAAAACTTTAATCAAAGAAATTATGTGTCAGTTGTTGCTTGATGTGAATTATAGTCTAGGAAATTAAAGAGATAGAATAGATTGGAGATTAATGAAGCATTTCTAGGTCATTAATAAACATGACTATTTGTTCTGTAGAATATTACTATAAAAGTCATGGGTGTTTAAGGAAAAATACTATGTCCCTCTTTTTCTGTGATGATTTGTATATTAGCTTAAATATTCATAAATGGTATCAATTCAGGTTATCTATGAGAATATAAATTTCCATATAATGGGCCAGGTAGTGTTCATGGGATCATGCTGTTGAATATGAATTTGCCAGTATCTCAGATGCACTGTGGACCTGACCCAACTCATGAATATTCACACACACACACACACACACACACACACACACTGATCATTCTGAATAATCACATCCATGAAAATGAAAATCTTGTTAGCTTTCAGTAATGAAAACTGCATCAAGATGCTTGTCCTAGGATGACTTTCAGTTCCTTTTTTAAATTGTTTCTGTTTTTGAAAGTAATACAGACTGTAACATATAAACAGACATAATATACATCTTTCTTCACCAAAGTTCTTTTTCATTTTAGCTTCATAAAGTCTGCATGTGATTTAACCAAGGTTGCGTTTGTTGTTTGTTGAAGTCATAGAGAATTATGGATGAAAGAGAGAAAAATAACAGAAATTGAAAAAATACTTTGATATGAATGAATCAAAAGCACAAAATACTAGAACTATTGGAATGGAGCTGATGGTGATTAGAGGAAGCTTTATTGCTCTACACACTCAAATCCAAAGGAGGAAAGGGCTTGTATCAATGAAAAAAACTTCCCTTTAATCTGTAATTAAGCCTAAAAGTGGAAGGCAATGCATTGCTTTCATTATTCTGAAGATTAAAGGGAGGTTTTTCTTTTTCATTGATACAACAAATGCAACCTTGGTTAAATCACATGCAGATTTTATGAAGCTAAAATCTATAATTCACCTTTACCTGTGATTTGGGTGTTGTGGTAGCACAGATGATGAATAAGCTAAGTGATAGTCATAATTTTTAAAAACTGTGTTAACAGGACAATTTATGTGAACAAACCACAGAGAGTTGTGAATAGTTGTGTTCTCTAAATTATTTTTGTGGGTGCCCTCTGAGAAAACCAAGACTATAAACCAACAATCTTCTCTTTGACTTTCCTAGAAAGTTCTCAGCAGTTTGCAACTGGTGATTTTGCACCAAGCAGTGTCAGCAAAGTCTGAAGTCATTTTTGCTTGTCACAACTACCTGGAGGACTGGTGCTGTGATTAGTAGTTGGTGTACAGTAGGGAGACTGCTGAACATTGTACGATATACGGGACATCAGTTTCCCAGTGAATTATAGCATTTCATAAACATAAAAATGAGAATATGTCTCCATTGTCCTTTTCTAAGCCCAGGAATAATCTGCTGAAGAGGGGGCGTGGTAGAATGTAAGGGCTGCGATTGGGGTGAAGGGTGAAACTACAGCAATGTAGTCTGGACCCTCATTTGATTAACCTGATTGAACAGACAACCCCTCACTCCCCGCTGGAAGGTGGGGCTGTGGGGGTTTGGGCACAACAGCCTGCAAATTGGTTTTACATGAAGGATGCTTGTACTCATGGATTATCACTTATAGCTAAAAAATGGAAAAAAAAAAACTGAGAGAGATATGTAGGACAGTCATGGCAGAATGCATGATCTCGGTTGGGGTGGGGGTGGGGGGGAAGGGGAGATATGCCTGAACCGAATTGGAAAATGATGTATGAATTGCACAAAGCATCAATAAAAAAATGTTAAAAAAAATGAGAATATGTAACATAACTTTAGAAAAAAGATAATACAAGTTTGAATGAATTCATTATTTTCCCTTGTTTTTGTTAGCTACCATAGTGTTAAATGAACTCAACTGGACAAGTGCCTTAGATGAAGTTTTCAAAAGAAATCGAGATGAAGACCCTACATTGCTGTGGCAAGTCTTTGGCAGTGCCACTGGCCTGGCCCGATATTACCCAGGTAAGTGATTCATGATTCATTAAATAGCAGAAGAAATTGCGGGGACCAGTTTCTGTGGTTCCTGTTAACACTGTTATTTCTGTACTATAAGAAAGTGATGGCACTACAATACTTTTATAATGAACAGATTCTGCCTTACTTGATACTATCCTGATCAGAATTATTCTATACTGAATAGAGATGATGCGGGAGTGAGGCTAGGCCACAGTGCTACCATGAGCAGGGATGCTGAGGCCTGAACATGTGGAGAGAGTTACTTAGGAATCCTAAAACAAGCCTAGAATTAAAGTTCAGCAGCTCAGATTAAACTCAGTTATATTATAGGAATGAATAAAACTTTTAGAAACTGATTAAAATATTCTTCTCCAGATTGTAGTTCTGCATTTGAAATTTATATTATAAGGAAAAGTATTATTTTTTTAACCAGAGACTATGATTTGTTAAAATGAGTGTGACAGGGCTGGAAAGATAGCCTGGCAGTTAAGAACACCGACTGCTCTTGCAGAGGACCCAGGTTCGATCCCCAGCACCCACATGGCGGCCGAAAACCGTCTGAAACTCCAATTCCAGGAGAACTCCAGTTCCAGGGGAATCCGAGTCCCTCTTCTGACCTCCGTGGCATTGCACGACACGGGTGCACAAACATACATGCAGAAAGTACATTCATATACATACAAAAATAAAATGTTTAAAAAGTAAAATGAGTGTGACAGGAAACAAGTATCACATGCAGCTTTCTTTTACTGTGTTGGAATCAATTTTGAGGGCTTTCAGTAACCATATATATTCAGTATAGATGGATATATTTTACAAATTAATATAAAACATTTCCTAATATTCTTTTTTTTTTAATTTTATTTATTTTTGTATGTGTATGAATGTACTGTCTGCATATAGGTCTGTGCACCCGTGTCGTGCAATGCCGCGGAGGTCAGAAGAGGGTGTCGGATTCCCCTGGAACTGGAGTTCTCCTGGAATTGGAGTTACAGACGGTTCTCAGCCGCCATGTGGGTGCTGGGGATCGAACCCCGGTCTTCTGCAAGAGCAGTTGGTGCTCTTAACCGCTAGGCTATCTCTCCAGCCCCTGTTCTTTATTCCTATAAGGGAGGTAAGGTGAAATAAACACCAACTTCTGCAACAAAAGTGAAAAAAAAGTCATTCTTGTATTCTGAAACTCTTTCTCAAAGACATGACCCACATTAAAATATGTACTGAGTAACTTGAGTTTTCGGTGGCCTCAATATGACCTGAAATTGGAGAATATTTTTATGATTTAGATTTTCTCTATATATTTTAAAAACTGAATTTCTCATAGTGAAATATCACAGAAATAAAAAAATTGAGACAATAATTTGATTATATCCAGCTTTCTATTGTAACTGAACAAAATTGAACTATGTAGGTATCAATATTCCTAACAGAATGGATTACAAAAAAGTATTGCTAATATTTGATGTGTCAAATATCAGATAGGTTATAATAATAGTAAAAATTTCTCCTCACAGAAATGTGTCAAGTATACTACAACATTTCTAAAATTCTTCTTACTTATTAAATATTAAATGTTGTATATTAGGAACTTGAAATATAAAGAAAAAAACAGTATTCGTGTAGATTAAAATGTTGATAGTGCAAGCTTTAAACTGATTTTACAAGAAGCCTTGCAAAGTATTTTCAAGTACAAATTTTAAATATAGAAATAGAATACTTGGCATCCTATCCAGCAACCCACAAATATAACAATAGATTTATTATTAGCTAATAATATCATGTTGTTTTTTAATCTTCTAAAATGTCTCATTTAAAATTCCATAACCAGTCAAGAGAAAGGAGGGAAATGATGTGATTAAAATTTTGGATATTAAGAAAAAGAAAGGACCAGGGATGGAGAGATGGCCTAGCGGTTAAGAGCCCCGACTGCTCTTGTAGAGGACCTGGGTTCGATCGCCTGCACCCACATGGCAGACTATATGCACGACAGTACATTCATTACACATACAAAACATAAATTACAAATTAAAAAAAAAAGGAATTTTTTTTGTTATATTAATTTGTAAAATATATCCATTCTATACTGAATATTATGGTTACTGAAAGCCCTCAAAATGATTCCAACACAGTAAAAGAAAGCTGCATTGTGATACTTGTTTCCTGTCACACTCATTTTTAACTTTTAAACATTTATTTTTGTATGTATATGATTGTACTGTTCTGTATGTATGTTTGTGCACCAGTGTCGTGAATGACCGGGAGGTCAGAAGAATAGGGCACTTCCCCCTGGGAACTGGAGTTCTCCTGGAATTGGCAGGCTTCAGACGGTTTTTCAGGCCGCCATGTGCGGTGCGGCGGACAACAACCTGGTCCCTTGCAAGAGCAGCGTCGGTTTTCTTAACTGACCAGGCTACTCTTCCCAGAGCCTTCTGTTCAACTCATTCTTAACAATATCATAGTCTCTGGTTAACAAAAGTCAATACTTTCTCCTTTAAATATAAATTTCAAATGACAGAATCTACAATCGTGGAGAAGAATGATATTAATCAGTTCTAAAGTTTTATTCATTCTAAATATAACTGAGCTTTAATCTGAGCTGCTGAACTTTAATGGTCTAGGTTTTGTTTTAGGATTTCTAAGTAACCTCTCTCCACATGTATCAGGCCTTCAGCATCCCCTGCTCATGGTTAGCACTGTGGCCTAGCCCTCACTCCCGCATCATCTCTATTCAGTATAGAATAATTCTGATCAGGATAGTATCAAGTAAGGCAGAATCTGTTCATTATAAAAGTATTGTAGCGCCATCACTTTCTTATAGTACAGAAATAACAGTGTTAACAGGAACCACAGAAACTGGTCCCCGCAATTTCTTCTGCTATTTAATGAATCATGAATCACTTACCTGGGTAATATCGGGCCAGGCCAGTGGCACTGCCAAAGACTTGCCACAGCAATGTAGGGTCTTCATCTCGATTTCTTTGAATCTTCATCTAAGGGCACTGTCCCAGTGAGTAGTTCATCATTTCAACAACATCATGGATAGAGATAACAACAAAAACCAAGCGGAAAATAAGTGAATTCATTCAAACTTGTTATTATCTTTTTTTAAACGTTATGATGACATATTCTCATCTTTTTAACATTTTCTTATTGATGCTTTTGCAATTCATCCAACTCATTTTTCCAATTCGGCTTTTCAGCGTCGTATTCCCCTTCACCCCCCACCCAACCCCAACCGAGATCATGCATTCTGCGCATAGGGACTGTCCTACATTCCTCTCTAAGTTTTTGTTATTTTCCATGTTTTAGCTAATAAGTGGATAACATCCATGAGTACAAGCACACTCATGTTAAAACAATTTGCAGGCTGTTGTGTGCCCAAACCCCACACCCACCTTCCAGCGGGAGGCGATGTGAGGGAGTTGTACGGTCAAATCAGCAGTTTCATCAATCGAGAGGTCCAACTACTACATTTTGTGGTTTAGTTTCACCATTACCCAATCGCCCAGCCCTTACATTTACCCACGCACCCTCTTCAGCAGATTATTCACTGGGCTTAGAAAACGGACCAAGGCGACATATTCTCATTTTTGTTTATGAAATGCATATTCACTGGAATGAAGTTCTGTCCCGTTATATCGTTACAAATGTCAGCAGTCTCCCTACTGTACACACAACTACTAATCAAGTCACCTATCTCCAGGTAGTTGGAAAAGCAAAAATGACTTAAGACTTTGTGACACTGCTTGGTTGCAAAATCAACAGTTGCAAACTGCATGAGAACTCGTAAGGAAAGTCTAAAGGAAGATTGTTGGTTATATGTCTTGGTTTTCTCAGAGGGGCGCACCTACACAACATAATTTAGAAACACAACTATTCACAATCTCTGTGGTTTGTTCACATAAAGTGTCCTGTCCTAAACATTGTTAAATAATAGACTATCACTAGCTATTTCTCATCGTGCTACCACAACACCCAAATCACAGTTGTAAAGGTGATATAGATTTTAGTCCTTCATAAAATCTGTCATGGTGCATTTAACCCAAGGTTGCATTGTTGGTATCAATGAAAAAAAAAAAAACTCTTTAATCTTCAGAATAATGAAAGCAATGCATTGCCTTCCACTTTTAGGCTTAATTACAGATTAAAGGGAGGTTTTTTTCATTGATACAAGCCCTTTCCTCCTTTGGATTTGAGTGTGTAGAGCAATAAAGCTTCCTCTAATCACCATCAGCTCTCATTCCAATAGTTCTAGTATTTTGTGCTTCTTGATTTCATTCATATCAAAGTATTTTTTTCAATTTCTGTTCATTTTTCTGCTCTTTCATCCAAAATTCTTATGACTTCAACAAACAACAAAACGCAACGGCTGGAAAATGCACATGCAGGATTTATGAAGCTAAAAATGAAAAAGAACTGTTTGCGAAAACGATGGATACGAGGTCGGTCTGAGAGGGAGCCAGTGCGGGTAGGCCGTTCAAAAAACAGAAACAATGTATAAAAGGAACTGTAATAGTAGCCTAGGGGAACAAGCACTGGAGGCAGGGGGCAGGACGGAAAGCGAACAAGAGGGGCAGGGGGAGGGATGGGATTGTAGGCTAGGAAGGATTCATGGGGGTGTGGGTGGCGGGGGGGGGGGGGGGGGGGGGGGGGGGGTGGGGCGGGGTGGGNAGCAAATGTGGAGGCTGTTATGACCGTCAAAGTTTCTTTGGATAATGTTCAAAATGTTATGTTTCTTCTGTGACTTATTAGAAATGTAATGCGCTTCAGTATTGTAGTCATTTATAGATGCAAAACAAGAATTCCTGCACTGTACTTGGATCTTATGTCAGTCTCCTCTCTGACACATGAATTATCTCTATTATCTGATAATATCATGAGAATGATGCCGGGAGATTGAAAGGCTGAGGCCCAGTGCTATCCATGAGCACAGGGAACTGCTCGAGGCATCTTGAACCATATGTGGCGAGAGTTAACTTTAGAAACACTCATAATTTAATACTAACCTAGAATTAAAGCTGGGAGCAGCATATCAGACATTAAAACTCAGATTATATTAATACGGAATGGAATAAAATCTATTAGAAACTGGATATAAAAAATATTGCCGTATCGATCGTCAGAATTTGTATTCTGACATTATGAAAGTTTATATTCCTATTAGCAGGAACAAGTATTCATCGTTTTGATAATACTCTAGAGACTACGATTTGTTTAATACTGATAGTTGATGGACAGCAGGCTGGAAAGAGAAGCTGTGGCATTTTACGAGACAGCCCCCGACTTTGCTCTTTCGGCTTAAGAGGGCCCTCGAAGGTTCAGATATCATCCCCCAGCATACAGCACTATGGCGGCCTGAGAAAAACGACGATATGGAAACCTCGAAATTAACAAGCGGAAACTCCATTCCACAAGGGAATCCGAGTCCCCTCTTTCTGCCTGTACAATGTCGGACCACTTCTGTGGATTACGCGCACAGATCGTGGGTTCGCACAATCACTACAGCTCCGATAAAATGTTACTTCAATTACTACATGAAAGGTAGTAATGATCTGTTAGTTAAAAAGTAAAATGAAGTGTTATACTTAGGAAACGAAGTTATTTCACTCACGCCATATGGTCAATGATGCTTTTTACTTGTCTGTATAGGAATCCAACTTTGAACGGGCTTTCAGTATCATAATACTAGTCACTTATAGATGGATAGATTTTTTAACAAAAATTAAAGATAACATAATTCACTCACTAATTATTCCGTTTCTTTTTTTTAGGTAATTTGATTTATTTTTGTATGTGTAATATAGTACTGATCCTGCATAGATAGGTCCTGGTTGCACAGTGCACCCGTGTCGTGCAATGCCGCGGAGGTCAGAAGAGGGTGTCGGATTCCCCTGGAACTGGAGTTCTCCTGGAATTGGAGTTACAGACGGTTCTCAGCCGCCATGTGGGTGCTGGGGATCGAACCCCGGTCTTCTGCAAGAGCAGTTGGTGCTCTTAACCGCTAGGCTATCTCTCCAGCCCCTGTTCTTTATTCCTATAAGGGAGGTAAGGTGAAATAAACACCAACTTCTGCAACAAAAGTGAAAAAAAAGTCATTCTTGTATTCTGAAACTCTTTCTCAAAGACATGACCCACATTAAAATATGTACTGAGTAACTTGAGTTTTCGGTGGCCGCAATATGACCTGAAATTGGAGAATATTTTTATGATTTAGATTTTCTCTATATATTTTAAAAACTGAATTTCTCATAGTGAAATATCACAGAAATAAAAAAATTGAGACAATAATTTGATTATATCCAGCTTTCTATTGTAACTGAACAAAATTGAACTATGTAGGTATCAATATTCCTAACAGAATGGATTACAAAAAAGTATTGCTAATATTTGATGTGTCAAATATCAGATAGGTTATAATAATAGTAAAAATTTCTCCTCACAGAAATGTGTCAAGTATACTACAACATTTCTAAAATTCTTCTTACTTATTAAATATTAAATGTTGTATATTAGGAACTTGAAATATAAAGAAAAAAACAGTATTCGTGTAGATTAAAATGTTGATAGTGCAAGCTTTAAACTGATTTTACAAGAAGCCTTGCAAAGTATTTTCAAGTACAAATTTTAAATATAGAAATAGAATACTTGGCATCCTATCCAGCAACCCACAAATATAACAATAGATTTATTATTAGCTAATAATATCATGTTGTTTTTTAATCTTCTAAAATGTCTCATTTAAAATTCCATAACCAGTCAAGAGAAAGGAGGGAAATGATGTGATTAAAATTTTGGATATTAAGAAAAAGAAAGGACCAGGGATGGAGAGATGGCCTAGCGGTTAAGAGCCCCGACTGCTCTTGTAGAGGACCTGGGTTCGATCGCCTGCACCCACATGGCGGCTGAAAACCGTCTTTAACTCCAGTTCCAGGGGAATTAGGCACCTTCTTCTGACCTCCGTGGCATTGCACGACATGGGTGCACAAACCTGCATGCAGACAGTACATTCATACACATATCAAAATAAATAAAATTTATTACCAAGAGCAGAGAATGGCACAGAGAAAATAAATAGATAAATAAATAAATAAAATAGGTTCATGGGAGAGAACAGCATGAGAGAAAGTGTGTAAATGGAAGGAGAGAGAGGACAAGGACGGAGATGGGGAGAAAAGATGGGCTGTGCTCTGAATGCTTCTTGAGGATGCTTATTACTACAAATAATATTTAATTCTTAGACATTAATTGAATCTGTGATTCTTTTATTTTGCATTCTAAGTAAGGGGTTGCTCTGGATTATTTTTTGCCCTAATCAAATATTCTCAAATGTGTTGACATTTGTTTACTATACCTTAGAATAGATTTGTAGATTTTTAGTTCAGCCAAATACCTGTCATTTTTCTCAGAACACTAGCTGTGGAAGCCTGCCTGGGTCCAACCACAATACCTCATTTTTAAGTAGGGTTTAGGAGACAAACTGACTTGCAGAAGACTGTCAGAATGAATTCAGCTGCATTCAGGGGCTTTAAAATGGTTCATTACTATACAGATAACCCCTTCATGCAATTTCTGTTTCAGTGATCCCAATGCTGATTTGGTCTTTATAACAGTATTGATAAAACAGAACCAGAGTTTTTCAGCAAAGCAGTAAAACAATGTCATCATTTTAAAAGAGAAATAACATGTTTTTGTTTTTGCTAGGAAATGTTTTCACAACATTAACACATTAAGTGAGTCATAAGCTTTTAAGTGCAGAAAAGTCTTAAATGTCTCAGTATTCATCAGAGAGGCTTATCCCTGACATTAAATGCCATTTGTTAATGATTAGAAACCAAAGGCCACATGTGGTGCTACTCTATGATGCATACGCATCCTCTCTGCCCAATACATGAATGTTTGGAGGCCAGAAGTCAACATTTGATGTCTTCCTTGGTTGCTTTCCAACATATTTTTTGAGCCAGAGTCTTTCATAGAACCTGAATCTCACCCTTAGGCTGGGCTGGCCAGTGAGACACAGAGTCAGACTGTCTCCATCCACCTCCATCATCATGGTGACATATGAGGGCCTGGCTTTTACGTGGCTACAGGGCATCCAAACCAAGTTCTCATGGTTAGGGGGCCAGCACTTTCCCTACTAAGCCAGCTGAAAATCTTCTTACCTAGTTTCTCCCACCTGGAAGTTGGGCTTCCTACAGAGATTTTCCCAGGAGCAGTGGGACCTTGGGTAGTTCTCCTGAGGTTTATGATTCCTGCTCAGCAAATCTCAAGTTATACAGTAATTATCCCTCAGTTTATTCCCTGTAAGGGTTACTGTGGACAATGAAGTATTTTCAAAGTACAAGATTAAGCATTTCTACAATATTATGCTCCAATAGCATCTTCATGCCCACTAGTCACCTGAGCTACAACATTAAAGAGCATAATGGAGGTTATAGTCAGTTGATAAGAAAACTAAATGGATATCTCAGAAGTCCCCATCTGGCATTGAAGGTTTAGAGGATTCTTGGAGAGACATGAGTCCTCAGTCCATATTAGGAGGTTAAAAAACTGTCTCATGTCTTTGAGGCGTTTAACCCAGCGGACTAGGCAGCCACAGAGTACGTGCACTTGCCTAGTAGAATTGGAGATAGGGGGGCTGAGAGAGGCCTAAGCGGTTAGAGCGCTACCCTCTTGCCGAGGCCCCGGGTTCATCCCCCGCACCACATGCGCGCGATAACCGCTGAAACTCCATTCCAGAGAACTCCAGTTCAGGGAATTGAGACCCTCTTCTGACCTCCGCGGCATGCAACACAGGTGCACAAACTTGCATGCAGACTGACATTCATACACATACAGATATAATAAAATTAAAAAAAAAAAAGATTGGAGATAGGCCAAAAAACAGTTGCTCTCTATTTTTTTTTTTTTTTTTTTTTTGTCTTTTTACAAGATCTCAAGTTCTATGTCTGCAGTAACAATTTTCCTCTGGGCACTGATTATTTTTGGTTTGTACTTTCCTTTTGGATGCTTAAGCCACACAGTTAGCCCACATTAACCAAGGTTTTTACCCAGCTTGTGGACTAACAGCTGTAAGGGGATCAGTCACATCAGATATACATCATTGTTGGACTACCTGGGCTTGTAACATGGAGGCTATGCAAGGGGATCAAGAAGACAATGTGCTTACTGGACTTCATTTTGGGGACCCATGGAGGGAAAGACCCAATGTGGAGCGAAAAAGTGAAGGATCTATGTTTGTTTGGGGTTACCAACAGGAAACCATGAGCACTTCCTTAAGGAAAACATGACATCTTTTAGGAAACAAAATCCTACAATTCAAGTGATGTGTATAGTATGTATGTTTTTATGTTTATGTATGTATATGTGTATATTTATGTATATATTCACGACAATACGAGTACTCTTACTCTCATCATATATCTCTTATTCTCTCTATGTTCGCACTCCCAGTTGCCGAGCCCAAAACACCAGACCTGCACGCCACCTCGGAAAGATTCAGAAAAAGAAATAGGACATGTATGGCAGAGTGCAGGGACTCAGGCAGGGTGGGGGGCATGGAAAGGGAAGTGACTCTAGATTCAATTGAGAAATTATGTATGACCTATGGAAAAAGTTTAATAATAATAACAACAATAATAATAAATGCAAAAAGTAGTAGTTACCATAATCTCAGGTGAACAGAGGACAGGCGATGGCAGAAGACTGGAACAGAAACAAAAGTAAGGCTAACCAGAAGGAATACATTTTACTAATCTGCAGCACAAAGGAGCACTGATAACTGATGGGGACCTCTATTACTGAAGGGAGACTTCTTAATGCTTTTACCAAAGGAAATAATAAAGCTTTAGGTGTTGGCTATGGTATATACTGTTATACAATCTTGATATAATGTAGTCATCTACCAAATCTTACTGTGTATCCATAAATATGTACAATTATGGTATATCAATCTAAAAGCAAAGTATTTTTTTAAAAAGACTGTAACCAAATCCAGTGACAGCTTCATTAAATAAGTGCTTATTGGAAAATAATTTTTATTCTTTTAATTTTAATTCCTATAAATTAACTTTAAAGCTGCTTAAAGTGCTTCTCATAGCTATCAGCTCTGTGAATTCTTATGTGTCTAGAATTAATTGTAGGTATAAACAACTTGTTTCACCTATTAATATCTCTTGAAATTGTAACAATTACAGCAGTAAATTGGAATTCTAATAGGAATCAGTGGCTCAATGAAATGCCAAAGTAGAGAGCACTTATTCTTTTTAGATAATTACTTTCACTCAGAAAGGAAAAAAAAGTAAAATCTATTTTCTATGACATTTACTACCTGTCTTATTAATCTCTTTTTATTTCTCTAGCCTGCCTGTTTGTTCATTTCAAACCTGCGGGTTGTCATGCTGGGTAAACGTTCATCTCTGGGACACATCTTGTTGCCTGTGCTTGAATTTTCCTGGAATAAAGTGAAGCAGATAGAACCTATGTACCAACAATATGGCCTGAGACGTTTTTCCCGTAAAATAGCCAATTATTTTTAAACTGTGTGTAACTTTTTGGAAAATAACTTGAATATTTCAAATATCAAGTGAGATATGCTTTAAATGATCTTTTTATGTTTATTAAAGGGCCATTAGATAGAGTTCTAGAAATGGGATCATACTGAAGCTTCAACTTGTATGAAAATTGGTACCGATATGTGATCCATTATCTACAAAAATGACTAGTTCTTAAAACTTGAACATTGTGAATGAACACATGGTTTAGCTGCTTCGGTTTGCATTGGCCTTGTGCCTGCTGACACCATTGTTATAAGTTTTTATGAGGAAACTCCCAGGAGTCTTTAAGTCTCTGTTTCCTTCTGGTCACGCACCTCCTCCCTGGCTCATGCAATCTTTCTGCCCCCCTCTTCCTCAGTTTTCCTTGAGCCCTGGATGGGTGGCACTTAATATAGGAGTCCTTTCCAAGGATCGGCACTCTGCTCGCTCTTATTCTCTACACTGTGGCCATTTGTGACATTTTTGTTCGTGTCCCTCTCTTGCATGAGGGAGCTTCATTGATAAGAATTGGAGATGCATTAGTGTTCTCTCCCTTGTTCCACTATGTCCTGTGAGCTTTAGGTGTAGTTGTTGCATGGTATATGGGTCACTTGGGCTTGGACAATTCACAGACAATCTCTATGCATGACCAATTGTGGAACTCTGTGAAAATCTCAGTTTGTTCCAAAAGAAGCTTTTATGATGAATAGTGACTGAGATTTTTGTCTGCAAATATAAGAATCCATATTTTATATATAGTAAGAAATTACATTTCCTAGAGATGTGACATCCTTGGGATTTTTCTCTAAGATATATGACCATAGATCTATGAACTGACCTGGAAACCACCTTCCATGAAGGCTAGCTGTCATAGCTTTGGAGAGCACTACACACGCTGCTACAGGAGAACATCAATTGATCATCCAAACCCACCTTTAAGCCTGGTAACCACATCAATGACAAGCATAGCAAGCTATATTGGTGTAGTAGTGGCACTTTTATCTTGGAGGTGATCAATAAATGCTTAATTGGACTTAAAGCCCACTCAGTTGGAGGTAACTCATGTGTAGTACTGGAAACATAGCTAAGTACACATGGCTGGAGAGATCATAAACCAATTTTAAATAAAAATGATTACTATGTTTTATAATAAATTATTAAAACTTAGTGTGTCCAGTGAGACTATTTTTAGCTGTAATTATAGACAATCTAAAACTATGAAAACTATGATTATAATACTGTGGAAGTTTGTTGCTCACTCAAGTCAATCAATGATACATAGTCCAGGACTGGTAGGGACACAGAAAAAGGCATACTCCTCTGTCTTACTTCTTTGTCATCACCTTAGTATGGCATCTCCCTCATGGCCAGCCACTGATAAGTTGTACTCATTTGAAAAGACAGAACGGTATCTGCCTCTCCCAAGGAACATGCTCAAAATCACACCAACCATTCCTTCTTATGTGACATTGGACATAATTTAGTGGCCTCGTGGTCACCATCACTTTTATTGTGCCCAGGCTTCCAGAAAAAAAGCAGGAACTCTGCTAAGAAAGGAAGTAGAGATGCTGCCAAGAAAGTCTCTGTCTTGGCTACTCACTGCATGCAGAACTGTGCCTTTGCAATTTGTTTCTGCCTTCCTGAAAACTCAAATTGAGTTAAACATCAGAAGATATACATCTTCAAATTTAGATCGCAATACAGATCATTAGGTGATTAAGTGGCAAATAAATTACACAGACTAGTAATAGATGCCTTATGAATGTTGTGAAAAAAAAAGAAATATGGACTAGAAACATCATAGAGGATTATGAGCTGTAGATTGAAAATCAAGCCAATGCAAAAGAAATAAGGAAGGAAGGAAGGAAGGAAGGAAGGAAGGAAGGAAGGAAGGAAGGAAGGAAGAAAGGAAAGAAAGAAGGAAGGAAGAAAGAAGGAAGGAAGGACCTTTCTGGAGAGGACTGTATAAGCTAAGAAAGCAAGGAGATGGGAGAAGTTGTTTGTGGGAGCTATTGAGCCATTCATCTAATAGTTTGTTAAAGTAAAGGAGTACTTTTAAATCAAAAAGCTGAATATGGAGCCTTAAATACCATAATGATTGGGGTTTGATGTATAGACAAAAATACTATAGACATTCTGGGTAGTGGTTAAGGTACTGTCTGTTTGAATGGAAGGAGGAAATCTTGAAGGAAATGGGAAGCATCCTCAGAATGCAGCAAAGGACCAAAAATTAATTAAAAGGAAAATCCATGAATAGAAAAAGACAGGGCCATCAGAGACTTAATCAAACAAAGTTAATGACTGACATATGAGTGTATGTTGATCATAATTTTCTATTTGAGTGGAAATTAGAATGTCGAGGTTGTTTACTGAAATCATCAGCAATATTTTTACTTTGGGAGCAAAGTGATTATTTGTTCAATTTAGAACAGCAAAGTTTGAAGTTTCCATGTTGAGAAGCACTATTTACACCCAAGCACTGGGTTTATATTGTAAATTATGTAAATTGCTTATATCGTGAATTAGGTAATTGTTCTACATATTACCCATTAGTCGTGCTATGTTGTGTGGGACATGCACCTTGTACATACATAAAATGATGCCATACCGTTTTGAAGTTTATAAAGTTTGAGATTCTCCAGCCTCCTTTTGTTGCCTTGTATAGCGGCCATGCAGTGTCCTGGCACGAATTCTGCATCCTCCTCCCATAGTGGTAAAATGATAAGCCACCCCCAGCCCCACTTGGGCTTTTTATATGTCCCTGGCCCTAACGTGGTGCCAGTAGGTTCCCAGCATTTCACTAGCCTCAGAAAGTATGGGGGAACAAGCATCACAGGAATCTGGCTGAGAGCTCCTCTTTGCCCTTAGCCCCTCCCTCTAAGTACACCCGACGCCATCTTTGTAGTTTGCAGCTTGTATGATGATGTCTTTTTGAAAGAAGGTATATTTTATCCTCCAGATACTAATTAGAAAAGTTAGAGGTGCTTGCAATTCTATTTGGGATAATGATCTTGTCTATAAAATATGTGAATAAGTATTACAAAAAAACTTCAGCTGTTTTAACTTATAAAATATCTCTCATTCTGTTCCTTTTTCCTTTATTCACTACTATATTTCCATTCTTTATGCCATTCATTTAAATGCATGCAATCATCTGTGCCATACAGTTCATTTTATTTTCAGTGCATTAGATTTAAAAAAAAAAAAGCCCTTTTGTCTACGATGTAGAGATGCTATACACTTTCTCAGGTGCAATAAATGAAGAATCTTAAAAAACTATATCACCATCATCTATACAATTAGTTCGATCAGCTTATAAAACAGGAAACTTTTTCTTGTAGAATCATAATTTCTTTTTTTAAAAAATTTTATTTACTTTTATGTGTTTGGTTGCATATATATAAATACAATACACATCCCTAGAGGTCAGCAGAGGCCATCAAATCCCCTGGAGTCAGTAATTGAACTGGAGTCAAGATGGTTGTCAGTCACCATAAGCATCCTGGGAAATGAAGGTCCTCTGCCAGAACAACCCATGCTCTTAACCACTGAGCCGTTTAGTAAGGCCATAATTTGTTTTTTGTTTGTTTGTTTTATTTTTCTTAAAGAGCTCTAATAGCTAACAAAATGGGGACGTTTCATTGCCAGAGTTTACATTTTCCCTTAAGTGCAGCATACCCAAGATTATTTTCCAGTAGACCCACTCATCACATACTGATAAAACTTACTATGCTCTTAGTTGTTCCTCCTCCTCCTTCTCCTCCTCCTCCTCCCCAGTACTACGAAGCTACCTAAGTCCTTAAATTTTGCGAACCATTCATTTTATTGAATATTCCACTAATGTGCATCTTGTCAGTTGTGAATTGCCATTTCTTTTATAGCAACATGTTTTTATTTTCTATGAGGATGTTTCACATGGATCATCTGGCATAAGCAGAATTGCCATTACACTATGTAATAGGACTTTTATTTTTTTTAATATAGTGATTTATCTTTATCCATACAGCTCTGTATTTATATGATTTTGTCATTTGTTTATAATAGATGAGAAAACTGTATATTACAGTGGAGATAAAAAAAGTCAGTCTCTTGCTAATCCAGTGTCAATAATTGAACATCAAGTCTCATTTTCCATAAACAAAATTAAAATGTAAAAATTACTTGATTGAGCAGACCAGATGGTTCAGCAGGTCAAGTTCCTTGCTTGGCAAGCTTGCTGATATGAGTTTGAACCTAGAAATCGCTTTAAATTAGAAGGAGAAAAATGACACAAAGTTGTTCCCTGACTTCCACACTGGTGCTGAGGAATATGCACTCACAGACACAAATCTCTCTCTCTCTCTTTCTCTCTCTCTCTCTCTCTCTCTCTCTCTCTCTCTCTCTGACACACACAATAATAATAATAATTTAATTGTTTGATTAAATCATCATTATAATGCTGGACAAGGAATGGAAACATAATATAAAAGCTGCTATTTCTTTCATTTTATTGTTATTAAACTTTTTCCATAAATCTTACATCATTTCTCAATTGAATTTATAGTCACTTCCCTTTCCATGCCCCCCACCCCACCTGAGTCCCTGAACTGTACCATACATGTCTTGCATCTTTTTCTGAGTTTTTCCAGAGTTTTTTTTTTTTTTTTTGTCCAGTTCTTTTGTTGTTGTTCTCTCTGGTCTAGCAAGACCTGATTTTGTCCTCCAGTGGATGGAACTGGTAAATGAGAAGCTGCTATTTCTGAAGGAAGTATAAGGAATGTGGATTCTAAAACCAATAAAAGAAAATTATCACGTGAAGACTGCTCAGGTAGAAGAGACTGAAAACTGACAAGTATATACAAATATGGTACAAAAACAGGTCTAATGAAATGATTGGTAAGTGATCTATGGAATATCAGGTGATCAGTTCTCTGTGAAATGGCACAAGCTGACAGTGTTTGCCCAGGAAAATCTACCTATTTTACTCCGCCATGCAGATCAGCCAAAGACTATCACAATCCTCATCTCCAGTTCTCTTCAACTAGCTCAGTCCTTTAATGTATAACCCTAGGTAAACTTCCCCCTTTTTATTTAACCTTTATTTTATACTATTTTTCCATTTAATATTATTATTATTATTAAATTTTTTCCATAGGTCCATACATCATTTCTCGATCGAATCTAGAGTCACTTCCCTTTCCATGCCCCACATCCCATCCAAGACCCTGCACTCTGCCATATATATACTGCATCTTTTTCCGAGTCTTTGCAGAGGTTTTTTTTTTTTTCAGTTCTTTTGTTGTTGTTCTCTACAAACTTGTATTGCTACATTATATATACATATCTAATTTAATTGTCTATATATATACCTACATACACATATTCAGTTGGAATTGTAGGATTTTTTTTCTACTAAAAGTGTCATGGTTCCTTACGAAAGGCTCGAATGTTCCTCCCTTGGCACTCCAAACCACAATCATCTGACTTTTGCTCCCACATGTGTCTTCCTTTCCATGGTCCCCCAAAATGAAGTCCATTAAGCACGAGGTCCGTCTTGAGCCCCTGCACTGGCCTCCTGATATAGCCCAAGATAGTCCAACATGGCAGTCTACACTCTGAGAGGCATGAAATCCCCTTCAGCTGTCTTAGTTCACAACTGGTATCTCAGTCACATTGGCATTGAAGTTTTGGAGGATTCTTGGAGTGACATGAGTTCCCAGTCCATATTATGAGGTTAAAAAGCTGTGTCTAGTTTCTGAGATGCAAAATGCGTGGCAGCCACAGAGTTAGATGCACCTTGCCAGTGCGAATTGGGAGATAGGCCAACAACAGTCCTCTATTTGTTCCTTTTGCTTTTGTTACATAAGAATCTCAAGTTCTATTTCGTGCAGTTACAGTTTTCTCTGGTCTTATGATATTTGATCTGGTTGTATTCATTTGGATGCTTAACGGATTACAAAAAAAAAATAAATAAATAATTAAAAAAAAAAAAACGGGATACACGTTAGCCCAGATTACACAACTTTTTGTTTCTCAAGCGTCAGTTGAGAATTGGTCCTGAGGGTTCTCTTGTTTTTTTTTTTTTTTTTTTTGGTTGGTGGGAGGCGAAGAGTGGGGCCCCTTGCTCCTTTTAGCTTTTTATTCACCAGTTCCATCCACTTGAGGACAAAATCAGGTCTTGCTAGCCCAGGCTTCCTTTTCTGAAGCACGAGCAGATTGTCCTCTCTTTAGACTGGACACTGGCTGAAGTCCCATCGGTGCCTCTCCAAGACCTCTCTAAACAGGAAGACTGGTGACCCACATCTGTAGGACATTTCAAGAGGTGCCCCCATGCATAATCCCCTAAGACTTAGTTGACCTCTGAGGGCAAGGAACAAAGTTATTCCTTAGGTCCCTCTGCCAAATTGGTATGGGCAATTTGTATAAGCACCCAGAAAGGCTAAGGTGCACCAGCTTATTACACCGATATTAAGATTGTATCTTTTGGAAACAAACTGTGTGTTATTTCTGTAGCATATTTCTTGATTTGTATCTTTCCATTTTAATCCCATATTACTCTAAAAGATGCACACACACACCCTCCATCATGTACCATGCATGCCTTTTCCCCATATTTAAGTCACATTTACCTTCTTCCCATAGATGCTGCAGTATCTCACTATATTTGTACATACTGCTCAAAATCAAGCCTCATATGTAACTCTCACCTCATATGTAACTCATATGTAACTCCTCCCTCATATTGTAAGACATTTTCTAGTTTTCTCACAGAGTAGCAGAATTCCAGTTTGTTCTTTGCCCTAATGATTCCAAGCCAATGTAACATACAATGGTTAACTGTGTCAATAACTACAACAAAAGGCCAATTTGGAAAAAAATAGAATAAAGCATACAGGTCAACCACCAATTTATATTATTCGTTCATTTCTTCAAAGAAGAAATTCAGACACTTCCTCACTTGCATAAATCAAGTAGCCCAGTTAACCTGTCACTAGTAGTATTCTATGAGATCTCATACTTGACTAAGACAATGACATAGCTGAAGGGTTAAGATTGGGACTCAGTAGGTTTTATAGCTTCCTTTTTTTCTGGAACAAGTCTAGAACTCAAACTTTACTTTAGGTTCAAATAATTAACAGTGTTTCCACAGATTAGATCCCAACCTGAAGTTTCTTTAGTACTATGAAGGACATCAACAATATCTGGTTGGGTTCTGGTTGGGGTTTTTTTTTTTTTTGGGGGGGGGGGATAGGGTCCAGTTGTTTCCTTCCAATGAATTTCTTTATATTTTACTTTGTTTTTTCTCTACTCAGCCAAGTTATATGGGAAACAGAAACAAACACAAATAGCAGAGCCCACAAAGTAGCAAACTTCCTAGTTGGGAAGGGGCTTGAGTCCTTGAAATCCAAGTTGTTAGGGAGGTCCAAAAATTTGTATGTTAAGGTATGGGCTGAGTTTTCTTTTTCTCTCAGAATTAACTTGTTTGGGCCATTTTAGTAGACTGGACAACTCAGATAAAGAAAGGGAAATTGATAGATTTCTGCCATAGTAGCTACTGGAAGCAGGAGAAAGCCTGCCAAATCTTTGTCTTAGAGAGAAGTGGGAGGTCAGGCTTCTAATGTTTAAGTGAACAGTCCGTTAATCTCCCTAGAGCTTCTTCTCCCAACCTATCTCCCTTCAGGGGAACTCTCTGGCTTCTAGTCTCTCATTCTCAGAAGTCATCTTAATTGCAGTTGGGGTTTGGGGTGTGAAGACTACTCTGGCCATTTCCTGCTGACAGAAATGATAATGATGGATGAGAGCATTCAGTGATTCTAGAGTTTCTTATGTAAGTAATCCTGACCCTAAAATTTTATCTGAAAGCCCATTTCAACCTCTCAGGGGTAGCTTGCTTATTTGAAAACATTACTGACTATAGAAAATTTGACATTATAATAAAAAGTATGCAGGTAACCCTTGTTAAAGTCATACATACAAGTTTCAGCAGGAGAAGGGGGATGGAAAAGGATAATAGGGCTGAGAAGTTCTAGTATTGATTATATACAGTTATGAATCTGTAAAAAACTTTTTTTAAAGTAGACATTGCTCATTTTTTATTTGTGTATCCAAACCTGTGGCAGAGGTTGCTAACTCTTCATCAAGTTTTATCATCCAGTTTCAATGTAAGTTGTCTGTTGAAAATGACCACATAACCTAGGACTTCATTTCCCAGAGTCCTCTGTGTCTGTGGTAGGTCTCATCAGCAATAGACTGAGTGAAAGGAGTCTATGTCACTTCAGCCTCAGACTGTAATTGACTTGGTTGTGTCATCTCCTCAATTCCTGCCTACATTCAGTAGCTATGTGTCCATTGCCTTAGAAGACAAGGGCTGATGGAGGCAGAAACTCTGCATGCCTCGGATCTGTCCATAACTGCTTGGACCATAATTTACTATGGTCATGAGTAGTGATGTCTAACTTAGAGTTTAATATTAGTGAGAAATAATACCATGGTGATATGACAGGAAATATTTGAAATTGTACTTCAATGTACATTGCATCATCCTCCCTAATTCAGAATCATCTTTCTAAGTTTTGAGTATTTCCAAGATAAATCAAGTTTTAAAGAGGTCAGCATTTGCTTTTTTATGGTCTCTGACACCTCAACTTGTATATGTACCCACACTCAACTAAGGAGATTAATCTTTCCTAGCCCTCTCTTTTAGAACTATGGTACAAATTAGGAAGCGTAGACTATTCTAGAATGACAGCAACTGTAAATTTTGTGAGGTCCATAATGCATATTCAGTGACTTTTTTCTTTAAAAAGGAGTCACAACTGATTATATTGGGTTTCCACTTCAGCATAAGTTTAATATTCTATAGGATATGACAGACAAGTGCAAAATATTGTTCCATCAATTAACGTAGATCAAAGAGCCATGGGTGACTTTATAGGCATTTTTGAGTATGTAAAATCTGCTTCCTTTTTATTGTTATGAGATAACAATGTGAAGTCTCTTAGAATTAGAAAAATACATTTGAACTTGCTAATTAGAAATGCAATTAGCTGTCATTTGAAATGCTGTTTTTCTATCAAGAGAGTTAGTCCTCCAAGCATCATTATATGCTTTATTATTCCCCAACAGATGAAATGAAAAACGGATACTTCCTTATTTAGACAATATTAATCATGAAGGGGCTTCAAATCTGCACACTTTCTCATGAATATTTCTATAGCGCGTTTTGGTATTCGGACAATATACAGAAAAACCCCGACTCATCTAAGGAATTTAACAGCTTTCATAGCATACCCTAGATGTCACATGAAGCAGAATAATAGTCCAGTGGATTCATTAGGAGCCACATCTACAGCTCTTTTTAGTTTTCGGACAGGGGAAAACAGTCTCATGAATGATCATTAACATTCAGAAATGACATGTCCACTCTGTGCTGTTTCTAATTCTCTCTACCCATCCTCAAGTTTTAATGGAAAACCAAAGAGACATCTAAAATGAAAAAATATTTCCCCTTTTTCAGGTATTTGAGAAGCTCTGATATCTGCTCCAGAAATGTGGTCTCACTATAAATGATTATGAAATGTTGTTTGAGGGATCTGCAGTGCACAATCACTATCCCCTTTGCTATTTGATTTTTGATTGTTTTGAGCTTGTATAATGTACCGCTTAAAAACCACCATGGGATTTTACATGCTAATTAGTAATATCACAGAAGAAATTATATTGTTTAATTTTACATAATAAAATATTTTCACTTAGTCTAATCATGTCTATTACTTATAGTAAATATATAAGAAAACTACAGAAGATTATTAACAATTTAAAAATATAAGCCACCTAAGATTAGCAATAATATTAAAATGTAATGTTCTTGCTCATAATGTAAATTGTAGCCTTTTAATTTTCTTGTGTCTTTAAAGAAATATGTACATTTTATGAGGCATAATAATTCCTATCAGTATATTTCATTTAGCAGTTACAGTAAAAACAAGAATCTCATATTAATGTTATTTATACAAAATTAAGAAATGTGTATTAGGGAGATGGCTCCCTGGATAAAACACTCCTTGTGCAAGCAAGAGAACTAACTGGAATGCAGACCCAGAGACTACATAAATCCATGGTAGGTGTGGCACCCCTTGGATAAGTCCATCCTCAGAAGGTGGACATAAGGGATTCCCCAGGGCTAGGTGGATAGGAGACTCCTCCTCAATAAGTTGGGCTGACTTCTGACAACCTTGGGCCTACACACGTCTCTGCGCATGCACCCATACCCTGCACACATGCAAAAAATATGCACACACATATAAACACATGAATAAAATGGCAAAGCAGTGCTTAAGAAATCTAATTTTAAAATAACTAAAATTTTAGCCTGATTAAATTACTTGTAAATGTCATTGCTGACATTTTTCAAATCACGTTTTCTTGTGCTATATTGGCTGTAGTTGATTATTTCATTCTCATCTGTTCTGTGAATTTCTGTCAGTCTTGATCCTATAAGAAGAGTGAGAAAAAAAAGACACAGTATTTTAAACCAGGTGAAGTTTATGGTTAAAATAAAGAACTATTAACTGTGGCTGCAGAGATAGCTCAACAGGTAAAATCACTTGCTGCACAGGCATAAGGACCTAGTTCAAACAAACAAACAAACAAACAACAAACAAACGAATGAGTGTGGGTGAGTCCCTGTGACCTCAACATTGCGGGAAAAGCTGAGACAGGAGGATCACTAGGGCTTGCTATGCTACCTGCACATTCAGTAAAAGAATGTGTCTCAAGAGAATGAGGGGGAGGGTGATAAAGCAGCACACCCGACATCCTTCTCTGGCCTCTGAACGCTCAAGGGCCTTGCCCCCCACGCACATCTGTATGCACAACAAATATATGCCTCACTCAGATGCAAGTATACACACATGGAAAACTTTCTAAAAAGTTATTAGTTGTAACATGGATTAGCAAATGAATGGTTGGCTAGAATTACAGAATACTATAAAATATAAGCTGTGATATAAATCTCTACCTCTAATGACAAGATAGAGTTCACAAAGAAGAATCTTAGGGGCTGGAGAGATGGCCTAGCAGTTAAGAGCACCGACTTCTCTTGCAGAGGACCCGGGTTTGATCGCCAGCACCCACATGGGGGCTAAGAACCGTCTGTAACTCCAATTCCAGGAGAACTCCAGTTCCAAGGGAATCCGAGAATCTCTTCTGACCTCCGCGGCATTGCACGACACGGGTGCATAAACCTACATGCAGACAGTACATTCATACACATACATAAATAAATAAAATTTAAAAAAGAAGAATCTTAATCACCCCCAAACTCTAGCCTAAAATGCCATCTATAGACATGGCATACTCCTGCCAAAGGCAGAGCGATCACTGGGATGGTGCATTGGAGGATTTTAACTAGAAAATGGTCCTCTGGGATTTCTGATGTCAACTAGAAGCTCTTTACTACAAAATGTTTGAGGGAGAGTCTGGGGAATGTGGCTCAGTGGCAATAGTCTACTGTTGGATTCTGAGAGCCAGGTGGAGCTACTGAATCTGCAGGAACATGGAGAAGAGAGGAGACAGTAAAGGAGCAGGAGCTGCGCTCTGGAGAACATGTGCACCCCAGCAGACAGACCAGATGATTTCCCCGTGCTCAAGAGCCTTTGACCTAACAAACCAGAGCCAGGAGGCAAACACGCTTTTCTCATTCAGTGTCTTGTATCATGTGGAGGTAGTTCATTAATTGTACTAAATAGTAAAAGAAAAGCAAAGGCCCAGATCATGTTTATCAAGAAAACCAAAAGGATTGAGAGTCAATAAATATACATCCAGCAACATTATATGGAAATTCAGATACAATTTCTGTATTTTTTAAAGAAAGAAAAGTTTTCTTGGGCTTTATAGTTCCAGAGTAATGAGTCAATCATTTCAGATGACAGATAGGAAACAGAGCAAACTACAGGAGAGGTGAGGATCTGAACTCTCAAAACCAGTGACGCTTCTTCCAGCAAGCTTACACCTCCCAAGGTTCTATTCCCTCCCAAAGAGCACCACCAACTTGAGAGAAAATGTTCAGTATTTGAGCCATTGGAGGACATTTCCCACTCAAACCAGAACATCGCCCTTTCCTGGCCCCCATAGGTGCATGGCCATATTGCAATTCAGCATGAATTTTGTCCAAAATTAAAACTCTCCATAGTCGTTAACAGTTTCAACCCAAACTATTGTCCAAAGTCTCTTGAGACTTAAAGCAATCTTTTAACTGTGGTCCCTTGTAAAATCAAAACCAAATTACATACAATGACACAGAATACACATTCTCATTCCAAAATGGCATAGTGAGGAAATATCAAACCAAAGCAAGACCAAAAAGTACCAGGGCAAACACCAAATCAAATCCTGTAACTCCAAGTCTAATGTCTAGAACTTTGGTTCTGCTCTCTCCATTTTTGAGCTTTCCATTAATATTGGGAAGGAATTCATAGGTCTACCCATACATTTGTTGCTTAATTCCAGGACTACCAAAGGGGGGAAAATGATATTTGTGTCCTTGGTATTTTGAGTGGATGAAAAATGAACAAATTACAAAGAGGTAAATTTGCTACACATTATATCAACTATATCAGTAACTGGTTCTTTGGGGAGTGCTATATTTAAACTTATAATTTATGTAAATTTCATTAGTCCTTTGAAATGAGTAAGTCATTTTATAATATAGCTACTCATAAGAAAGGAATTCCAGTCAAGGAAGGCCTTAGTTGTGTATATTTTTGGCATACCTTAATTAGCCAAATTATTTTTATTAGATAACTAGCCTGACTCTCACCAGAATTCTCATAGTTTCCACAGTTCCTCAATAAAGAAAATGGAAAAATAGGTCATGATACACATGCCAATATGATTTAGGAAATTTCCCAAGAATCATACTACTGAATATGTTCAGAAGAGGAACTTTGTGGCATAAAATTTTCATCCAGTTCCTCAGCATTTATTTTCCTTTGCTAGGTCTAGATGATAGTAAACATTATTATAACATTTAATCAAATAAATGATTAGAATAAGTATGAATCAATTCCATTTTTGTTGTTGTTGTTGTTGTTGTGTTTTTTTTTTTATCTTTGCATGTGTATGAATGTATTGTCTGCATGCAGGTCTGTGCACCCGTGTCATGCAATGCCGCGGAGGTCAGAAGAGGGTCTCGGATTCCCCTGGAACTGGAGTTCTCCTGGAATTGGAGTTACAGACGGTTCTTAGCCGCCATGTGGGTGCTGGGGATCGAACCCGGGTCGTCTGCAAGAGCGTCAGTGCTCTTAACCGCTAGGCTATCTCTCCAGCCCCCGAATCAATTCCATTTTAAAATCAGTACAATTAGATAAGATTTTTTCCAGTTATGACAAAATTATAAAGGCTTTAAATCTATTAGATGATTGATTCCTTTCTTGAATCATTTCAAATTATTCAAAGTTTGCAGAATTTTTAAAATTCATATTTTGCAGAAAGTTTTTGTTATAATGTAAAACTGTTTTTCATTTAGCCTTTATTCTCTGAGAATTACATACATGTATGCCATGTATTTCCATCACACCACACTCGTTTCTCCCTCTCAAGCTCTCCCCATGTTCCAACACACTGTTTCCTTCCTTCTTCATGTACTTCCCTCCCTATAGTCCACTGAGTACAATTACAATGCCCATTTTTGCATGGGTATGAAGGAATCCAATGGAGCACAGACCATACCCTTGAAGAAAACCAATTCTTCCTTCCCAGCAGTCATCAACTGCCAATAGCTCCTTATTTAAGGATGGAGACTTGTGAGTCCTCCCTATCCATGCTATAGTATTGCCTGACTTGATTGTGTGCATTTCTTGTGTAGGCAACCACAACTCTTATGAGTTTAATTTCAATAACCCTTATGAGTTTAATTTCAATAACCCTGTCATGTGCAGAAGATACTATTTGGCTCTAAACCCTTTAGTGATTCTCCCTGAGCTTTAGGGTAATGGAGTGTGATAAATGTTGGATTTAGAGTTTAGCACTCCAGCAAGTACTTATTCTCTACATTTTGGTCTCAGTATGAACCACTGTATACTGCAAAAAAGAAGCTTCTCTGATGAGCACTACACCAATCTTCTAAAGAAAGCAGTTTGGTAGAAAATAAATTTATGGTGTTACTCTAATTAGTTTAAACTTCCAATTATAATTTCAACTCAAAAGTTAAAGAAGTTCATTTGAAACAAATTAGATAAATATTTTTATAAATTTATCAGTTATTAAGCACATGCCTATGAAAGATTCTTTATGGCAAAAATATCCAAGAAAAACTTTTATGAAGACCGACACTATTGCATTGAAGGAAAGCAAGGGGGATGACATGATTGAAAGCACAGTTTCCATTAGTTATGTGTGTATTCAGTCAAGGCAGGTTTTCTGCTTAAAGAATAGAAGAAAATGCATAAGCCCTGGACACCTGGGAAAGCATCAAAGCTAATCCCCTGTGTCTGAGTGTTGCTGCTTCACTGAAAGAACAGAGGAAACTGGCTTGTGTTGGTTTTCTTTTGTGCTGCACTGTTGTTTTACAGTTTAAAAAGGAAACCATTGAGGGCATGAAAATGGCGTTTTCAATTTGAACATTCATATAGATGGAATTATGTGTTTCTTTTGTGCTCATGTTTTTAAGATTTTTATTTGTTTTTATGAAGAATCTTCTTGTAGTGCCACCTGGCCCAAAACTCACTTTGTAGACCAGGTTGGTCTTGAATTCACAGAGCTCTGCCTGCCTCTGCCTCTGCTGAGTTTAAAGGCATGTGCTGCCATGCCCAGCTATTTTTTTAATGTTTTACACTAGTTTTTAGATAATACTTAACTACGTGTGTGTATATACGTGTACTATGACACACATGTGGAAGTATGAGGACAACTTGTAGGAATCAGTTGTCTCTTGTGATGTTGGTCCTAGGGAATGAACTTAGTCTTTAAGGATTGCTGGCAGGCATCTTAATCCCCGGGTCATCTTGTCAGTCTAAGCATACTTAATATTTGCCTTAATTTCTCTAACATTTTTTTGTTTCAGCTTCTCCATGGGTGGATAACAGTAGAACACCAAACAAGATTGATCTCTACGATGTGCGCAGAAGACCATGGTATGAATTTTGGCTTGCTTTAAATTCAAGGTCCATAAAAGGAGGTTATATCCTTTGTTAAAATGTTGGAGGGTGGTAAGGAGAGTGGGGCATGGTGTTCCACACCTTAATCTCAGCACTCAGGAAGCAGAGGTGAGTGGATCTCTGTCAGTTCAAGGCCAGCCTGGTCTACATAATGAGCTCCATGATAGCTGGGACTACAGGAAAACCTTCTCTCTCTCTCTCTCTCTCTCTCTCTCTCTCTCTCTTCTCTCTATATTATATATATTATATATATTATATATTTTATTTTTCATATATATATATATATATGAAAAATAAAATATTGAGGGGAATCTTCTGCTTATTGGAATGGATGCTAAGATATTATTTCCTTTTGTGACTTGCTATGATATTTTTCAAAAACATATATAATTAAGCAAAAATAAAAATGATGAGATCAGGTGGGGAATGATGATGGAGACTGGTAAAATAATTATTCAAACTAATTTCAAATGGACTACTTTTTAATATTCAGTGCCAGCTTTGAATCTTTGTTAGCAGGTGGGAATTTCTGTTGAAGGACTCCCCATTTGCTTCGGGTAGAATTCTAACAGAGGACTGGCACAGATGAGGAAAGAGTTTGCCTCTGGCAGTGAACTAATGAGAACTGGCCCCAAGCTAAGAGTTTTGCCCAGATATACTCATATAGTTTGGGTTTTATTTTTTCCTCACTACTAAAGAAAATCATTCTCCTATACAACAAGGCACAAAGTATATCAATAATCTATAATTGAACTTAGTAAGGGACAATTATTTTCATGTTTTTATACCATCGATTATATTCTGAGTATTTAAAAGTTACATTTAAAATGTGACTATGTTGTAGTTAATGAGTTCACTTATACTTCCCAGTGCTTTGTACTCTATTCTTTTCATATCAATAACTTTTGAGTGTATATTGATAAGAAATATTTAACAATGTTTTAAAGAAGACTACCTAGTAACTGATTTAAGCAAAATCCTTTTATTTGATAGTTCCAACTTCCCATTGTGTTTACACACATACTAAGCAGCACAATGATTGAACGAAAGCTCACATTTTAAAGGTTTGTAAGTGTCCTGTTATATATCCGGTAACAACAGTTTTCATGAACTGTAACTTTGTGTCATATTTACCAGTATGCATATTATTCTTTCCAGGAGCTCTGCAGTTTGCCTTAAGCTATTGAATTGATACAAATACTACTGTATCAATGGTTTGTATTCAGGAATTGGTTGTTTTAAGGGAAATGTAGAAGATAGACATGAGTCACGTTAACCAGTAGTATCTGAGCTTGTTGCAAATTATGTATTTGAAGTGCTTCTTCCACAAATAACTGCAAGTAGGTAGCCACTTTGCTGCAGATGGTCTGAAAACTGGCCATTTTTATTATAGTCTTATGAGAATTTAGGTTTAGAGTAATGGGCCAAGAGGCCTCAGAGATCAGTGAAGAGGTGAGTCAGGTGAAGCTCTCCTGATAGCAGAAGGTGTGAGAGGTGTCTGTGTGTAAGTGCGTTTCTGCTATGTCTCCTGTTCAAGGCTCACTGTTCCTCCTCTCCTTATATTCCAGACATTTTTGTGTTGTCTTACAGTATTCTAAAATACCAAACAATATGTTTCCCTATCTATACAAGATAAGAAAGACAAAAACCTCTGAAAGGCTCAGCCACATTGTATTCAAGGCTCTGCTTTTTAGAACTATCTTACAGAGTAGGTGCTGGCACATTAATAAATAAACTGCTTCCTGCATAAGAGAACCTTGGGGTCCATTTTTTGTTCAGAGTACCTTCTAGACTTCCTGATAGGACAGTGGGATCCTTAATCCTCTTCAGTCTCTGGCCGACTAGTGTTTTTACCTGGTCTCAAATTTATCTCTCTGTGGTTAGTGAACCTCCAGGTAAAATTCTCCTAGAGTCTCTTTCAAATGTAGAGATATGATTCTGCAGAGTGTGGTTGAATCTGGTAATCAGCATTTTGAACTGCTTCTCAGAATGATTCTTGGACACTCTAGAACTTTGAGTTTCCACTTTGAATTCTTGGTAATAACATTACATATTCTATGATGGTTAGTTACCTAAGTGGCCTGTTTGGTTTCTTTCTGTTTTCTTTTCTAATGTTTGCAGACTACTCTCTTTTTCTGATTATTTTTGTATTTGAAAATATGACAATTTGTTTTTCCCAGCAGCTTATTATTTATGGTCAATAATTGAAGTTTAGGATAATTTCCAAACATCTTTTTGAAATTAATTTTATTTATTGCTCTTATTAAAATTATTCTCTATCTTTTTTTTTTTTTTTGTCTTTTTGAGACAGGGTCTCCCTGTAGCCCCAGCTGTCCTGGAATTCACTCTGTAGACCAGGCTGGCCTTGAACTCACAAAAATCCGCCTGCCTCTGCCTCCCAAGTGCTAGGATTAAAGGTGTGGACCACCATGCCCGGCCTAATCTCTATCTTATAGATGTCTGGAAAATGTGTTTTCAAAGTCATAATTTTGGCATCTCAAATGTTATGGTAACTATAATTTGGGGGGCTGGAGAGATGGCTCAATGGTAAGAGCACTGACTGCTCTTGCAGAAGACCCAGTTCAGTTCCTAACACCTATATAGCAACTAACAACTGTCCATTGCCCCAATTCCTGGTGATCCAATGCCCTCTTCTGACCTCTTTATGCAGTACATGAAACAGGTGCACTTATGTACATGCTGGGAATATACTCATACACATAAAATAAAAATAATAAATAACATAAATGTTCAAGCTAATATGTCAGAATCCATGTAAAAGACCATTGTTTACTGAGATGTAATGGGCAGGTCTTTGCTTTGAAAATATCTAATTTCAGAATTTTATAAATATTAACATAACAGATATCAATATTAGATACATTGCAAGAGAAAAATATTTCTTTTTTTTTTCAGGTATATCCAAGGAGCTGCATCTCCTAAAGACATGCTTATTCTGGTTGATGTGTGAGTAGTTAAATATTACCAGTTTATATAGTGAGTAAATGAGAAGTGTTATAGATACATGTGAGAAAAAAGAAATGTATGACAAATTTTAAGACAAATAATTATTTTGATTATTTTCTATATAAAGAAGCTGCATTAAGATATTAACAATGGGCTGGGGTGATGGCTCAATTGATAAAGTGCTCAAAGTACATGAAAACCCAAGTTCATATATCTGATACCTACATTTAAAAAGAAAAATCTATTCAGTGGTGTGTGTATGTGCTTGTCATTCCGGCTCTGGACAGGAATATACTGGGGGTTTGTTGCCTAGTCATTCAAACAAATCTGTGAGCTCAAAGTTCAGTGAGAGACCCAGTCACAAAAAATAAGGTGGAACCTCTAGCCTCCACATGAATATGCACACACACATGCACAAACACACACAGACACAGGTGCACACATACAAACATTTACACACACAAAAGATAATAGCAAAACCAGCAAAATGTATTTATTGAAAAATGAAAGAAATGCCAATTATATCTGGATCAGAATGGAAAACTATGACATGGGTTCTAAATTCTGAGTTTTTGAAAAGTTACTGATTTGTTTCCAATATTTGCATTCAGTTTTGAGCAGTATAAAGTATAGAGCTGATAAACTTAACTAGTCCTTGCTAGACAAATGTATATATACACACACACACACACACACACACACACACACACACACACACACTCACACACACACACACACCACCTAGCTGTTACTTAGCCATTAATGATTCTATTGACTTTGACGTATTTTCCTCAAAGTAGAAAAATATTAAACAAGTTAAATTTTATTACTAGGACTTTTCCACTTTAGCAGTTTTTGTAAATGTCATTTTATTAATTTGTTGCATTGTTTCAAGTTAACATACATGTGAGAATCTGTGTGCATCAGTGGTTTAGAAGCAGGAGTAGTTGCCTAGAGATGAGCCTTACAAATAGGTGAAAAGACAAGGAAAAGAAATCCTGGAGGAAATGTGCCCTAAGCTGTAGAATGAGGCATTGTGTCCACAAATCTATTATCACAGCTATGTGGCTCTATAATTATTGGTTTAGTCAAGTCAAACAGTGGGCTCCCTAGGACATTGACTATGCTTATTAACCTTGGTAGCCCTTCCTTATAACAGGACTGTCAGGGATGGTATTCAGTATGCTTCTTGAATGAAATATTAGGACTGAAAATCTGATGCTTGTCATGTATTTTTAATCATTTTAGTTAGAAATACCAGCAAATGGATATTGATAAGATTGATTTGTGTTATAGAATGATTTATATTATATGCAAAAAAATCCGAGGATTTCTTTTACCGAATTTTAATGACAGAATTATTATTTGACTATCATGTAAATGATCTGGAAATTAGTGATTTCTTTCTGTTTTATTTATGGTTCTACTGGTTAAATGCCTGGTGAGTAACAAGTGGACCCATTTGTGTGTTCACAGGAGTGGAAGTGTTAGTGGATTGACTCTGAAACTCATCCGAACATCAGTCTCTGAAATGTTAGAGACCCTCTCCGATGATGATTTCGTGAACGTAGCTTCAGTGAGTATGGGTGATTGTACTCGGGAATTACACCTGCCACTCATCCCCACTCCGCACATTAGACACTCTGTTTTATTTTAGGTAGGCTGAGGTACTTCTGTGTTCCAAGCTGTCTTACTGAGTTGTCCATTATTAGGTACTGGTTCTCCTATATTTCCAATCCAGAATCCCATTTGAGCATTTACAAGAAAATAATTGAAGCAATGGATACAAATGAGAAATATTCCTCTCCTTCACCCAGAGGAGCCACATTAGTATTGTGAGCCACTCCATTCCCAGACACCTTTTAGACATCTTATGATGTAGTATCTTGGCAGGATGATTGAACAGTTAATTTTGTATTCATTGTAATGCTCATTTTCAGCATGAAAAATTATCTTTATTACATTGTGATTTTACAACAAAAGAACAAGGAGGCAATTGAATATGCTTGGAACCATCTTAGACATTGTTATAGCTAGAAACTGCTGAACTCTGAAGCAAATGGAAAAAGAACAATGGTTATTGCAATATCTCATTTTCAAGCATAGAATTTGTGCAACATATTTCATGGCCTTTTTATTGTGTTTGCATTTTTATATTTGAAGTGACAATATTCATAGAAATATGGGTGGAGAAGGAAGAGTGGGTGGTGGGGGAGAATTGTATTGAACATATGAAAATATATACATCTCTAAAATCACTTGGGATGATGCAGTTAAAGTGACTAGTCTGCAACTGATTTTCTCCCTTCCTTGGAGTCAGGTGAAGCAGGGGGTTAGTACAACTTCATGGCAAGTGAAGCTCCAGGAACCTATGTTAATGACATTTACTAAGAGGGAAAGTTCTTATCCATGCAATGCTATTGGGATATTCTAATAGTACAGATAGAATGGAGAATTCAGTACCTACAAGGCTAGATTCTCTGGAGAATATCTCACAATTTGTAATTCTTTGGGAAAATAAATTGGAGATATTTCCTAGTTCTAATAAATTCTCAAGGAACTCTGTCAAACTCTTGTTGAGACTTCATTTGATGTTGGCTGTCTTAAAAGGGATGATAAGAAAAGATATCTAGCTTCACATATGTAAAAGCAGCTCAGTTGCAAAGGCTTTGGAATGATTTCATAAAATAACATAGCAAAAAAGGATGGCTTACATAGATTCTTTTTAGTTCACATTTGTCTTATGATGCAATTTATTTAAAACCAGCAAATATTAAACACAGTTATTGTCTTTCTTTAAATTCTTCTAGAAACTGAACCTCACTCATGGGTTGAAGAGTAGGCAGTTTATCCTGGAGGTCATCATAGGAAATAGTACTAGTTAAATGAGGGGTACATGAGTCAGGGAAAGGGAGAATCAGATTTCAGAAATCTTATTTTAATTTAAGGAAGTTGATTCTACTGAGAAATTCTAGAAGCCCTTTCAGTAGTCACCTCAGAGTTTCCTAATCCTAAATACTGATGAGGTGGAGTGTTAAGTACCGACTTTCCCCATGTGTGGTCAGAACATACTCTGACCACAAGAGAGGGCACTGAAACAAAAATTATAAATTCTTGAGGTTAGGAGCTCTTAGGTTTCTACCCTATCCAATGAATGAAACTTAAAGTTGGCAATTTGTTACAGTTTTTCAAAAACCAACAAAACCAAACATGAGACATGAGGATAATTGGCTTCTAAATTTGGCAGCAAGATCATAATTTATTTTTGTCTTCTCTCCTTTCATAATCTTCCTAATTTCCTTGAATTCTTTGTTACTATTTATGTCTGTAGCTTGCTTAGTGAGACTCCCTCAACATTTTTACCAGAAGCCCAAGAACCTATGGTTTCTGTGTACATTCAAATAGTGGATCTACAATTGTCTATTCATCATTATCACCAAACATGGATGAACTTGAAAAAATTCCATGAATTCCATGAACACTCCTCCTGGCCTCCATTAAATAGAGCAATTGTCATAATAATTACCTTATTTAAAAAAAATACTGATTACTTGGAGTAAGGAGCCCAAAATATCCAGACAGCAAATACAGATAGAGATTAGTAAAACTCCTAAAGACCCTTATAAGTGTATTCCATTCCTGCCCCCACCACATGCAACTTGAAGAGAAGGACATGTTTCCCTGAAGACAGGAAGTATACATTTCCTATTCGATTCTCTTTGAGTTGTAGTGATGATAAAGATGCCTCCTTCTCCCCCTTGGTTCTCAAATTTGTATAGGAAGGTCCAGTATGTAAGTGGGACAGTGGATTTGCAGCATTTGCTGTGCTTCATGATGCAACTATACCATGACCAATTTCAAACTATTGATTCAAGGTCAAGTAGCTCTAAAAGGTGAAAATTTAACTACTATTCTTCATAAGTTGGTATAAGTACAATTCTAGTACAGAGAACAACCTCTCTAGTATTGTTTCCATGTTGGAGCCTTGCTGAACTTTTAAGGAAGAATGGTCCAGAGCTTGTTCACACCAGATCTAGGATGTGGCATAAGGTAGATCCAGCAAACTCTTTGGTCATGTGCTCATTATTGGACTTCCATTGTGATAAATTGTTTTGTTTCATTTGAGATATAAACAGGATCTCATGATAAATGGAAAAGTATGTGAACTCTGAGGACAGATGACACTTGGTAAGGTATTATGAAAAAGAATCCCGGGACTAGATTTTTGCCAATAAGAAAAGCAAAATTTATCCCTTTTCTAGAGATATAACATATAGCAATTTCTTACAGGAAGTTACTGGTTGCTTTCCACGAGACATATTATTAAATTAAGGCCTCTGGATTGGATTCCTCCCTAGTGGGCTAGCCATTTACCATTGGTGTAACTATATGAAAATAGATGAGAAAGAGCCTGTGCTTTTTAGTCACAGATCTCTCTCTCTCTCTCTCTCTCTCTCTCTCATTTGTTTGTTCTGTCCACAGGCTCATGTTGTAAACACTTACCAAAGTTCTCGTATATAGAGATATGGCTTCCACTTGGCACTCTTACCCACCCAAATATCCAATAAGTCACTTGTGATGAATCTAGTGAACACTGGTATGAGACACAGATGTGGACAATGCACACCTTCTCCAGGGGTCTCTCATCATCAGCTTTCCCTCCATCACTTTGCCTGAAGAATGTCTTCCAATATTGTTCCTTCCAATATGGTTCCTCCACCAACCAGCCAAGCAGCTTACTTCTGAATAGAACATGTATTTTCACATTTCAGGTTATCTGTTCCTCCACACCCAATTATGAAGTGTGTTTTGCCTCAGGGTCCCTCAATATTCATTCCCTGCACGTAATCCCAGCTTTGATTGGATCCTGCTGTTCTGTTTTGAATATCCTGTTTCCATGTTTTCCTGACACAGACTGTACTTTCACAGGTGGGCTAGCTTGAAACTTTGCCAAGAGCAATGAGAAGAGCTGGAAGTAGGTGATAAGGAGAGCAAATATCATCCTTTATTTTCACTAAGAGAAGCGAGTGTACTAGAACTAAGGGGAACAGGCTGTATGCAAACAGATAGGAGTTAACTCAGAGAGGTAGAGAGTCTGGCCCTGCAGCAGATGGAGAAGCTTCAGATGGTCCCAAGGAAGGGGTGGGGTGGGAATGGGCACAGCAAAATTTAAGAGGGGAAACCCACCACCACATGGAGGCTGGATTCAGGCACTCTCAGCAATAAAATATTTTTCAAAAATGTAAATAGGGCTGGAGAGATGGCCTAGCGGTTAAGAGTGCTGACCGCTCTTACAGAGGACCCGGGTTCGATCCCCAGCACCCACGTGGCGGCCGAGAACCGTCTGAAATTCCAATTCCAGGAGAACTCCAGTTCCAGGGGAATCCGAGACCCTCTTCTGATCTCTGCGGCATTGCACGACACGGGTGCACAAACTTGCAGACAGTACATTCATACACATACAGAAATAAATAAAATTAAAAAAAAAATTAAAAAAATGTAAATAAAGAAATATAATGAACAAAGTACATTTGCAAGACAGGTCTTTGTGTCTGTGGGCATGGCTAGTGCAGATTTCCTTGATGTTTGACAACTTTTTGCATATCTGACCAGGAGGCAGTAACTTTGGTATGGCTTGAACATGTGAGCTAAACCATATGGGAACTGGAATACGTTATTTGTAGAAATTTGTTCAGGAAGTAATATATTTGGATACCTCAAGTTAAAAGTTACTAAAACTTTGTTATAATTTGAAAATAAGGAAGAAGAGTGAAGTCTGTAGAACTCATGAGAATAGCCAGATAAATATCACAGGAAGACATCTGAAAGAAGAAGGCACAGTGACTTCTCTTCCTCCAGTGTAATTATATCTAGCCTCAACTCCTTCATCTGAGCTTGCCTACTTTTAATTGTTTATTTAGTTGTTTATGGCTGTTGCTTACCCTGAAAAAACTGATTTTACTTATCAACTCTAGATGTTTTTCTTAACTATGTACCTTGTTTAGTTTTGTTATTTTGGAATAATCATTGGTATATTTTCATAATTGAAAACTCATTCAATGATTTTAAGTGATCATATTATTCCAGAAGTAGTTTCATCCTTCAATAAAATCTTTACAAATAAAGTCAGTACATTTAAGAAACAAAGTCAGCAGGTCATGGTGGCATAGGCCTTTAATCCTAGCACTCAAGAAGCAGAGGCAGGTCAATCTCTGTAAATTCAAGGCCAGCTTGGTCTACATAGTGAGTTCCAGGACAGCTGGAGGTACAGGGAGACCCTGTCTCAAAGAGAACAAAAAGAAACAAAGTGACTCATAGGTATTGACAGATGCCTAGATTCCAACACAGAGATAGTTAAGGCAGGAGAAACTTCAGGAGTTTATGGCCAGGCTGCTCTGCATAGGGAAACACTGTGTCAAATAAACAGCAATAACAAGGATCTAATACTGGTATGTGTTTATTATTTTTATTTGTACTTTAAACCTTAATTTAGACAAAGATGTTGGATAATTATAGGGCTATATATATAGAGAGAGATAATGAGTAGATAGATAGATGGAAAATAGATAATAAATTAATAGATAATATATAGATAAGATTGATAGATGATAGGTACATAGATTGATACACAGATACATAGATAGATGCATAGATAGAATGATCAATGATCATGTTTGGAAGAAAACAGTCTATATCTTTTTTCTTTTTCTTTCTTCTTCTTTTGAGTCAGGGTCTCTGTGTAGCCCCAGCTGGCCTGAAACTCCCTATGTAGTCCAGGCTAGCCTCCATCTCAGAAACATCCTCTTGCTTCTGCCTCTCTCCTGTAGGGATTAAAGCTGTGTGACACCAGGCCCACCTCTATGTAATTTTTAATGGTAAATAGTTTAGTCTCCATAGCCTTAAGAAGTAGATAAGAATGCTAAAGTTAATTTTGCAGATAAGGAAAAGGCAGCAAAAAGAGTTCTAGCAACTTTCGAAGGAAGAAAATGAATAGAAATATAGACATTTTATTTCTAAGTCTGTATTAATACAGAAAACAGAACGCTGAATCATCAAGAAAAAGGTATCTCAGTTTCCTGACTTAATTGCTGAAGTTGATACACTAAAATAAATTTCAAAATGTGGTACAACCGATATGGTGAAAAGGAAAGAAATTCTTTGTATATGTGTGTATGTGTGTGGGAGCATGTATGTGCAGTGCATGTGGAGTTAACATGAAAACCTTGGATGCCCTTCCTCAGGTACTGTCTACCTGTTTGTAGGTTTTGTTTTCTTCTTTGAGACGAGGTCTCTTACTTCCTTAAAAATCCCCAGGTAGGTTGAGCTAGCTACCTAGAGAGCACCACGGATCTGTCTCAGCACCACTAGTGCTGGGATTACAGATGTGCCACACACTGTTTGCACAGGTACTAGGGATCCAGTTTTCTGGCCAAGCAAGTGCTTTAAGGACTGACCCACCTTCTTAGTCTCAAAAAATTCTTTTTAAAAATACAAATGTATTCCTCTTCAAAATGAAGATGCTTTTCCTGTACTTATAGAAGCATTTCATAAGGAAGTTTACTATATTTGAGCTTGAAGAAAACATATTTGAGTTACATTGTTGTTAGGTTCATTTTGAGGGGACACTCTGCATAGAAAGGGGAAAATGTTAGGACTTAGAAGATGAAAAGGAAATTGGGTTTATTTCAGGCATGGCGGCTGGCCTGCCTGTGTCAGATTAGGATGACCAGCATTAGAATGTCCCTGGAGTGGCAGTTTTATACCCAGACACTCATGGAAGTGAGTTTACTAGGAGGTGGGGACAAGGAGATGAGGAATTAGGGCATAGGTGGATCTGTGGCTGTTATCAGTAGAAGCATGTCAAGATTAACCACAGCTTGAGGCCGGTATCCGTAGGAGCCTGATTGCAGCAACTTTCTTGGAACTTCTACGTCATTTGGCTTCCTAGAAAAATCCCTGACTTAGGTAGGCTATGACCTCACAATTGTAATTTTATTTGAAGATAAATGCCTATCTGAAATGCAAGGTTTTACCTAGAGTGGTGCAGCATTTTATATATCTATTTACTTTTACTCTGCATTTTTTTATTGTGTCACTGTAGTTTTTCTTACATTTATACTCTTCTGTCAGCTGCACTGTTTGCAGTTTAACACAAATTATTTTTATTAACTAATGTGTTCTCTTTGTAAAATATATAAAATTGATGCATTTAAGAATAAATTCTTCTACATTTTGCTAATGTAAATTCAAATTTTTGTTTTTAGCAGATGATCTAGAAAGTTAACATTTCAATGGTGTGGAAATTATCAGGAAAGAAAGCTTTATATTTTAAGTGTCATGTGATGCATGTGTCTATACATATGCCTGAGTATTCTTTCTTATCTCTGAACCCATTTGAAATTGAGCATTATAACATTTCTCTTTTGTGACTGCACTGATGCCTGGGAGCAAGGCACTGAGGAGCCTGTGCAGAGATTCTGCAAGGAACCATCACTAACATCTTTTCCCAAATCCCTCATGTATCTACAGATACATATTCCTAAAAATAGATTTATCAGTCATTCAAAGACTGAAAGTGTGAACTCTATTACCACTCTTCCAAGGTTTCTGGAAACTACCTGACAGAAAAATCCAGCAGCATCTCATTTTTTAGGTTTATGCCTCAGTCTCTGTTTGTGTTCCTGTTTGTTTTTTGTTATTTTTTTTTTAAGGTAAATTTTATGCCTAAATCATGTATAAGGTGGGAGAGGCAAGGCCACTCTTCTTGTGTTTTCTTCTCTCTCCTGGGGCTGTTCCTTTGTTGTAGAAAGGAAGCCTGCTGTTAGGCGAAGTGTAAATGCAAGCAGAAGGCACCTGTTTTCCCACTAATCTAGTTACATGCTTTGATAGAAGTAGTGGTGGATGATAGGAATAGCAATTCCATCACAGCGTGTTCTGATTTACAGGCAAAATTTCCAGTGTTGACATAGGGAGTAGAATTTGTTTATGAATGTGAGGGAGTTTTGATGTTTTAGGAGTAAAATACTGCAAGCCAGTAGAGGCTGAAATTTGTGCTGATTGTTATGCTATGTTAAAAGTTAACAACCAAAGAGCTCCCCCTCCTCAAAATAGCCATACTCTTCCTGACTCCAGAATGAGATACAAATGTTTTGATTATGTCAAGGAACTTTGCATCAGTTTTTGTTTGTTTGGTTTGTTTTTTTTGTTTTTGCAACAGCTTTTCTAATTCATACTCAGTATAAACTTATGCTCTCAGATTCTCACCAGAGGGGCAAAAATAATAATAATCAATGGTGCTGGAAAAATGGTTCAGTGGTTAATGGTGCTTTCTTTTCTTACAGAGGACCCAAGTTCAGTTTTGGTCCCAACACCCACGTTGTCAGCTCCCAACTGTCTGTAACAGCAGCTCCAAGGGATCTGACCCTTCTCCCAGCCTCTATAGGCACATGAATACCCCTTCACATAATACCCTGAGACACACACCTATATAAATAAATGAAAACAAATCTCAAAAAAGTCAAAATATAAAACCTTGCAGAGAGATTATAAAGAAAACAAGTTCTCCTCTTTGCTCCGCTGTAGTCACTGAAAACATCTTTCAAAGTCTGTGTACAAATGCAGTTGCACTAGGAGTGAAGAGTGTAGCTGAGGACCATCAAGAAGTGAGAACGAGCCCTGCTCTAGCTGCAACCTCTCTCGATATTTAAAAACATTTAAATACAGCATTGTAAAGATCACGTCTTTGCCTTCCACATTCTATGGATCACCTTTATAGTACATGTTGACTTTTGTTGAGTGAGGAACAGTATGGAAGAATCCTGGGGAACACCACGTCTGTATCAACATTCATTATTAAGGCTCACATCTGAGTTAGTGGCTTTCTACTCCTCTCAAACAGTTCTTTATCTTATGTGTTTGCTGGAATTGCATGGGAACTATGTAAAACCATTGAATCTGTTAGCTATGTGATCCTGGACAGTTTGGCCTAGGCTTATTAATGACAGTTTCTGCTTCCTTATTTGTAATTCCCACTAGCATCAAGGGCTCAAAAATGGAATGCCATGTCTAAAATACTTAAATATTTTAATCATTCTTATGGTTACTATTCCTGTTATTATCGTCATCTTCTGACACTTCTCTACCAATTGTAGGTATGCAGTTCTTCAAGAATCTTACATGTTTCTTCAAGTTCTTAGACTTGACGCAGTTGGCTCAGAAGTTTGATATTCCAGCATAGTCAAGCTTAAGATTCCTCTTTGCTAGAAGATGCTTACATGGCAGAGTAATTAAGATACCGTCTCTGGAGGAGAGGAGGGGTGGGCTACAGGCAGCTCTAATGAAAGGTCAGGAACTTCTCATCCCTGGACTTTTTGCCTGAAGCATATCTCACTGCCTGTGTAACGACCCCTGGCCCTTCTCCTGTCACCCTGGGATAATTGGAGTATGACAGTAGCCTACAAACAAAGATGTTGCTCCAGCTACTGCTACTATAGTGAGTAGAAAACTGTCCTTTGTCTCTGACCCATAGAGCTTGGGTTATTTTTGCCTATTTTCCTTGAAACTGTAGGAAGCCAATTTGTTAGCTTCTAAGTATTGTACAACCTTAAGCACTTAAAATTCCCTAACTTGACATCAAACAATATCACAGGGGTAGGGTGTGAGGTTTAACTATGGACTTGTACTATATAAGAAAGTTCCATTTCTATGGGATTTACATTTTAATTTTCCTTCTAAAATATTTCTTGTTATAGACAAAGCTATGATTTTGGGTGTTGTTTTAGATTTTAAATTTTTAAATTGTATTATAATTTGAAGTTAAAAATTATTTCTTCTCCCTGCAAAATTCAAAACACCTTTCAAAACAGGCCTTGAGCACACAACTCTAAAACAAAAGATATACAGGCTGCCAGTAGAAGTTGTATGCAATGAAATCTTAGAGAGTAATTTCATTTCATGTCCATCTAAATTTCAACAAACGTTCATGTTGACCCGCAGCTCATTTATGTCAATGAATAGACAGATTGCTTTTTATACCCTTACTTATTAATTGAAGCCTATGGCCCAGCAGGGAAGGCTTCACAACTCTGTTAAGCAGTGGTTAGAAATGCAGTCTCTTAAGCTCTACCCCAGATCTAAAGAGACTGAATCTGCTTCTAGCAAGTCCTCCCTGCAATCCCTGCATAGTGGTTATGATGACATCACTATTAACTGTGTCTACAGCTAGCAGAGTCATGCCATTTTGGAATAGGATCAAGAAATCTGTGTATTTAAATTAAGGAGGGGTGCTGGCTGTCTATCTGAGGCTTCTAAATTATGTTGTAACTGGTCAGTCACAGACAGTTGTTAAGATCTTCTTAACTCAGAACCCTTAATATTATGTTTATTTTTATTTTCTAGCCATTGGGAGTAGTATATTAAATTATTTTTCTTATCTCCGTGTCCAAATACCTGCCAAGAAACAACTTAAAATAAGGATTTATTTGTGCCTACTGTTTGAGAACGTCATCCATCGTGGTGGGAAGGTAGGATGATGGAGTTGCTTCAGACTCTGGCAGCAGGAACAGTGGCTCCATGGGCTCAGGGCTGCAGGCCCCAAGGCGGAAAGACCTGTAGCTGGGCCCAACCCAGTCACCTTGTCCTCCACCAGGGCCAGCCTCTAAGGTTCCACAACCTCCCAAAACAATACCACCAAGTAGAGAACAAGCTTTAACCTGAGCATGTAGGGGACAATTCCCACCCAAGTTACAAGTGGGATATTTTAAAATAGGAGATGAATATGGAATTAAGGTCACCAAAAGAAGCAAAGTTCTTTTCTTATATACTTATTTTCTTAAGATAAAGATGGGTGCTTTAAAAATTATCTTTATTTCGCCAGGCGTGGTGGCGCACACCTTTAATCCTAGCACTTGGGAGGCAGAGGCAGGCGGATCTTTGTGAGTTCAAGGCCAGCCTGGTCTACAGAGCAAGTTCCAGGACAGCTGGAGCTACAGGGAGACCCTGTCTTGAAAAGACAAAAAA
>VZQC01014943.1:277037-395999 GCA_009823505.1 Rhizomys pruinosus
GGGGCTGGAGAGATGGCCTAGCGTTTAAGAGCGTCGACCGCTCTTGCAGAGGACCCAGGTTCGATCCCCAGCATCCACATGGCGGCCAAGAACCGTCTGAAACTCCAATTCCAGGAGAACTCCAGTTCCAGGGGAATCAGACACCCTCTTCTGACCTCCGCGGCATTGCATGACACGGGTGCACAAACTTGCATGCAGACAGTACATTCATACACATACAGAAATAAATAAAAATAAAAATAAAAAAAAGAAAAGACAAAAAATATTATCTTTATTTCAAAGACCCATAAAGAAATTGCACACTATGAAGAAAACACCAAAAGGCAAAAAAAAAAAAACCAAAAACATTTATAATGTAACTAGTTTTATAAAAATATCCAGAGTTGCTTATAAAGCTCCAAGAAAAAGAGAAGCTCAGGGGAGGACTGAGTCCTTCCTCCAAGGCCACCTTTCACAGTTTTCTGCAGTAGGACGTCCAGAAGAACAACCGTCATCTGTAGTGTCCTCCCCTGACAGTCTTAGATATGGGACATTGCTGTGCTGGCTGTACCCAAGTGCCGATTCTCATTATAAATGCTGAGACCTATTACAAATGGCTTAGTCTCAAAAAGTTAAAATAGGTGCAATTTCCCTTTATGAAAGTTTTTATTCTGTAATATACCATTACATACACTTGTAGCAGTTACATGAGAATTTGAATTTTTGTCGTGTTTGGGTTTGTTCATTCCTGTAAATGATGGTACTGTTAGGTGAGATTTTTTTGTTATGGTACCCAAACTCACTATCTGATCCTCTTTAATTTTTGAGGGTTTCAATAAAAATTGTTCACTGATAAAAAAAAACAAACAAACAAATTTAGCTTATTATAACAAAACAAATTAGTGAAGGTTATTTAATTTTAAAAGATTGTAGAAGATAATGTAATTGCTTTGTAAATATAAGGGAAGTTTATGAGAAGGTGTTGACAAGCCAGATTTTTTTTTTACTATTAATAAAATAGAATTACTGTATTACTATTAATAAAATGAGTGCTAAAGCTTTGGAACTTGAGAATTAGTGCAGTGTTGGAAAGAACAATGTAATAGTCAAGGTGGGGCAGTTTTATTCTGTGCTGAACTATTGTTAAAATTACAAATTATTAACTTATCCATGAGTCATCACAAACTAGGAAAAGAATCCATGTCTTTCAGTGCTTATTGGTTAAGATCTTTCAAATTTATTCACATTGGATATAAGTAAGGAGAATGACAAGAGTAGGAGTGGATGTGCTGAACATAAACTGGAGGACTTGTGCGCTTATGTAAATTATTGTGTTCTTAATTATTTAATGAGATAAGCATTCAAATGAAATTAAAATATAAATGGTTATCCTAGGGGCTTAATACTAAAATGTATAGACCACTATTTTGACTGTTAAATAAATTAAGCTCATTTCAGCAAATTCCTAAGGTAATAAGAGGAGATTATATATATAAAATTTCAAAGTCAAACACTCAGGCCTGAAAATCCTTTTTTTTTCCTTCACTATTTTAAAATTTAAGGTGTTTTCATGGGCCCTATTCATACTGTCATGAGTGTTGCAATTTTATATATACCCCTACCCTGGTGTCAATAAAACACTGCTTCTCATACTTGTCCACAACCTCTGGCTCTTACAGTCTTCTGCTCCATCTTCAGCGATGATCCCTGAGCCTTAGGAGGAGAGAGGAAAGTATGTGACATAGCTGTCCTATTTAGGGTTGAGTTTTCCACAGTCTTTTATTATCTGCACACTGACCAGTTGTAGGTCTCTGTACTAATCTCTGTCTATTGCAAGAAGCTTCTCTGGTGAAAGTTGAGAGATGCGTTAATCTATGGGCCTAATAGTAAACTAATAGGAATCAGTTTACTATTATGTCCACATTAGCAGAATAATTTTGGTAAGTACTACCCTACTGCCTGTGACCTGTCTGGTCTGATAACAGTGACTAAAAGAGTTGAGCTATGGAATTAATTATTCTTCCTGGAATAAAAATGTTAGTTTTCTAACTAATAGGTAAATGAAATTCTAACCCCCCCAAGAAAACCCCCCATACTTCTTCAGTAGGAAGACAGATAGAGAAAAAGTCCTAAAATATAAGCAATATAGATATTAAGAAGTCGGGTGGTATGAACTGGAGTTCTGGGAGCCTGGGCGGTTGTGTCTATAAGCACCCACTATCTCACATAAGCGCCATTTGTCGAACTGTACAAGAAGAGCCCAACTAAGCCCATGACTCAATGTGTTTTAGCCTGACATATATAGTTCTCAATATACACAGGATAAAATTTTTATTAATAATATAAAAAGAAATCCATGAGATAATTCTAAGAGTAAAGGAAAATATTATAAGAATACATCTGAGGGGCCGAAGAGATGGCCTAGCGGCTAAGAGCACCGACTGTTCTTGCAGAGGACCTGGGTTCTAACCCTAGCCCCACATAGCGGCTAAGAACCGTCTTTAACTCCAGTTCCAGGGGAATCCAACGCCCTCTTCTGACCTCCGCGGCATTGCACGACACGGGTGCACAAATCTACATGCAGACAGTACATTCATACACATAAAAAATAAATAAAATAAAATAAAAGAATATATCTGAAATAATAGAGATCATGAAGCACTATTTAATAAAAAGAGAAATTTGCCATTTGAAAAACAATACTATGTCGTGATAAAGGGCTAAGTAAATTCCACTGTGATTAAATACCAAGATAATAAATAAGCCAAAATGAACAACAACCAAAATGCCAGGAAACATTAACAAAGGATATAAATAAGTAATAGATTGATGTATTTTTTTCTGAATTAAAATCATGTTATAATAAGTTCAAATTAGACGAAACTCCCAGTGTAGACTTGGGGAAGTGGGTAAGAAACCCCAACCTCTACTTAGGACTGCTGGGAAAGGGAGAATCGGTCTCTTTTAAGAGTGTGTGGGTCAGCCAAGTTCCAGTGGATGGACCCACACTAAAGGATATTTGGGGACACATATTTGACACTATAGGCCTTAATATGAATAGTAAAGTGCACAAACTTGGATACAGAGTAGTAAAGAGGTAGGGGGAGCCAATCAAATATATTGTATGAAATTTGCTAAACTATTAAAAAATTTAAAAAGAGAAAAATCATGTTATAAAAATAGTTTTATAGGTTCAAATGACAAAGTAACTGATGGCTCTGCTGATTTGCAGTGACTTGTAATCAGTGGTAGAGCATTTGCTCTGGGTTCAGTTCTCTGCAACACAAAAAGAAGAAAGAAGTGTCAATTTGCAAAAATAGTACGGAAGATCAAAAGAAAAGGAAGGTATGAGGAAATAGTTTACATCTCTAGCAGACAAAGAATTTTGAGCTATTCAAATATTAGAATATCTTTTTATTTACATTTTATGAAAGAAAATGTGTTATAGATATACAAAACATTAACAAACATTCAAATGTTTCTGGGACAAAACTATGAATCAATTTTTGTCAGATTAAAAAGGAATTTGACAATTGGTTAGAAAAACTGACATCTTTGCCTGAGAGTCCACTTTTCATTCCAGGAAGAATCATTCATTATTTCAGGGTTCCAAAACAATCATTTTGCTTTAATTAATTAATTGGAATCTAAAAGTTCCTATGAATATGAAAATTAAAGTGAAATTTAAATTTGTTTTTCTTTAGGAATCAGAATATAAAACTTAATTACAACCAAGATTTTGAAGCCGGCTTCTGTGCCTTTTGCTTTTATTTTCCTGTGTCGCCATCTGGTGTTTCTGATGTGAACAGCAGTGTTTGAAACTAATTTGTAATTAGACATTTTATGAAGATAGTTATTCAATTTATTTAGATCACAAATTTAAACTAATTATATGATGAAAATTCATTACATAATATTTATTTTACTTAAGATACATAAATAAATTCAACATTTTTTATTTTTGAAAAGTTTTTGACTTTTGGATTATCCAACCTGAGTCCCACAACTTTCTACCATCTTTATTTTACTTAGAAATAAGAAAGAGCATTAAATAATGTTATAAGCAATACTTTAGGTACTGGACAATTTTTAAAAAAAATAGAGGAGTTATAAATTACATCTCATTTTCCTATTTTAAAATGCTCTGTGACTAACCATCATGCAAAGCGGCTTCAGTTTAGAATCTGTGGAGAGCAGCCTGCAGGAGGAGAGGGGGTAGGAATTAAAGAGAGGCTGAGTAGGGAATGAGGAAATGGGCCATCACTGCCTATGGTTCCAAGACGAAGAAAGCATAGTAGGGGTTTATTTTGCCCTTAACCGTGAATATTTCTAGTGCAAAAGTATTTGCACTCGTCATCCTCTCAGAGAGAGGCTTTATGCTCCATTGAAGTGTGTTAATGCAGTCGCTGTTCCTAGACCTAAGGATACTTTCCAAGAACTTCAGATGCTGCTCTGACTTGGGTGTGTACTGCTGCAGTGGCAATAATTTAGTATTTGTTCCGGGATCAAGGGGTGATGTGAAGATGCTCAGTCCTTCCATTAGAATATTTGGTGGGGAGAGGATTCAGCAAAGATGTCAGAATAAAAACAGCTACTGTTTTTGCAAAAACAAGTTTTCCTTAATTCATTTGGAAAATTAACAGGGGAATGGACCCTAAACTTTCTTTTAATTGAATGTGTGTGCCTGAAAATATTCTCAAGGAAGGGCTTTTAGGAGCATTGAAATGAAAAGATTGTGGTTGTCTCAGGAACTGATCAAACTCACTTCATACTCAAGGCCTTTTTTCATCCCAATCATGAACTTTATACAAAGTTCACCAAAGCTGACTGTGCTTCTATGTGAAATGTCTTCAACTAGACATGTGCTCTAATTTCAATAGTGAGCATACAAATTTTTATGAATGATATAGTTACAGATTTCTTAGCAATTAGGGCCTTTCAGAATCTGGTAAGTATTCTACAAATTCTCATTTGGCCATTTTCATAGTAAGTATTAGAAAAGTACTTCTATATTATTACTATGAATTATAACATATCACAGTGTTAGAATTCTGTTCACTTTTAAGTCTGGGGCTTAAGTACTAGCAAATATTTTACATTAGCTCCTAATTTCCTTAAACCCCACATGCAAACTACAAAACAAAATATTGATAAATCCATTTAGTGCACATCTATAACACAATTTTCACATGCCAAGACTGAAGTTATTGGTGAAATGGACATTTTATTTTGGTCATGTGGAGGAGTCTGTCAAGATATACAAAGAATTGTGAGTGAGGGATTGTCATATGGGGGGCAGGGGGGAAGAGAAAGAGAGGGAGGGAGAGGAGAGAGAGAGAGAGAGAGAGAGAGAGAGAGAGAGAGAGAGAGAGAGAGAGAGAGAGAGAGAGAGAGAGAGAGAGAGAGAGAGAGAGAGATCCAGGAGAGCTTATTACAAGCAGTTGGTGTGGTTTAGTGGAGGAAGAGCACTAAGGTTTTTTTGTGTGGAACGAATTCTGCTTAAAGCAACTAAATTAAGAAGTTGGGGGCGGAGGAACAGGTGTTGCATGACACTGGTGTACTTACACACATGCAGGGGAAGCATTCATACACAAAAAATAAAAATACTAAATAAATTATTTTAAAATTAATATCTGGACATATTATAGCCAAAGGCTATCATTGCAGTTTTTAAGATAAGTATGTATTTATACGCATATATTTATAAATATGTAAAAGTGGATCAGTCAAGGATAGTTGAAATATAATTTTATCCACTTTAGAGCTTTTAAAAATTGTCATCTCTTTCCTAGGAGAGTAAGATTAGTTACAGGGAATTATCCTTTGTAAGTTATTGCTTTCACTGAATTATTTATAAATTTTATTATGAATATAATTGTAATATTTCTGATATACACCACTGAATTTATACTTAATGAATTGAATTTATATTCAGTAAGTTTATATTAAAGTGACTTAATGAGATGCTTCATTTTCTCATGTTTAAAGCAGGTCAAGGCCAAAGGAAAGACTCGGGGCAGTACTTTATCTGGCACTCATTGTCTGCAAAATTTATATTTTTATGATGACATAGTTTTTTTGTGTGTCTTTTTGAGACAGGGTCTCCCTGTAGTTCTGGCTGTCCTGCAACTTGCTCTGTAGACCAGGCCTCACAGAGATCCACCTGCCTCTGCCTCCCAAGTGCTAGGATTAAAGGCATGCACTACTATGCCTGGCAATGATTCATAGTTTAAATAAATTAATTCATAATAATTCCTATAGCTATTTTTAAAATTTCTCTAAGGACAGAGATTTCCTAGTGATATCTTGACAGACTTTTCTTTTCTTGGTCACTAACCCTAGACTCCTTACATTCTTCCCTTTTCAATAAGGAAAATCCAGAGAAATACTGCATCAGATTCTAGAAGGATGGCAAGGTGTTGGATGAGGGAGTGAGGCTGGTCATGCAAAATGAAGATAATCAAATTTCTAACATTGGAATTTATAGAAAGCAATAAATGAGTATATTGTAAGTTTATTCTCATCCATTTGACATACCCGAAAGTATTGTTCAAAATACAAATGAGAAAAGTGATAGATAATCATTTATTGTTGTAGGACATTTGACTTCCTGTTTCGTCTCTGCCTTCTGCAGACCTCATTATCTTGGTCATTTCTCTTTGTTCCTTAGGGAAAGCTAAACCTACAGGCAGAGTTGACCCTTTCTGCTTAGCTCTGAGCTGCATGGTGTCTCTTCAGGCCTCTGCCTGCTTCCTGGAATAAAGAAGTCCACGTGTGTCCCTGGAGGGATTTCCTTACTATCCCATGTCACCCTGTCCTTACCACCTTTCCCAAGTTAGGAGGTGTGGGGTGCTGTTGTTTTGGAGTTTGGTTTGGTTAGCTTCCTTCTATTTGCTGGAATCCTTCCATCTCTTCCTTTTCTTGTTATCCTTAGTCCTCTTAAGACCTTATGACCCTGAGCTTTTGAGAATTGCTCCTAGACCCCAGCAGGTCCACCCTGTGAGAGCTGCCTTGTATTTCTACTCTGCTCCCAGCCAAAGCACTGTGAAGATTTGGCTGTTCCATATGAAAGTACCTCTGAAATTGCCAACTTCAACAGATTCAAGCCATTATATATTTTGTGTACTACAGAAACTTCCTCTTAAGAATTTTGCTTCCTATTTTTTTTCCTTCCTACTTTCCTTCTTATCCTCCCCCCCTCATTTCAAACAATCCACTCATTTGACTTCCCTCCTGTCTCTGTAGGAACTAATCCTTAGGTTTTCGGGCCTTTCTGTTCTATTTCACTGTTATTCACATGGCATTAAGTCAAATTTCTGTGGTGAAGACTATCCCTCACTTTAATCTTTGGGCAGTGTCACTTTCAAGCCTTATGCTTTAGATGTGATCGGTTCTCAGCACCTCCACTTGCCTGTCTCACACACACTGAAATCTCATAAGGCGAACCCTATTTTTTTCCATGATCCTCTCTTGTTCTTTTATTTATTTTTTTTTTAATTTTTTTTATTAATTTTATTTATTTCTGTATGTGTATGAATGTACTGTCTGCATGCAAGTCTGTGCACCCGTGACGTGCAATGCCGCGGAGGTCAGAAGAGGGTCTCGGATTCCCCTGGAACTGGAGTTCTCCTGGAATTGGAGCTTCAGACGGTTCTCAGCCGCCATGTGGGTGCTGGGGATCGAACCCGGGTCCTCTGTAAGAGCGGTTGGCGCTCTTAACCGCTAGGCCATCTCTCCAGAGGGTCCTGGATTCCCCTGGAACTGGAGTTCTCCTGGAATTGGAGCTTCAGACGGTTCTCAGCCGCCATGTGGGTGCTGGGGATCGAACCCGGGTCCTCTGTAAGAGCGGTTGGCGCTCTTAACCGCTAGGCCATCTCTCCAGAGGGTCCTGTAGACATTCAGAGGTCTTAAGTCAGAAACCTTGAGGGTATTCAAGTTATATCTCTGGGTCTCTTCTCCATACTAAATCCATGATTTGTTGATTCTTCCTCTAAAACATACCTTCAGTCCTTCCTTTCCTGACATTTTCATAAGTAGCATAGTAAGCACTTTTAACTAGGTGATCAATATGCTGCTGAGTGTTCTTTTTAAAGTGTATTTACCTTAAACCTATTTCCTACAAGGTAGACAGACTCCCTTAAAAATATGTGTTAGGGCTGGAGATATGGCCTAGCGGTTAAGAGCGCTGACTTCTCTTGCAGAGGACCTGGGTTCCATCCCTAGCACCCACATGGCGGCTGAGAACCATCTGTAACTCCAGTTCCAGGGGAATCCGATGCCCTCTTCTGACCTCCGCAGCTTTGCACGACATGGGTGCACAAACCTACATATAGACAGTACATTCATACACATACAAAAATAAATTAAATTAAAAAATTAAAAAATATGGATTAATCTGGGTGTGGTGGTACACACCTGTAATCCCAGCACTCCAGAAGCAGAGGTAGGCAGATTGTTGTGAGATCAAGGCCAACCTGCTTTGCATGGTGAGTTCCAGGCTAGCTGGGGCTAAATGGAGATTCTATCTCAAAATAAAACAAAACGAAATGACAAAATTTTGTATAAAATCTTGTCACTACTTAACATTTGGCAGAGTAAGTTCTTATCTTTCTGGCTAGATCCCATATGCTCTAACCCCACCCAGCTTCCTTCTCTGAACTGGCATGAGTCCTCACATATGACAAAGCTAAACTCGGCTTCCTTAAACACCTTCAACTATTCCCACACCTCAGATCAGGGATTCTTCATACATTTTGTTTGTCTGGAATATTCTTATTCCACACTCTTTACTTAAGTATTTATCTGAAATTGTCAGAAATGTCATTTCTGCTGGGAATTTCACCCAGCCAGTCACATTCCAATTGGAAGCTACCCACTTCCACCAACGATTGTGTTCCAGAGCATATTTCATGCTTTGTAGAACTAGTCATAACTTATCACAGTATATGTGGTTAGTTATGTGACAACTTAGTTTACCTCTGTGAGCATAAGTTTCCATAGTAATCACATGAGGATAATGAGAAGGACTACTTTATAGGGCATTTGCAAAGACAGAATGATTATGAATTTAGAACATTAAATTCAGCTCCTAGCCAATCACTACATACCTGTCTGCTTATAGATATATGGTTTATGTATGTTTGTGTATGCATGAAATTTGTATAATATCTGGACCTCCAGTGTTCCCACGTGTCATGATTCTTTAATTCTACTAAATATTTGCACAACAGATTGAGGAATTTTGTAAGAATACTGTACTATATTTTTATAATTACAAAATCACTTATAACCTACTCATTAAAATCATTGCATCATAGTTTTTAGTAGTTATTAATTTTATGTGCATATACCTGTATGTTTATGTCTACCACATGAATGCAGCTGGCCATGGATGCCAGAAGAAGGCACCATGTCCCCTACAACAGGAGTTCAAATGTGGGTTTGGGAACCAAACCTGGCTCCTCTGTAGGTAAGAGCAGTGCTCTTACCTACCTACTGTAGGAGCGTTTATTGCTCTTACCTTCTGAGCCATACCTCCAGCACTTGAATTGTGGTTTTGATCTGAGATTATACTTTGATCTTTTCTCTGTCATGTCCTCCTTCTCCTAACAACTACATCCATTATTCCCATTTTGCACATGTCTGAAGCCTAATAGCATGAAATCTTCAAATTCCAGATTTAGTGAACAATGGGACCGTTCTTCTCATATTAATATCCTAGATTGTTTGAAGCCTTCTTATTACTCTTGGCCTTGGAAATATCATGGGTGGTTTTTACAGCACTGGCTAATTTACCCTAGTGTTTATGCATCTGTCCTCATTTCTGAGCAAGTGCCTTTGGAGTAGGAGTATGTCCTCTTGAGTCTTGTTCAGAGCCTTGCCACTCACACCCACCCCATTCTACACTAATCTCCTTGTCCTGATCTTGCCGTGGTGATTCTCCTGCATTCTTTTTTTTTAATTTATTTTTATTGATGCTTTGTGTATTTCATACATCATTTTCCAATTCAGTTCAGGCATATATCCCCTTCCCTTCCCCCCCACCCCACCCCTACCCGTCGCAGATCGTGCATTCTGCCGTAAGTTTTCTGCATCTTTCTCTGCTTTTTTGTTTTGTTTTGTTTTCATTTTTTTTAACAATAGGTGATAATTTGTGAGTACAAGCATCCTTCATGTAAAACCAATTTGCAAGCAGTTGTGCCCAAACCCACACAGCTCATGGGTTCCACCATCCTGAAAGGGGGGGCTTGTATGTTCAATCAAGTTGATCAAATGAGTGTCCAGTCTATATTGTTGTCTTTATCTTACTGGATGATTACTGAGGAGGGATGTTTCTACAAAGCTGTTCCTTATCATTGACTCTCTAAGATTGCTTTCTGTGTTTATCTGCCAAAGAAAGACTCTATCATTAAGCTTCAAAATTACTACACATCTGTCCATATTATTCCACACACTTTATTTTTTCTAAATAGCCTTTTCTGATGAGAGAGAATTAAAATATCTACCTTCTTTTTGCATCCTGAGCAAGCATATCATTTTTGGATTCTGATTATATTTCATTGTTTTAGGGTTTTGTTTTTTTTTGTTGTTGTTGTTGTTGTTTTTTTATTTGAAGGTGAATCCTCAGTGTTGCAGAATGAGTTAGAGGGTAAGGACAACTGTACCTTTGTGCTTAGTACACTTTTGTTACTGAGACATTTTCCTTTCAAAAGGGAAAGCAGTTCAGTCTGATCAAGGTGCATAACAACTCAGATTCGATAAAACTGTGATTGATTTTAACATTCATTTATACATTTTCATTTTACTCTCTTGCAGTTTAACAGCAACGCTCAGGATGTAAGCTGTTTTCAGCACCTTGTCCAGGCAAATGTAAGAAATAAGAAGGTGTTGAAAGATGCAGTGAATAACATCACAGCAAAAGGAATCACAGATTACAAGAAAGGCTTTAGCTTTGCCTTTGAACAGTTGCTTAATGTAAGTATCAATGAAATGCCATTATGTTTCACTGTTGGATCGTTGTATTGAATCGGTGTATCAGAATAATGGTTCCCACTCTCTACGGTTGCATAACAGTAATCCTTTTAAGTTATTTAGAAAGATGTGCCGGATGAATACATTCCACAGATGGGTCCAAGTAGTAGAAGTCTTTGAGATGGTTGTCTGCGTTTGTTGCAAAATGAGAATTCACTCTCTTAGAGATTTCACAGAATCACCAGTTGAAATGACATGGTTACTGCCCCTATCCCACAGTATCTGCCACTCTCACCTAGGACTTTCAAGTGGCCGGTTCTTTGATTTCATTTTTAACTACTAAGAATAAGAGGCAGAGATGAATTTTGTACCTTTGATGAGGCAATATTATTCCAGTGTTTGAGAGTCTGGAGCTGTACTCCCTGAAGCTGTACTCCCTGAACTGTGGCTCCCTCACTTATTCAATGACAATCCCAGCAGGCACATAAGAAGGTTGTGGATTTGTAGCAGAAGAATTCCCTCTCGAGGGAGGGGTGCCAAAAATGAGCCTGCAGCCCCGCCCACCTCTGCTAGCTTCCGTGATTCCATGTTGCTAGGCAAAGCAAGGGAAAGAGCTCTCCAATCTCAGACTAGACGAGAATTTATTGAGAATGCCTACAAAGTATTGGCTTGAAAGTGTATACTGGGGGCTGGAGAGATGGCTCAACGGTTAAGAGCACCAACTGCTCTTGCAGAGGACCCAGGTTCGAGTTCCAGCACCCACAGGATGGCTAAGAACCGTCTTTAATTCCAGTTCCAGGGGAAATCCAACCCCTTCTTCTGACCTCCGCGGTATTGCACGACACGGGTGCACCAACCTGCATGCAGACAGTACACTTATACACATAAAAAATAATAAATAAATAAATAAGTAAATAAATAAATAAATAAAAATAAAAATATGAAAAAAAGAAAGTGTATATTCACTCAAGCCTCAGGGTGGCTGGGTCCTTGGCTCAACATGGCTGGCTGCTTGGAGTTCTGGGCGCTGTCTGCCTCTTCTGAGAAAGGGCTCAGCTTCATATGGTCGGCCTTTTATTTATGTCTGCCCCCCAAAGTCCCAGTATTCCAAAGTTCCATGCACCTTGGCAATGCCCCCATCTTGAACTTCAGCAGCAGGGCAACTGTGCTTTGATATCACCCCCTCTCATTAAGTATTCAGCTTCTTTAGGTGATAAGCCCCATGTCAAAGAAATAATTTATCCAACAGGATAGAATTATCTGTAGAACCTTGCATACAGCCTGAAAGACCTGGGCCCTGCTTCCTGCCTGGCCATGACCAGAAGAGGGCACCACCACAGCGTCCGGGATCCAGGGACCTCCTTCCTCTTCCTGGCCTGTTCCGGTGGGGGCTCACTCTAGACATTGTGACATGCCTAGTTCAGGCTTGCACCAGCCAGGGGCTCCCAAATTTAAGCTAGGGTTTCTTTTTCTCTCGGCTTTCCGCATCTAAGGTTTCCACTCTGCCTCTTCATGGCCTTCTATAGGTTGAAAGTTTGTGGAAGTTTGGATTTTTTTTTTTTTTTTTTTTTTTTTTTGTTATTACCTGATGATGAGGGAATTAAAGGAGACCTGTGGAGACCCCGGGTCCCTGTTGTGCAGTGTGGTCCTTGCAGGCCCCAGCCCCAGAGGGCATTCCCAGTGGTAGCACCCAGCAGTGCTGGTTGCTGCCATCACTACAGCTGAACCTCAGTTGCTGCTTGCTGTGAGACCTGGAGTTCCATCTGTAGTACAAATAGCAGCCCAGACCCCGCCAGAGAAAGAATCCCAAAGAATCCAAAGGGACGGTGGGGTCACCACACCGGAGCTCAAGCTGGATGTGGGAGGGGAGGGTGCCAGGCAATCACAAGCTGCCTGCCTCTGCCAAAGGGCACCAAGGCAGGATGCTTGGTGGGCGGCGCCAACCAGAGGCGTCAGGTTTGGCTTCTGTCTTCCTTTCTCTCTTGCTCCATTGTCGACAGCGATGTCTTTGAAAGGCCAGGTCTACTTTAGGTTTATTTATTTTTGTTTCCAAACATAGTTTGATGATATGATATCTAACTTTTTGTTGAACAAATTTGCAGACGACTATCTTCAAAGATAGCAGCCATGCTTGAAAGTGACAGATCAATTAGTAAATACTTGGGTTTCTGTCCTTTGCTAAAAGCTTTTGCTGCCAGTGTCCTAATGGGCTAGTCAGTGAGCTGGGACTATGTGGTGTAGGATCCTGTCGTCAATAAGCAAAATATTTGCACTGATTTTTATACTTCTTTGAAAAATAAGAGTATGGTCCTTCACTAAGCTTGAGTATTAAAAGAGAAATAATTATTTTTAAAAATAATTAATTATCTTAAAGCCAGGGCAGATGCGCTGGATAGCTTTAGTGTCAACTTGATACACCTGGGTTGAGGGAGCCTCAATTGGGGAATTGGCTCCATTGGATTGGCCTGTGGCCACATCTGTGGAGTATTGTCTTGATGGTCGAGCAGTGTGGGAGGGCCCAGCCCACAATGAGTGGTGCCACCCTGGGCAGGTTGTTGTGTACTGTATAAGAAGGCAGGCTGGGCATGAGCCAGGGGAGCAAGCCAGTGAACAGCATTCCTCCATGGCCTGTGCTTCAGCTCTTGCCTCCAGGTTCCTGCCTTGGGCTCCCTAAGTGATGAACTGTGACCCGGGAGATGTAAGCTGAATAAACCCTTTCCTCCCCAAGTTGGTGTCGGTCAGAGTGTTTTGTCACAGCAATGGAAGACAAACTAGGACAGCAGATGACCTCAATGCAGGAGGCTCTTGAGTTTAAAATGCATATCTAAGTTTAGAGATATTAATGGAAGAACATAATGTATATTTCCTCACAAATTTGACAGTGCTTTCATGTTGAAGTTATCATAATTTGGATGACTAGTTTAAGTGAAATATATTAGTAGATTCTGCTTAATAAGCCTATTGGAAAGAAAACTGAAAATTTCACAGTAGGCTCACCCTATACTTTTTTGGATAGCAGTAAGCTAGAAGGTTGGTATTTTTTAGTTATTAAACTTTTTCCATAAGTCATATATCATTTCTCAACTGAATCCAGAGTTGCTTCCCCTTCCATGTTCCCAACCCCACAGTCCCTGCACTCTGCTGTACATATCCTGCATGTTTTTCTGAGTCTTTCCAGAGTTTTTTTTTTCTTTCAGTTCTTTTGTTGTTCTCTCCAACTTGTATTGCTACAGTATATATACATATACATAGTTATATATACATAAATATATACATACATACATACACATATCACTTGAATTGGAGGACTTTTTTTGACTACTGAGATACCCAGCTTGTGGACTAAACAGCTAAGGGGATTTCACCCTTGTCAGAATATAAACTGCCATTGTTGGACTACCTTGGCTGTATCATGGAGTCCAGTACAGGGGTATCAAGATAGGATGCATGCTTACTGGACTTCATTTGGGGGACCATGGGAGGGAAAGACCCCAATGTGGAGCAAAAGTGCAGGATTGATGGTTGTTTGGGACTGCCAAGGAGGAACCTTCGAGCACTTCCTTAAGGAAAACGTGACATCCTTTAGGGAAGGTTGGTATTTTCAAAGAAGCTGAGCATTCATAAATTAGTGTGATTCATTTTTTTCTCAGCATTTAAGCAAACACATTTCAAAACAGTAAAAAAAAAAAGCTAAGGTTATAATTTGTTACCTCAAAGAAATCCAACTTTCTTAAAGTTGTTCATTTTATGGTCCTTGGGTTCTAATTCATTATTTTGCATTCAATTATTTCTAAGACCTTAAAATTTAAGGTTTATCACTGGAATTGAGACTTTCAAGATTAGAACCTGCTGGCAGGTCAAGAGAGACCAGAGACTATAAAAGGACAGTCAGGGAATGAGTCTCAGCATTTAAAAAGCCATGGAGGAGCACTGTGGTTAAGGAAGCCCGATGGGAGTAGGTCATCCTTGAAAGTGAGGTGGACCAAATAGCATGACCACAGAGGAAAGAGAGAAAGAATTATCTGGACAGGGATTGATGATTTATGTGAAAAAGTATGAATCTTTTAAAGTTAATATTGTTTCCTCTATAAATTAGAGAGGTATGTTTTAAAAACATGTATCCATTCTAAATCCAAATACTTATCAGTCATTGACATTTTATTATGTGCCAGGCACTCTGAAAAGACCATTGAACAAAAATGACAGCTTCTTACTTCTATGCAGTTTGCAGTCTTTGGTGAGGAAACCAATAATTAACAAAATGAATACATATATGCAAACATATATAATGTTGTAAAGAAAATGTAACCTGGGAGTCATATTATGTTTAAAACACAGTGATTAGACTGAAGAAGTGGTTCAAGGGTTAAAAGCACATGCTGCTTTTCCAGAGGACCACACTTCAACTCCTAGCATCCATATAAGACTGCTCACAACTGCCTGTGACTCCAGCTCCAGGGGATCTGATGCCTTCTTCTGGTCTCTGTAGGCACTGCCCTCACATTCACATACCCACACAGACACATTCCACATGTATACATTACACATATGTAATATATAATTTTAAAAATAAAAAAAATATTTTAAATGCAGTGGTATGGAAAGGAGTCACTGATAGGGTGACATTTGATTTAAGGCTTGAAGGAAATAAGTGGTGATATCTTTGAATGGTGAGGGTTGAGCTTGACCCAATCTACAAACTTGTTAGAATATATTACTGAGGCCTGGAAAGATGGCTTAACCTTTAAAGGCTAAGGCTCACAGTTTCAGCATCAAGAGTGTATTACTGAGCAGACATTTGCCTAATGTGTGTAATCGATGCATGTTTTTTTTCATATTTGTTTTCTTACCCTGTCTTTTGTTATGAATGATATATATATATATATGCATATTTATTTTTTAACAGTATAATGTTTCCAGAGCCAACTGCAATAAGATTATCATGTTGTTCACGGATGGAGGAGAAGAGAGAGCCCAGGAAATATTTACCAAATACAATAAAGACAAAAAAGTGAGTGTAATTTGGTATTTAAATTTTTAGTATTTAAATTTTAATATGTAATTTTCAGACAGATAGTGTATGGTGGTGGCAAAAAGGGAATTTTTTTTCTTCAAAATTCTAGTCCCACTTTACAAAGTTATATTGGCTATGGATTTTGAGATAAAATATTTTTCAGGTACTCAAGCACCTATCTACTAATATATTAGTTAAATAGTAGACACTTAGAGGCCATACTCGACTGTTATACATAATTCTAAATGATAAAAGGTTATTGAAGGTGAGAAATGAGAATACTAACCCTTTCCTGGATAGTTTTAAGTTTTATGTCATTTAATCACTGAAAATTGTAGTAACAATCAAATTTCTAAATATTTCACAAATTTTTTATAAATTGTTTCTAGAATTGATATAGATATACACAAAAAACAATTCTCAACAGTGAGCAGATGCTTTATGTTTGAAAATGGATCAAGGAAATATTTAAGACAATGATTTGTTGGTATAACAATTTAAAGAAGGGTATCCCTAAAGTCACAAAGAGTGTAAAGATCCATGCTTTGTATTTGGAGTACATTTAGTTTAGGGATTTTGTACTGCAAGAGGGAAGGACTGCAGTGGGAGACCTAACTGAACCGTTCACAGTGGGGAGATAGTACTTGTGTCTATTAAAATTATAATTACCTTCCCTAGGAGTCCTACCACCAATTTGCCTATTTTCTTGCTGATGCCCACATTTAAAGTAGAACAATGATTCTCATCCTATTTTCCTAAAATGCTCAAGAACCATTTTAAAACAAAATGAGATATTGTAATACATTTCTTCTATATCAAAAAATGTCTGTTAATGCAAATTAGTACTGACTTATTCTTCAGCTTTCTGATTAACTAGAATTATAGGTGTACACAACTTTGCTGGATTTTCTTTGCTTTTATTATTGGAATTTTTAACTTTTTGGAAACCTGTGGCTCTTCAATATGGATTATTTCAAGAGCACACATGAATTGTTTTATACATTAAAAAGACAGTAAAATCAAGCTGGAAAGATGGCTCAATGATAAGAGCACTGGCTACTCCTGCAGAGGACCCACATCTGGTTCCCAGTTCCCAGTACCCATATAGCAGCTAACAACAGCCAGTAACAGGGACTCCGATGTCCTCTCCTGGCCTCCACTGTCATAGTATGTGCATACATATATGGAGACAATGCATTCATATACATAAAACTAAATGGAGAGTGAAACATAAATTGCTATACTCAGTGGCCTACCAGAAAAAAATATTGTATATAGTAGGAAACATTTCATGTGGAAAATTTTGGAACCCTTTGAAATATCCTTAGATGTTTTGTAGCCTATACACGTTTAAAAGTGATTGGAGAATTAAAACAATATACACATATAACATTCAGTTAATCACCAATCTCTTTTAGTCATAAACATGTTTACTAATCAGCTTTACAAAAAAGACATATGCTAAAATGTATACTGTTTGCTGCAGGGTTTAAAGTATGTCTTAAATCTGTTCATTTTAAGGTATAGAGAAGCTATCTGTCCTTAAAAATGTTGTTAAATGGACTAAGCTGTTCATAGGTTGTAATGGCTTTCAACTGATACTTGATTCTCTGAGTAATTCCAGAAAAATCATCAAATTTTCAGTTTCAGTTTTGTATTTTACAGCATTGTAATAGTTGAAAAACTAATATATTGTCTTCTTTAAACTATGTTAGGAGAGTGGATTTCATGTCCTGTGTTTTTACCACAATAAAACAAAAGAATTTAAATATATAAAATTATAAGGACTTTGACTTAATGAATATTCAAAAAGATTAACAATTGAAAGGTCTCAAAATTTGCGAATGTTTAAAAAATTACTTGAAAACTACCATCTTAATCACATTTTTCTCTCGCGTCTCTGACATTAATGTGGCTGATGAATGATTCGTTTGCATTCATTTTCTATCTTGATGAATCAAAAGTCATTCATACCTGCCCAGGTAGGTGTGATGAAATATCAGGACAGCTGATGAATGAGGCTGTAGATACACAGCACAATTTAGTGAAGCCAAAAGACATGAGAATTAGAACAGAATGTTTGGTTTCTTTTGTGGAATGTGCTACTCTTGGGAATGAATCTACCTGATTATAGATAGGCAGAGATATAAAGCTGGATCCATGTTAATCTCCTTGCACAGCTGTTCCAAATTAAAATTCATGTTGTAATCTTTACCTGTAGCACTGCCATTCTTGAGGGCTCCCCGTGTGTATGAGACCTCCTTAAAAACGGTGCCAAAACCAAAATGAGCTCTGTCACTGAGAACAAATACATGAGCAAAGGAAAGTGAAACCAGACACACAGTTGAAAGATAATTCCCAGGACTGGTGCAATTAAATGTATTTGCTTTTCTGTAGGCCAACGGATTGCTTAGCAATATGCATTTAAGATTGCCTAGGTGCGTAAAAAATAATTCTCTCAGGTTTCACTTAATTTTTAGAACTAATTGAAAAAGAAGGCAATCAATATTAATAACATGAAAGTTCAAAGGATATAGAACAAATTAAGAACTTAGATGCAAAATAATTTTCAAAGTAAGGAGTACTCAGAAAAATTTCCCATCACCTGACAGTACCCATTGTTTTAATGTATTTGATAAAAACTTACTTTTAAATATGATTGAGAATTCCTTCCTATACTGCCATCAGATCTTAAATAAAAAAGTTATTCTTTGATGTTTATAATAGTCTAAAACAAGTCACAATTAAACACTTTTTTCAACAGTCAGATAAAATAATTCACAGGAAATCATTAATTTCATTTTACTTTCTCCATGTCTTGCTTCTCCACTTTCTCCATCAGCCAAGATTGTAGGTTTGAAAGGAATGTTCAACCATTGATAATGGCCAGCCATCTAACAATTACACTGCTTCTAAAATCTTTTTTTCTTGGATATATTTGCCCTTTCATCCATTTCTAAGATTTTAGCTTAGGAATAAGAATTATATCCTTTTGTTTATAAATCCAAAGGGCTTGTTTATGCTGTAATCAAGAAATAGTCAAAATGACATAGGTGTGTGTGTGTGTGTGTGTGTGTGTTTTGCATATGTCTTTGTCTCTGAAATCATCAGCTTTGCATTTATTTTTCTTAAAATAGAATAAATATTGAGAATTTATTTTCTATGCTAAGGAAATTCTTACCAGATATCTCCAGGTTTGAGTAATATCACCTTCAAGCAATTTATTGTCTTTAATTCAATATCTAAATAAATTTCATGAAAAATGAAGTTATCACCTTAAGCACAAAGTATATGATATAGTAAATAAACTTTATAGTGCATAAAGTGTATTTGAAATATTTTAGGCATAACTTGGAATTACTAATCATTAATGGTAAAATGCTATTCCATGAAAGGTTGCAGGTCTTTCTGTTTTCATTGTTGCCTTCTGTTTGGACTACAGAATCTACTTCTCATTTTGTTTCTCAGAGGGGTCTCTGCTCAGCCTCTCTAGAATGGTCCTTTTTGCCAAAACATGTCTTTTCTCACTCTACTATAGCACCCTCTTTCTTGCTTGCTTTCACTTCCCCAGTTGACCATTTTTAATTGTACCGTGGCTTTTTTATCTTATGTCCCCATTTCTTTTAGAAGCTCACTGAGGTAGCAATGGCATAAGTTTATAAACTTCCCAACTAATTCCTAGAAGATAGCATGGTTCTTGACTCTAGTAATTGCTGAATATTTACAAATATGTTGTCAGTTTAGTGAATACGCTGCTAAAGCAGAGTGTAAGAACATAACACATGTTGATAGGCTGCAGATAGCTCAGTGGTTAAGAGCACACACTACTCTTCCAGAGTACTAGGGTTTGGTTCTCAGCACCCACATGGCAGCAAACTACCCTCTGTAACTCCAGCCCCAAGGGATCTGATGTCCTCTTCTGGGCCCACAAGCGTTATATGACATGAACATGCATATATTACATACATGCAGCCAAAGCACTCAGATACATAAAATAAACAAATAAATAAAAGAATGTCACACATGTCGGAAATCATTTGTTTTGTTCTTCATATAAATGGATGTTATTCAAACAGTAATTTTTTTCTTTATTATTGGAATGTGGAATAAAAATCGTAAATTTTATTAGGAACCCTTTATCAGAATTTATCAAGAAGCTTCATAGAAGCTCTTTCATGCATCTTCTTATGAAGTTAGGGTGAATGTCTTGATGGTACTTTTTCACCCTTATCTGTCATTTATATAAAGTTTTAAAATCCCATCATTAGTGTTGATGAAGGATTTGGCATTTTCCAAGAATAATATTTGAAATCAAACACCACAGGGTTTACATTCTGATAATTTTTTTTGGTCTTTTCGAGACAGGGTCTCCCTGTAGCCCCAGCTGGCCTGGAACTCGCTCTGTAGGCCAGGCTGGCCTTGAACTCACAAAGATCCACCCGCCTCTGCCTCCCAAGTACTAGGATTCATTCTGATAATTTTTAGAGAACTATAGACTACTTGTAAATGCATTGTTTACTTAGATTACTCCTCCTTTATCATGTACAGGGAAGGCATTCAGAGAAAAGAGGGACTGATTTTTTTTATTTTTTTTCATTCTTTTACTAAAGTTTTATGTATTTCATACATTTCTTAATCAAATTTAGACCTAATTCCCCTTCCTTGCCCTCTCTCCATCAGAGCTCATGCATTCTGCTATACATGTCTTTTTTTTTGAATTCACATTTTCCCCTTTAATTTTTTATTACTCTAAAGTATGTATACATACCCTCCCCCTATATACCACAATTACAAAGTCTGAAAATAAGTGGTAGGTTAATTCTAGATCCCATTAAGGTATTCACATTATAATGATAGAGTTGCTTTCAGGTAAAAGAAAGTATACACACACACACACACACACACACACACACACATGCGCGCACATACACTGCTCTGTTTGCCTTACTACTAGGTATTTGGTGCTACAATCCACAGATGAGGGATACCATTTGTCATTTGTTTTGGGGAGACTCTATTACTTCACTTAGCATACATAATGTCTTCTACTTCCATCCATTTACCTGCAAAGTTCATGATGTCATCTTTCTTTACTGCTGCATAGAACTCCATTGTGTAGATATACCACATTTTCTCTATCCACTCATTGGTTGAGGAGCATTTGGATTGTTTATTACAACCATTAGTGAATTTAAAGCTCCTCTGTAATTCCAAGTATGTTTCTATGCAATGCACACTTATGTAATATAAATGAAAGAAATGTCAGTTTGATTTATTTTTAAATGGTGGATGTAAAACCTACATGACAAGTGAAGGTTAGTTTCCTTTTAAAATAGTTTTTTATCATTGCTTGTACTCATGGATTATCACTTATAACTAAAAAATGGAAAAAAATAACCGAGAGAAAGATGCAGGACAGATATGGCAGAGTACATGATCTAGGATGGGGTGGGGGAGGGGGGAGAGGGAAAGGAAAATATGCCTGAACTGAATCGGAAAATGATGTATGAAATGCACAAAGCATCAATAAAAAAATGTTAAAAAACGAACAAACAAACAAACAAATAAATAAATAAAAATTTAAAAAAATAGTTTTTTTAGGTTATTTACTACAGATTCATTAGACATCAATTAAATTATTGTTTCTGTCAGAAATGTATGTTATGTGTCATGGCACATGTATCTACATATGTATGCACAGACAATAATATATACATAGACACAAAATGACAATAGTCCCTTAGCATTATAGTTTGGTGCTATACAGAATAAACTGTCCAAATTGTTCATCTCACACAGTGTTATTGTTAGCTATTGTTAAGTTCTTCCTTTTTGTTGTTTTTGGTTGGGGGGTTGTTTGTTTGTTTATTTTGGTTTTGAGATAGGGTTTCTCTGGAGCCCCAGATGGCCTGGAACTTACAATGTATACTAGACTGGCCTTGACTTCTGTTTCCCAAGCGCTGAGATTAAAGACATATACTACCACACCCAGTTTTGTAAGTTCTATGTGCCTCAGATTCTTAAAACTCACAAATGAAAATTTTACCTGGTTGAATAATAGTAGTTGTCTAGACTGTCTACAATGTTCTAAGATGATGCTATGGTTGTCACTAGCTTTATTACCACAGCTAATACACAGCTTTTGACTGATTTACATATGACATAAAAGTTCACACGGAATACTCACATGATAAAAGTACTATCATCATTATCTTCATTGCTCCATTGTGGAAATAAGAAAGTAAAAATAAGAGATATCAAATAATTTGTTGAAAGTCAGATAAGTGACAGGGTCAAGAACTTAAATAATCTATAGTCTAAATCTCACAACCTCATATGGAATTTTCCTGGCTGCCCATATGTCTGTACCTCTCTTCTCACCAGCCTTGGGACTAGTCATTTTGCTCCAACTGTAACTTTCCTCCCACTCAGGCATCAGGACTTTGTACCCAGGGAGGAAGATCCTTGCTTTTATAACCAAGCTATAGGCAAGATGGATTGTCAAAATTTGCAGACTGCGAGTATCTTTCAGATTGGTGAATTTTGGGAAATAAATTAAGTGTGAAAGAGAATTTGGATGCCTATTTATTGCATAATAATATAAAATTTGAAATGTGGGCTGTTAAAATGCTCTGTATTTGTAAATTATGGAAATCACTGTCATGTATTTTCTCAAAACATTCAGTCCAGTCTAGTATTTTGATAGGCTCAATACCAAAAATTTTAGTTCACAGAGTAGATTTTAAAACCCATTTCTGACACCATTTTTCTCAAATGTTTCGATAATTGAAGTTTTTATTTTAGTTTTATTGGCTTCCTTTTGTCGTACACTCATTTCCAATATTCTTTGGAGATTTGCCTATTATAAATTAAACTTGAACTCTGGGTAACTGATAATTGTTGAGGTGACAGTTTCCAGTAACTGAGTTCTGCTGGCCTTTCAAAAGCTGACCCTGTGGGTTTAGAAAAATCTTAATTGAAGAAAAGTATTTTAGACTTCAAAAATAAAAAGACAAAAAATTGCAGAAGTGAGAACTATAGGATAAAGTCATAAACTAATAGTATATAAAAATAAAGCAGGAGTATATTTAAGTTTATTGGATATTTATTTATTTTTCACAATACTCAAGATTGAATCCAGGGTCTCACACATTCTAGGCAAATTTATTCAACTGAGTTGAGTATCATATTTTAAGTAACTAAATTTGCTGAGAAAGTTTTGTTGAATCAAATAGCCCAGGCTTGTCATCAACTTTGAATTATTGGAATTACACTCTGTTCAAATAAAAAAAAAATAGAATTTTAAAATGTCATTTATTTAAAATTTTATTTGTGGCTCCAGACCCAGATTCAGACATTTGCAACCAGTGCTGGAAAGCCAGTAGGTAGACCCCACATGGTGTGGTGGGTCTGTGGGCTCCACTCTACCAGTGAGCACACGAGGCTGAGATCAGCTTGGTGGTGAGAACTCCCAAAACTTCACTGTGGCTGTGCCATTCCAGACTCCCTTCTCCCTAGCTCAGGAACACTTGGACCCCTCCATTGGCTTCAGGTGGTGTGGGCCCCAGTGGGTTCAAACCTGCCTGATTGAATCCTGTCTTGGGCCTCTGGAGGAACTCTTGACAGTACAAAATTAGAAGTGAGAACCTGAAGCCTAGACTAACTAGCCTTTTGTGCCTAATAAGAAAACAATGAAGGTACCTGAGGAATACAAGCAAAGTCAGTCTTCAATTCAACAAACACTTGAGCTTCATACCAGAATCATAAGCAACAAAAGAAATCCAGATGCCAAAATTTACAATGAAAACACAATACATGAAAAATCCAAATAATAGGTCTCCACTAAATAATACCAATCCTGTAGAAGAGGGTTATAATGAGGACCCCCTAGATGTAACCCCAGGACACGGAATTTAAAAGAACTATCATAGACATGATCAAAGAATACAAGTAATTTAAAGAACATGCAAACTAACAAATCAAAGAACTAAAAGAAGCTAGGGATAAACTAAAAGGAGGTAATGATAAACTTCAGACTGAATTCACAAAACAGATGGAAATACTGAAAAAATAACTCAGGGTAAAATGAAAAAGGATGTGGAACACTGAATAAGGCATCTGGAAAGGACAAGAGAAAGCCTCAGTAACAAGATGAATAAAGTGGAAAATAGAATCTCAAAACTGGAAGATAAAGTGGATTTCTCAAGCAAAGATCACACAAAACAATTTAAATCACAGGAATGGAATATTCAGGAAATGTGAGGTATCATGAGAAAACCAAAACTATGCATCATAGGAATAGAAGAAGGAGAAGAATCTCAGATCTTCAACAGGAATATAGAAGAAAATTTCCCCAAATTAATGAAAGACATACCCATACAAATACAAGAAGCACATAGAACACCAAATAGACAGGACCACAAAAGAAGTTCCCCATGGCATATCATAGTAAAAATACTAGAAAATAAAATAAAATACATCTGTTCAAAACAAAGAGAGAATACTGAAAGCTGCCAAAGAAAAACAAGTCACATATAAATGGAAATCCATCAGAATTACAGCTGACTTCTCAATGCAAACTATGAAAGCCAGAAGAGCAAGGACCAAAGTATCCCCCCTTCTAAATGACTACAGATGCCAACCCAGAATTCTTTACCCAGAAAAAAAATGTCTATTATATTTGAAGTAGAAAGAAAAATCTTTCATGACCTAAATCGGCTGAAGGAATGCATGTCCAGAAAACCAGCCCTTCAGACAATACTTGAAGGAATACAAAGAGAAGAAGAAAGGAATGACTATACCCAAGCAGAAATAGAACATACTTAATGAAAGTATAACTGTGGAAATACAAACATAGACCAAGAAGGCAAACACAAAGTAAGATAACCGGAAGCAATATACATCTCTCAATAATAACTTTAAATATCAATGGACTGAATTCACCAATGAAAAGCTGTAGACTAGTAGAATGCATTAAGAGACAAAATCTGTCTTTTGCTTGTCTGCAAGAAACCCATCTCACCTTCAAGGACAGGCACTATCTTAAGGTGAAAGTTTGGGGAAGAAATATTTCAAGCAAATTGCAAGCAAGGGTTGCTCAGTCAAAATAGACTTCAAATGAAAACTAATCAGAAGAGATGAAGAGGGTCATTTCATTTCTATTAAAGGAATAATTAACCAAGAAGATAGAATATCATGAGTATATATGCTCTAAACTCTGGTGCACCAAACTTCATAAACACAATTGTATAAGACATTAAGGCACAGACTAATCCCAAAATGCTAAATTTGGGGACTTCAATATCCCACAGTGTCATTAAATAAGTCAACCAGACAAAGAATAAACAGAGAGACATCTGAACTAAGCAAAATGATACACCAAGTGGACCTAATAGACATCTACCAAATATTCCACCCAAGCAACAAAGAACATACTTTCTTTTCTTTCTTTCTTTCTTTCTTTTTTTTTGTGTCTTTTTCTAGACAGGGTCTCCCTGTAGCCCCAGCTGTCCTGGAACTCACTCTGTAGACCAGACTGGCTTTGAACTTACAAAGATCTGCCTGCCTCTGCCCCCCAAGTGCTAGGATTAAAGGCGTGCACCACCCTGCCTCCCAAGTGCTAGGATTAAAGGTGTGCGCCACCATGCCCAGCTAAGAATATACTTTCTACTCAGCACCCCATGTAACTTTCTCCAAAAAACAGAAAGAATTCCATGCATTCTATCTAGACAGGAATGCAGTAAAGCTTAATATAAACACCAGAAAAATCCCTACTATTTAAAAAAAAAAACTCATGGAGACTAAACAGCACACTCCAAAATAATGAATGGGTCAAGGGAGAAATTAAGAGAGAAATAAAAGTATTCCTGGAATTAAACAAAAAGGACAATACAACAACAAAACCTGTGGGACACTTCAAAATCAGTCTTCAGAGAGAAATTTATAGCTCTAAATGCCTACATTAAAAAAAAAAAAAAGAAAAGAAAGAACAAAGAACTGGCATGGTGGTCCACACCTTTAATCCCAGCACTTGGGAGGCAGAGGTAGGTGGATCTCTGTAAGTTTGAGGCCAGCCTGGTCTACATAGTGAGTTCCAGGACAGCTGGGCTACAGGAAGACCCTGTCTCAAAAAGACTGAAAAATAAAAAACAGAAAGAGCACAAATAAATGACTTGACATTACAAATCAAGACATTTGAAAGACAGCAACAAATGAATCTCAAACCCAACAGACAAGAATAAATAACAAAAATTAGAGAAGAGATTAATGAAATAGAAACAAAGAAAATAATACAAAGAATCAATGAGCCTGGTTTTTGTAAACAAGATAGATAGGCCCTTAGCCCAGTTAACCAAAAGAAATAAGGAGCAACTCCAAATCAACAAAATTAGAGATGAAAGGGGAAACATCACAACAGATAACAAAAAATATCTTAACAGATAACAAAAATATCCAGAAAATTATACAGGATTACTTTAAAAACATACTCAGTAAATTTGAAAACCTAAGAGAAATGGATGAATGTCTGAAATCATGGGAATCTCCAAAGCTTAACAAAGAAGAGATCAACAGCTTAAACATATCATAACATACAAGAAATTGAAACAGTAATACAAAACCACCCAAATAAAAATAGTCCAGGCCCAGATGGATTTATGGCAGAATTGTACCAGACATTTAAAGAGGACCTACAACCAATATTATTTAAGTTATTCAAAAGGATAGAAACAAAGGGAAATATCTCAAGTTCCTTCTATGAAGCCAGTATCAATAATACCAAAACCAGGCAAAAACACAACTAAAAAAGAAAACTATAGACTCATATCCTTAATGAATATAGATGCAAAAATGCTCTACAAAATGCTTGCAAACCATATAGAAGCACACATCAAAAAAGTCATCCACCATGATTAAATTGGATTTATTCTAGAGATGCAGGGATGGTTCAAAATATGTAAATCAATAAATGTCATTAATGATATAAATACTCAAAATCCAAAATCTCATGGTCATCTCAATTGATGCAGAAAAGGACTTTGATAAAATTCAACATGTCTTTATGTTTAAAATCCTAGAGGGAATTAGACTGGAGGGAACATACCTCAACAAAATTAAAGCTATATACAACAAACCTACAGTCAACATCATTCTAAATGGAGAAAAATTAGAAGTATTCCCCTTTAAGTCAGGAACCCAGCAAGCCTGCACACTGTCTCCGCTCCTTTTAAATACCATGCTTGAACTCTTGCTAGAGCAATAAGAAAAAAGAAGGAAATTAAAGGATTACCAATTGGAAAAGCAGAGGTCAATCTATCCCTTTTTGCAGATGACATCATATTAGAACTAAGGGGTGCCAAAAATTTCACCAGAAAAATTCTAGAAACAATGAACAGTTTCAGTAAAGTAGCAGGTTACAAAATTAATCTATCAAATCAGTATCCTTTCGATATGCCAATTGGAGAAGTAGTATTTGGAAACCCTCCCGTTCACAATAGCCTAAAAAAAAAATCTCAGAACAAACCTGACTAAAGACATTAAAGATCTCTACAATGAAATTTTTAAATCTTTAAAAGAGATTGAGGAAGACACCAGGAGATGGAAGGATCTCCTATAGTCATGAATTGGAAGAATTAATATGGTAAAAATGACCATCCTACCCAAAATAATATATAGATTCAATGCAATCCCAACCAAAATCCCCGTGACTTTCTTCACAGAATTAGAAAAAAAATCCTAAAATTCATATGAAAACACAAAAAATCCCAGATAGTCAAAGCAACCCTGACCAAAAAGGGTAATGTGGGGGGATTACTATACCAGATTTCAAACTATATTACAGAGCTATAGCCATAAAAACAGCATGGTACTGGTACAAAAATAGACATGTAGATCAATGGAACAAAATTGAAGACCCAAACCTGAGGACATGCAATTTCAGCCACCTTATATTTGACAAAGTGGCCAAGAATACTCAACAGAGGAAAGATGATATCTTCAGCAAATGGTGCTGGCAAAACTAGATCACCACATGTAGAAGAATTAAACTAACCCCCTACCTTTCACCTTGCACAATATTCAACTCTAAATAGATCAAATACCTCAATGTGAATGGTTAGAAGAAAACATTTGCAGAAACTAACAAGATACAAGTGTAGGAAAGTCTTTCTAAATCAAACAGTAGCTGTGCCGGAAATAAGGTCAACAACCAGTAGGACCTCATTAAAATAAAATGCTTCTGTACAACAAAAGAAACAATCAAAGAAGTGAGGAGAAAACACACAGAGTGGGAGAAAATCTTCACCAGTGACATATCTGACAGAGGTTTATCATCCAGAATATATAAATATATACACAAATAAACAAAAGCCCAAGAAAACAAAATGACCCAATTAAAAGATGTACTAAATATCTGAGAAGAAAGAATGGCTAAGAAACCTCTTTAAAAGTGTTGGTAATTAAGGAATAGAAAATTAAAAGCACTTTAAGATTTCATCTTACACTGGTAAGATTGGTCATTATCAAGAAAACAAATGATACCAAATACTGGAGAGGTTGTGGGGAAAGGAGAACACTCATTCACTGCTGGTGGGATTGCAAACTCTTGCCACCCCTAAAGAAAGCAGTGTGGAGAATTCTAAAAATGAACCTACCATTTGAACTAGTCATATGTCCACTCCTGGATTTATACCCAAAGGATTCATCCTATTGCAGCAATACATGCACATCCATATTTATTGCTGCTATTTTCACAATAGCAAAGAGTTAGAAGCAACCTAAGTGTACCTCAACTGATAATGAAAATGTTTGACATTTACACAATGAAGTTCTATGCAGGGGTAAAGAAAGACGACATCATAAAGTTTGAAGGTAAATGGATGGAACTGGAAGCTGTTATGCTAAGTGAAGTAACACAGACTCACAAAAACTAATGACGTATGTTGTTCCTCATTTGTGGATCCTAGCACCAAATCCATATATGTAAGTAAATACCATGATGTAACTGCAGGAACCAGATAAATGAAAAGGAACCAGGAAAGAAAAGGGAAAGACGGAACCTGAGACAGAAGGCTAGTGGGTGAGAGGTATTTCTAAGGGAGAGATGGATAAGATCTTCCCATCTAAATGAGAAGGGTTGTAGAAGGAAAGGGGGATACAGGAAAAAAAAATGAGCCCAAGAGAAGTGGGAAACATCAACGGAGAAACAGGGATACATTAAATGTAGAAGGCACGGAGAAGACATGGAGGGAGGGCTAGACAGGTAAAGGGAGAGAGGAGAGATAAATAATGCATTGCTGGGGTCGGGGGGGGAACCTGAGAGAATCATATTAGTCTAGCAATCTATTGACAAAATACACACAATACCTCTATATGACTCCAGATGGACAGATGAAGGCTGCATATCAAGAAAGAGTACCAGACAGGAGAAACTTTCCTTTGAGTTGTTGGCCATGGTAGTCCAAGAGACTCCCAAAATTATACAGGGTATTGCCACAGTCCCTGATTGCCTCCCAGAACCCGAAGGCCCTATTGCTGAAGACAGGACATACTTTGGAAACTGGATCTTGAGCAGTGGAGCTGTATCTGACTTGGAAGCCATCTCCCCGAAGGCTAGCTATCATATCTGTGGAGAGCACTATGCAAGCCACTAAGATAGATGATCAACATCAGCCACGAGACCAAATATCCACATCAATGATCAGCATAGCATACAAGATCGGTGCAATGCTGGCCCTTCTATCTTGGAGAAAATCAGTGGCTAAGCAATTGGACCTAAAGCCACTCAGGGGAAGGAGACTCATGTGTGCTATTGCTAACATAGCCGGAGGCACACAGCTGGAGAGGTCTTAGACCGTAGACAGTTCCACAAGGTAGACACATCCCTAGGCTAAGGTCAAATTTTACTAACTGCAAAAGAAGTATCATTATATTTATAGGCAAAAACCCCAGACATCACTCAAAAAGAAGCTTCTTTCCCTCCAAACGAGAATAGTACAGAGTCCCACAGGTGGACACACACAGACATGGTCTGTGAATTGCTCATGCCTAGGTGACACATCTACAGTGTAACTTCTACACACAAGTCCCAAGTAAGCATCATAGAGCAAGCACCCAAGAAGGCATTAACTACCTCTTAACTCTCATTAAGGAAGCTCATGCAATGGGAGACCAGGAACCCAAAAGGGCCTGAATGCCAAACTGTGAAGATTGGGAGTCTACAGGGTGTGGTTCCATGGACAGGCTGCTCTATTCAGCTTCATCCACCCAGCACTCAGGGAACATTGTGAAAAAGGAAAGATTGTAAAAGCCAGGGAGGTGATTCAAGGCCAAATTGAAATGAATCCTATAAGCTCCTTGGAGCCGATTTATATGAACCTACAGCATTGGTATCAGCATGCACAAGACCCTAACAAGTTCACCTGGACAAAAGCCCAGCACAGAACTGTAGAAATGGGAAATAGAGCCCAACCTTGGCTGAGGAAATATTGGCAGCAGATAGTGGTCAGGTGAGGAAGATTTGGCTTTCTTTAAAAAAAAAAAGTCTCAAAAATAGCAAAAAAGAGAGAGAGAGAAAGAGAGAGAGAGAGAGAGAGAGAGAGAGAGAGAGAGAGAGAGAGGAGAAAGAGAGAGACTCTCAAAAAGACCAAAAAAAAAAAAAGTGGTGGTCGGGGCAACTCCACATAGACTAAGGAGAACTCAGGGGCACTCAGGGGAGAAGCCAACACTGAGGAGTGATTGGGGAGAGAAAATTGGCACAATGGAACCTAGCCCAAATGGCAGAGGCTGTTACACAGGCTACTGTGAACTCTGGGGGCGCTGTGAGGGAGGGTGCCAAGGGACAAGCAGGTATAATGGTGATTAAGACTGACTGAAAAATTATGTATTAAACACATAAAAATTCAATTAAAAATAAATAAATTTTAACTAGACCCGTGTACTAATAAAATTATTTCTTTTATCATTGTGCATGTTCATACATATGATATGTGGATGCACATGCCATGACATATGACACACGTATGAAGGGCAGAGAACAACTTTGGGAGTTGATTCTTTGCTTCCGTTTCTATGTGGATTCTGGGCTAGAACTCAGGCAACCAGGCCTGTCTGTCAAGAACCTTTATCCACTGAACCATCTCCCCTGACCCAAGAAATAGATTTTTAAACAACAGAAGGTAAATTATGTAAGCTTACAAAATAATAAAGACAATTTTTATTTGTTTAATTTTATTAGATTTCCTTCCCAAATTGCTACTGCTTATATACCTACATTTGAACCAAGAACAATACGATTTCTTGTGTGCAGAAGAGAACACATAAATGATTCAAATATTTTAAATATTCTTATTTTTTGCCTGAAATTTTTGTTAACCCCTGGGAAGCAGGTCAGTGCAATATAGAATAAGATTAGAAGTTTGCCATGATAAAATTAGAGTGAAATGGCTCAAATTACAAAGCAGAAGATGTATAACACTCTACTTTTGGCTTAGCTCCTCTCACATTATAGGAGCTGATGTATATTATCATATGACAGCAATGCTTGTCTGTAGTCCCTCTGGAAAGCAGAGAACTTTCATTTGAGTTTTCATCCTTTCTAACAAGGAATATTCGCACTTACGTGCATGACACCACAGTAGGTACTCAGTTGTACACATTTAGAACTGTTTCGGTGTTTATTCAGTGGTGTTTTCCCATATAATTTCTGGACTCCAACATTGAAAAAAATCTTGTGAAAGTTGTTTATGATTTTGTATGTCTCAGCTGTGACCCAGTGAGGAATTTTTCACAGAAATGAACATTTTTAAGTAAGAGGCTTTAACAATTACATTAATGGAGGAACATTTAAGTAATTTTCTAGGAGCATCTCACTTAGAAAATTTCCACTGTACATTTGTTATGTGAATCTACCATGATTATCAGTGCACTACTGGGTAGGAGTAAAAGAAACTTTGCTCCAAAAAAGTTGAACTTTAAACAATACAGGCATAGTATGATGTGACGATTTTGCCGCTGTAGTCAGAAGAACTGTTTAGTTCTTATGACTACCTATTTCGAATTTTGAGCCGTTTTGTATGTCTTTGTTTTTACATAATTGCTAATAATAACTTGAATGTCATTTACATTAAAGTTCATATTGTGCATCTCTCAAGGGACCATGTTATTTTTTAAGAATTGTGAACTTAAAATGGAAAACATAAGAAGTGGCACTAGCAATTATTTAACTGTTAGTTTGGTTATCAACATTTCAGAGTTAATTCATTGCTGTGCCACAGGGTGGCAGTAATACAGTATAGAACAGGAGGGCTCTCATCTGCAGGTCCAGCATAGCCCAGTGCTCACAGAGTGCCCCCTCTAGCTGGATGCACTATAAAATGTGCAGTGGTGCTGCTGATGAAATTAGAAGTCCTCCTGCGTAATCGGGTAAATGTACAAAATAAAGAGAAAGACAGGAATAATATATTGTCTGGGAGTAAAAAAATAATTATATAGATATTGAGATTTTAATTCTCAACATTTGATATCTTGTCTGGGAGCAAAAAAAATTATATCAATATTGAGGTTTTAATTCTCAACATTTTATTAACTACTGGGAGGGAGAAAAAGCACTATTTTAAATGTCCACAGCAAGACAAATTAAAATTGAAAAAGGGAACAAAAAATTATATGAAAGGAGTCCTGTCTGTTAATCTAGTTTTATCATTAAACCAGGAAGTAGTAGGTGAAAAGGAAATAAGGCAAAGAGGCTTAGCACATTTAAAACATGAAATTAAATGTGGCTGAATGTGCATGTCTATCTATACTCACCTCTTCTCCAAAATTCCTGAATTTGACCTCTACTGGTTCTGTGTAGGAAAACATGGAAGTTAGGTGAAACTATTGTAGTAAAACAAATAAGGCAGTAAGTATTTCTTGCTGCTTTCTTATTTGAAGCTAAATGTTTATTTGAACTATTTGAATGATAACATCATTCAAAATAATCACACAGTGTGGGTCTAAGTATATGCTCCATGTTATTAGAAATATAATTCACTTAGTCTTAGTCATTTAATTCTTCACACTGAAAAGTATCTTATGGAAAATATTTTATCATAATCCTGTTGGGGAATTAAAAGAACTAGATACAGCTGTGCTTTAATTTAATATGCAAGGCATGCCTTCAAACGTTAGCTATGAAGGGCATACCAAGTACAGATTCCTTAAGGTATGCCAGTTAAATTGCATTATTACTTAGGGTGGACAACATAAAAACATTTTCAATATGAGTAGCTACAACAGTGTAAGTAGTAATATGATTTTGAAATACATAAAAGAGCCCTAAATGACGTACTTGAAAATGCATATAAATGAAACCACTGGTTGGTTGGTTGGTTGGTTGGTTGGTTGGTTGGTTGGTTGGTTGATTGGATGAGTTTTTTGTTTTGTTTTGTTTTTTCCCCTATGTGAAAGGTGAGGGGTCAGGCAGGCGGAAGTGAACATGTGTCACCTTCTAGGTCTCAACATTGATCCTTGTAATTTTTAAGTGACTAAAATTCAGATATGCCCAGATGTTATGCTCCAAGTGAAGAAATCTCAGCATTGTGAAGACTGAGGCTGGAGGATATCGAGTTTGGGGCCAGCCTAGGTGCCATACCATTGTCTTGTCTCCAAATGAACAAAATAGACAATGATATGCCCACCAAATTACCCCACACATTACCTGCTAAGGCAAACCTAGACAACTCAAAGTGTGGCTCAGATAAATTCTTAACAAGTGAAACAGAGGCCATCTCCAGTGTTTACAGAGAAGGATTATAATGATAGATGTGGCTTAGACCAATACAAAAAAAGAAAGAGATATGAAAATATATTTGAGATTTGTGCTCAAGAATCATGTGCAAAGCATAACACTGATTTTAAAGTTTAGAAAAGGTCCATTTAGGGTTGGGGAGGTATCTTGGTAAAGTGCCTGCTGCTCAAGAATGAGGGAACTGGAGAGATGGCTCAGCAGTTAAGAGCACTGGCACTTCTTGCAGAAGACCTGGGTTCTAATTCCAGCAGGTACATTGGAGCTGACAACAATCTGTCACTCCAGTTGCAGGGATCTGACACCCTCTATTGGTATCCTGAGGTACTGCATGATATGGGTGCACTTACATCCATAAAGACATAACACTCATACACATAAAATACAAATAAAATTAAATAAATGATTAAAAAAAAAGAATGTGAGGACCTGAGGGGCTGGAGAGAAGGCTTGGTGGTTAGGAGTACATGTTATTCTTGCAGAGGACCCAGGTTGGGTTCCCAGAAACCACTGAGTGGTTAAAAATCATTTGTAACTCAGGTTCCAGGGGATCCAAAGCCTTCTTCTAGCCTCTACGGGGACATTGTATATCCTGCACATACATGCAGGCAAAGCACTCATAGGTGTGATATAAAAATAAATCAGGGGCTAGAGAGATGGTTCATTGTTAAAGAGCACTGGCTGTTCTTACAAAGGACGCCTGTTCCAGCACCAACATTGGATCCTTAATTCCAACCCCAGGGGATCCAACATCCTCTTCTGGCCTCCATGGGCATTGCCTATACAGGTGCTCTTGCATACATGCAGGCAGTATGCTCAGACACAAATAAATAATAAATAAAAATTAAAAATTAAAAAGGAGAATGAGGACCTGAGATCTCCAGCACCAGTATAAAAAGTATGGCATCCTAAGCACACATATGTAATCCCAGCACAGAGGATGCAGACATACAAGGATTCCTCTACCATATATGTGCACATATGTGCATGTTCACCCCCATGTGCACACAAAATGGCTAATCCACATAAATTAGAAAAATTAGAAGAAAAATTTATCATTGTCAGTCTAGCATCACAGTCATGTTTCATAACTATTTCTAGTTTGTGAAAGTAGCAAAATCATCGTGAAATTACTTGCTTTGAGTAACTAAAGGTGTAATGAGCTTTGCACACATTCTCATTGCCACACGCCTGCGATATAAGAAAGTGGTTTTGCTCTGGCTGGATAAGTAGGTGGGATCTTTTAACCAGGTGGACATGGGGACTTGAGTTGGACCAATGAGACCACAGTCATTGTCACAGCCCTGGTCACTGTGGCAAGTCCGGTCACCCCATCGCTACTTTCTGCTTGGCGGCTGTAATCTATGTTTGAGCAGGCCGTGTGGCTTCCCTCTGGTCCCTTCTCAAGTCATTTACTGGACTCAATTTTTGTCTTGCTTTATTGATGTCACTTGCCCAACTTGCTTTTGTTCGTATCTATAGCAATTTTCTTTTGCCATTCTATTGCATTTTACTCGTCCTAATAGATACCTACTCTTCAACTCATTCAGGTCCGTGTGTTCACGTTTTCTGTTGGTCAGCACAATTATGACAGAGGACCTATTCAGTGGATGGCTTGTGAAAACAAAGGTAGGAAATTTGTTCCTTTTAACCGTATTTTATTAGAAAAAATATTTCCAAACTATAGTTGTGTTTTCCTGGGTGTTTAAAACAACCTGCAGTATTGTTCTAGTTCGCTTTCTGTTGAGATGAACATTGTGTGCAAAAGCGACTTGATGGAGTGACTTTATTGCATCAGCGGTCATCACTGAGCAGGGGCAGGGGCTCAAGTGGGAACAGAAGGCAGGAACAGAATCAGAGACCAGATTGCTCTTTGGTTTTGTGTCTTAATTACCTTCCTTATACAGACCAGGCCAACCCTGCTAGTGATAGCACTGCCTACAGTGGTACGGTGGCCCTACATCAATTAGCAATCAAGAAAATGCCCCACAAACACGCCCACAGGGGAATCTAATGGAGGCAGTCTTTAACTGAGATGTTCTTTTCTCAGCTCACAATTATGATTGTCAATCACAAGAAGTATAAGCAAGGAGTAAGAATAAGATCCAGAACATGCTTTCTATAGAAAAAAAAAACAAAAACTCATGCACCAAAGTTTTACATATTCAGACATCTGATCATAATATTGTATTTTCGTGAAAAGATATATTATGTTGAATGATACTTAATGATATATAGCAGAGTTATGCATATATATTCCCTGAGGGGGCTAAATTATTGTTTTTAAAAACTGTTTCATACCTTCCCTGATATTTAAATTTCAAGCAGTGAACCACTATTTCCTTTGCACTCAGAAAAATAGCAATGTTGTTTGAAGAATAAACCATGGTACAATAACACAAAATAACTTGAATATATTCCAAATGTTATATTTAGGAAAATGCATGCATATCCTAATATTTATTTTATACTATTTATTTTATACAATATTTATTTTATACTATGTCAGAAATATAGTAAAATGTCTTACAAAAGTCTGTAATTTGTTGGCAATATTAATAAAAAATTTTCTGAATTAATCATTATATCTTGGTGTTTGCTCAAGCTAGAGGGAAAACTATATTTTTTTCTCCTACAAAAACAGTCATTTTCTGGTCCTTTATTGTAATGTAATACTTATAAATATGCATATGCATTTCAGGTTATTATTATGAAATTCCCTCTATTGGCGCAATAAGAATTAATACTCAGGTATGATTATTTAAAACTTATTGAAATTGCTTTTTTCAAAGTTTAAGATTGTTTTCATGAAAAGAAGATTATTTTCCTGTTTTAAATAAGATCTATATAAAAAATCTACATAATTGCATTTGTATAAAATCCTGGGTAATTTAATAATTTATTGGTTTCATTTTTTCAAACACCTGAAACAGGTAAACTATAAATAATATTCTGAGCATAGCATTCTCAGTTGTTAAAATGGCATAGAAAATAGCTGGGTGTTGTGGTGTACTCCTTTAGTCCCATCATTTGGGAGGAGAGGCAAAGGCAGACAGATGTCTATGAGTTCCAGGCCAGTCTGGTCTGCATAGTGAGTTCAAAGCCAGTCTGCTCTACATACTGAGGCTCTATCTCAACTTCACTCCCCAAAAAAAGAAGCATAGAAAATGAATCCAATAAAATTTATTGATAATTTCAGGTTACCTTCCTCTGATTCATTTGTAAATGATTTAAATGAATATCTTAGTCATATAGAACATTAAACAGCAATTATTCCAGACAAATTCTACAACTCTAATTAGGACTATAATACTTACCCCAACCTTCTACCAGTCTGTTTATCCATTTATAATAAACTTACCATGAGATGAATTTTTAAGCCTATTTATTTGGAAGAAAGTATACCTTTTAAATTATATTTTGTAGAATTTAGCAATTTTAATTCAAATGTTCTTTATTTTGAAACATTCATAAATTGCTATTTAAAAATAATCACTCAATTTTAAACATAGCTGAGGATATATGAAAACGAGTGAGTCAAAATTTAGCAAGCATAGCTTGGCCTTTTTGGAAGTGCTTAGGGCACAGTGAATGGTGAAATGAAGCAGAGGCTGCATGTGAGTCTGGTGTCTGGATTTGGCACAGTACTTCATTTATTTTTGATATGTTTAAATGCAGTTTTGAATTTCAGTCAAACAATTTGTGATATGAAACCAAGTATGTGGTCGCTTTATTATTTCAAATTTGTGCAATTTCACACACTATATCATAGAGCCTTAAATAGTTTAGATCAACATGGAGCAATTCATAAAGAACATGTTTCACTTATCATTGGCTGTTCTTTGAGGAACAATGTACCATTTGGTATTAGAAAAAAAAAATGGAGGAGATACTTTAAGTACATAAAGGAATAAGTTAGATAGACAATATGGAATGCCCCAAGCAGATTATCTACTTTTACTAATAATTTGGTTCCACAATCCTTTTTTTGGGGGGTGGAGGGTTCTTTGTAAGACAGGGTCTCGCTATAGCCCCAGCTCTCCTAGAACTCACTATGTAGACCAGGCTGGCCTTAAACTCACAGAAATCTGCCTGCCTCTGCCTCTGCCTCCTGAGTTCTGGGATTAAAGGCGTGTACCACCATGACCAGCTCCACATTCCTTTTTAATTTTTAAGTTTTCCATGTTAGAGTTATTTTCAGACATAGTGCCCATCTGAGTTGTCATTTTTGTTATTGTCATTGTTGTTGTTATTGTTATAACTCTACTTTTGTATAAATAGGAATATCTGGATGTTCTGGGAAGACCAATGGTTTTAGCAGGAGACAAAGCTAAGCAAGTCCAGTGGACGAATGTGTACTTGGATGCACTGGTAAGAGACTGGGTTGCTCAACCAGACCCTGTCAGGACAGAAGCGCTCAGCTGACCTTTCTCCTGTGCTGCTGGCACTTCCCTTTTCATACTCATTGCATCTTTCTAAATTCCCTCCTTTGCAAACTTTGCTGCTAGAACTCTGATGATGTGTAGAAATTCCTAGATATGTATAGAGAAAACCACACAGGTAAAGTTTCAGGTCGTCCTTGATCTGCTGAGAATATGGATTTTCCAGCCTAGAATATGAATGCATGGGAATTGCAATATTTTTTGTTTTAGCATAAGAAGATAATGCTGAGTGTCATAAATAATAACCAGTTTCTCCAGATTTTGAACACAACAGGTTTTGAGGAATGTGTTTTTAAAGTAGATATAAATTGTTACCTGTGTGTACAACATCCACAACAGTAGCTTCACTTTTCCAAATTCAAAAGCATGTTTAGTTAAATAAACAGAACTCTCATCTTACATTGGAATCATCACAGATGCAGTCACCTCTTCATATAGAATCCCTGGCTTTAAGTTCAGACTCAGATATTTTTATGAAAATATGACATTGAGGTGATCAAATCTGTTGTAAAATAACATACACGTACTGTGCAGTGCCCATCTTACCACAGGCATTCTATCATATTTTAAGCAATAATTTTCATTTAGAGGTGATTTTGTTGTGCCCAGGCCAATTGAACATGTATGCAGACAGACTTTTTTTTAAATGGAGAATCAGTTTATTTTAGCAGTTCAGTGTGTTGGGGAAGTCAAAGCTGCAGGAGCCTGAAGCAGCCAATCACGTTATATACACAGTCAGAAGAAGAGAGCAGTGGATGCTTGTGCTAAGTTCTCTCTCCTGGCATTGGCATATAATATACTGGGAAGGTGCTAAAAACACTATAATGCTGGAATGCTCTGTTAACCCCACAGCACAAATTATCCACCTTGTCAATGGACTGAAGTTGAAAATTTTTGTTTTAATTTATTTTTATTTTGCTGCCATGAAAGTTATTAATACTTATAATACCTAACATTGAATACCATGTATAATCTTAATTTGAAGATTTATTCATCACTTACCAAAGAAATTTACTGGAGATAATCAAAATACTAAAGTGAAAAGTAAATACTGATTCAGTAATGCCCTTTTCCCTGTTGGGAGTCCCATTGCATGCATCTCCTATTCCTTCAAATGCAAAGATGAACCCAAAGGGCAAAATGAAACCCATTAGAATGACTTATCATTTGCTTCTTACAAAATAAACACATACAGGAAGTGGGAGGGAAAATGGGGACTATTAGCAGGAGCCTTGCATGTTAAGAAAGATAAAATAAAGCTTGCTTACCTCAAGGCCTAGCTAAAATTACTGTCCAGTGTTCCTTCTTGACGTTGCTTATTTACTTAAGGTCACATGGTCATCTGCAGCTATAACCAAGATGTTTTGGTTGTTCAGATCCATCACAGGACAGGGCACGATAGGATGAGTCCACAGTTAGGTCCTGCTGGGTTTCCTATGGCCAGAAGTTCCCCAGCCACAATGTCTGTGTTGCTGGCAAGGTTCGCACTGATAGCACAAATGACGTGTGGAGGAAATGCTGATTCTTAATGTTCTGTTTTACAAGCTGAAACAAAATGAAAAAAAAAAGTGGGGCACTTAAGTCAATAGACACGGAGAGTTTTGTCTATGCTGATTTGAAAGATAAATGAGCCATCAAGAGCTCTAGATGGCCATTTAGTATCATTGCCTGCAGGGGATTCAGAGTATATGTCTGTCAAATCAGCATTTTATTAGCAAAGAAACTTGTATTTCAAGAATAGATGTGATAACTATAATGTGAAAAATTCAAAGAGCTCTGGCACTTCAAAAGAAAGAAGTTTTATATTTTGGAATTGATTAGGAGGTGGTTAAAATGCGGAGACATTTTAGATGACTGTTAATTCAATCTATGTTTCTATAATTTGTGGTAAAGGAATTAACCACACAAAGGCAGCATACCATATTGCGACTCTTGGGGGCTATTAGGAGTAGTACAAGTGTGTTGTCACCTTTAGAGACTTTGGACTCAAGAGTTCAGTGCTGTGGAGAGATCACTTCATTTGGAAGATAAATTGGAAGATAAATCGGAGCTCTTTATATAAAAAGAGAAACAGGAGGAGTTGAAAATAATTATCAAGTTCTTGGAGGCAAAATCTTATTTTATTTTTTGTTCTGTTCTGTAGAGATGTGTATAATGCCTGAAACAAAGAATCCATTTTGGGATTAAATGGGGAGAAAATACAAGGTAGTCACCCCTGAGTCCATCTGTGATTGCCTTGAATCTAACTTGATAGTAACCTAGAATGCCGTTTCAGGATACCTATTGCTAATTTACAAGCTTATTTTGGCAATGTGTACAAATACAATGGTGATATACAGACAAAAGTCAGCATCAGTGTATACCATGGGTTTTGGCATTATTTTTGAATTTGTGACAATTTACATATAAATTATACCTTAAATCAAAAGCTTACCACAAATAATCATTGGATGGCCTTTTTAGATTCTAGCTTTTTGTATTCATCTTTAATCTCTTTACTAAGATAGAAAGTTTTCACTGGGAATTCTTATTTGCATAATTAATGATGCTGCATCTAAATGCCCTTGTTTAGACTACATGATCCTATATGTATATCCACATGTACCTACTTCTTGAATTTGCTGTGTCCTTAATAATTTGGTATTTGTTTTACTGGAAGCTTTTCAATGATTGCCACCCCCGACCTCAGTTTCCATTATTTTGGATCTTCCCATGTACAGTTACAAAAGAAGCTAAGATATTGTAGCTACAGCAACAGGCTACTTCTCAAGTCAGAACATACTTGTAAGAGCTGAGTTTGAAATTGTTTTTCAGAAGATTACTTCTATTTTCTCAGATTCACAAATCGAAAATATTCTTCAGTGTTTTTTTTGTGAAATTATAGTTTGAACTAGTATTAAATATGTATCTCTCATCTTCTACCTGTCTAATACATGTACACATACATGTGCATAGATAATGGCCACAGATATCTAGTAATACAAAAGCAAGTTTTAACTTTGATGAATTTTTATGGAGTCAATATATGAAATGATGTGTTGATTTAGAGGATAGCACTACTTTTTTTATTATAACAAACTATTTCATAACTAGACTTTCCTATTTGGTGTTTACAGTTGCCTTTTCTATACCATTATAGTTTGCCCAAAAGTAATATTTATTTTGGGGGCTATTTAAAAGTAGCATTGTTTCCTATGAATGTCACAGTCTAGACTACTCTAGAAATGCAGCATCAATAGTTTGTTTCTTCTTTGTGTCATTTTATTCAGGTAGGCATTTCCATACAGCATGTCACTTTTGATTTAAGGCATAAAAATCTAAGAATGAAGCTACAAAGTTAGCTTTTTAAAAATCACTTAAAGTACTATTTCAATATTAGTCTTCTAATGGAGGCACCAGATGTAAAGTGATTTGTCACTATGGAAGAAGTGTAGGACTGAGCAGAGTTACTGGAATGTAACAAGATAGTGATCATTTGTGTAAAGTTGATGTGTTTTATCCATAATGCTTATTAGATGTTCCATAGTTTAGAGCTGCTTAATAAGCATTATTTCTACATTTTCATTGATTTCTTTAAATGCACTTCAATGAGATACTCAAAAATCAGTCACTAATTTTTGTGACTCCACCTTAATTGTAAAATAGTTTCCAATTTCAAAGATTAATGCAGTAGCTCAAATTTCAAATTGTTACTTTCATTCCACCAAAGTTCAAATTGTCACTTTCATTTGGCTTTTTTCTCCATCTATTTTTAGGAACTGGGACTTGTCATTACTGGAACTCTTCCTGTCTTCAATGTAACTGGCCAGTCTGAAAATAAGACAAACTTAAAGGTTAAAAGTTAATTGATAAAATTAATAATAATAAATGATAAACAGTGACGTGGAAGCTCAATGTGGATAAGATATTTCTATAAGGAAATATATACAATGTAACTGTCTTATGAGGCCTCAGGTCAAAGCAACAGCTGTCCATGTGATAACCACCTGGGAAAAGGAAATGCTGGTCAAATCCTTTTGGCCCTAGAGTCAGGATTCAGCTTATTAACTTGGTTTAGCTGCGCCCTGACCAGAAACTGAAGTTGGACCACAAGTAATGATATGAGGAATGGACAATAATATTGTATGAACTGTTTTTTTTAAATGCATTGGAGATATTCATGAAAGTAGGGAAAAATGACAAAAGCTGTGTTTCTATTTAAATCAATGCAGATAAATATCTTTAATTGAATCCTTACTTTTCCAATTCCCAAACATAGCTTTTTAGCCACAATTTAAGAATTTTATGAGGGATGAGTTTCTTTTTTATCCTGTTTTCTAAGATTCCGGGAAAAAATGTTTCATAAACATGCTATTTGTACAGCACTGATAGTATTCAGTGTACTAGGAGGCTACCTTCTTAAAAGATGTAGTTATCAGGGGCTGGAGAGATAGTCTAGCGGTTAATAGCACCGACTGCTCTTGCAGAGGACCCAGGTTCGATCTCCAGCACCCACATGGCGGCTGAGAACCGTCTGTAACTCCAATTCCAGGAGAACTCCAGTTCCAGGGGAATCCGAGACCCTCTTCTGACCTCCGCGGCATTNCTGCTCTTGCAGAGGACCCAGGTTCGATCCCCAGCACCCACATGGCGGCTGAGAACCGTCTGTAACTCCAATTCCAGGAGAACTCCAGTTCCAGGGGAATCCGAGACCCTCTTCTGACCTCCGCGGCATTGCACGACACGGGTGCACAAACCTACATGCAGACAGTACCTTCGTACACATGCAAAAATAAATAAAATTTAAAAAAATATGTAGTTATCCAACTTATGCTTATTTTGTTTATTTTCTCAAACACTTTTGAATTCAAAATAGAATTGTGTGATGGAGAATGAATGTAAGATAGGAGAAGTTGTGATCTTTTTACTACATACAGTGCCAGTGGTAGTGCTAATGTAAGGGGATATGTATTTTCAGTTTGTGCTTCAGTGATGCCTGGTGCACTTAAGCAGTTTGTTTAGTTTTATAAATCTCAGTTGAATGTTTCATTTTAATAAGGTAACCCTATTTCTCTTTGGGGGCTCATTGCCATCTTAAATATCTGAGTTCTAGACACTGAAATTCATAAAGGAGCACTTTTCTGTGCTTTTCGTGTCTTTCAAACTCTCCATATGCCCTTTCTGTAAGATTGCTTCCATTCACTGGTTTTATTCAGTCTAGGATTGTTTCTGAACAAAAGGACATAGTTGTTGCCCTGACTCTTAATCTATCTGAACTAATAGAGAATTTAAATGCTTTTCCAATGAGTGACTAGATTTTATAATTTCCTTCATAAGCACATTTTAATTTATTTCATATTCTACATAGTTATATTGAAGATAAAACTTCCAAACTCAAAATTTTAATGTCATCCCCATCTTTTTTTTTACAGGGATTATTATGGTTGCAATTTGGCATGTAACTTCAAGTTAGTACTAAAAACATTGTGAGACCCATGGTGTAACATGGATAAGCTGTTAACAGTGGTTAGCAAAAGTGTTTTGGGATTTAATGCCAATAAGACCACAGGCACAGGCCACGTCATCCTCAAAAATCTATTGTTTGTTTCATATTGACCTGCCTTTAAGTAGGACATCATAATGGTTCTTAGTTTTATCATTCCAGTTAGATATCACACACACACACACACACACATACACACACACACACACACACACACCTGCAACTGTTGAGTTTTATAAACATATGAAAAATACCAGGATTAAAATATGCAAGAAATATCAAAATTTTCATGTCTTTTATAGTGTAGATTTAGTCATTAAAATTTCATTGAAATTAACAGTCAGGGTGAAAAAGTTGTGGGAAACAATCAAAGCTAAGAGACTTTGTACATTGACCCTAAAAGTACCTCAGTGTGTGTGTGCGTGTGTGTGTGTGTGTGTGTGTGTGTGTGTGTGTTTGCGTAAATGTGATAATCATTGGTTATTACAGCAAAGGGCAACTATACATTTGTGTAGAAACATGAATTTCTGTCATAAGGTGCACTAACTTTGTCATCTCCTTACAGAATCAGTTGATTCTTGGTGTGATGGGAGTTGATGTGTCTTTGGAAGATATTAAGAGACTGACACCACGTTTTACAGTAAGAAGCAGTTTATTCTTTTGGCTAGCCTTCCTATTTCAGAACTTTGTACAATATAGCTTAAATCCATAAAACACTAAAGTACATCTGAAACTCTTGATGCTATTCTAACAAAGGAGCTCACATTTAAAAAGCATCCTTAAAATGAACAGACATCAGGGCTGGAGAGATGGCTCGGCTATTAACAGAACTTGCAGAGCACCTGGGTTTGATTCCCAGCACCTACATGGCAGCTAACAACTGTCTGTAACTCCAGTTCCAGGGGATTTGATGCCCATTTTTTACCTCCACAGGCACTGCACAGGTGCAGTTACATCCATGTAGGCAATACACTCACACATCTAAAATAAAAATAATAAATTAAATATTTTTAAAAATGTACAGATAGGATGTTATTCTTCAGCATGGTGCAAGACTTGTATATAGTTAGTAAACTTGAACAATTTCAATGTAGATTTCCGATTGTGATTCAGAGATCTTAAAGCTTCTTCCCCCTCCTTTTCCAGCTGTGCCCCAATGGCTATTACTTTGCAATTGATCCTAATGGTTATGTCTTATTGCATCCAAATCTTCAGCCAAAGGTATGTATATAATTTGTTTATTGTGAATAGTATTTTGTATAATTAATGATGACTATCAGTAGGATTGTCACTCTAAAATTCACTTTATAGCATTAAAGACATAGTACAATATGTATCCCTTAATGGATGAAAGGCATCGAACTTTGTCATGAAATGACAAAATTTGAAAATCTGAAGGTAGGTTTTCCGTTTTTTCTTACCAGTTCAGCTGAACTAATATACTTATCTGAGATACCCACTATCACCTTGTGAACCCTGTTGTCATGGCTTCCATACATGACTTTGAGGCTCTAGAGCTTTGCTCCAGACAGCTAATGTGATAAACATTAGTGATGTTCTTTCTGGAAGCCACATTTACCACTGTGCTCTTTCTACAACTCTATCTACTTTCCATCTCCCAGACTGTTCTCTTTGTTTTCAAGCAGGATTATAAAGATAGTTTGAAAATTCAGTAAGCCTAACCTATGTGATGAGCTTAAGATATTTTTTCAGATATGTGTAATCATTGAGTTTATCCAGAAGTCATAGGATTCAGTGGCTAATCTATTTTATCTTAATCTTTATACCTCTTTTCTTAAGACAAAAAATATTTTCACAAAATATGTCATCTGATTTCAATTTTCATTAATACTTATTAAAGCATTACTAAGAAAATATTTATCTAAAAATAAAATTATACAAATTTACAATTACATTTTATAAACATCTTTAGTTTATCATATAATTTTAAAGATTAATCTGAAGATACTTTAAGCCATGTAGATTTATGCATACTGCCTTCTTTTTCTAGATATGGCTATTTAATGTTAGTCATGTATCAGTTCTTAATCAAATTTAACCATTCTTAATCAAATTTAGACTTCCCTCCCCCAACCATGCCCACCCAAAATCCCACTGGACCTCATGGATTCTGCTGTACATGTCAAGTTCTATCCATTCAAGCATTTGTATCCAGATGTTCTTTGATGCAAATTCATCCACTGGATCTAGTCAGCCTAGCTAGAGAAAATAAGTAAGGGCTATTCTCCCTCACCCAGTAGTGATCAGTCTCCAAGAGTTCCCAGGCTAGGGCCAGCCCACCACCCATTTCCCTCACTCCACTCTGGGCTCTTGTCTGATTGAGTTGGCATGGATCCTGTGCTTGAAGACAACATTGCCACAAGTTCACATGTGCAAGCTTACAGTGGCCCGAAAGCCTATGCTTCCCGTGCTCATGAACCAGGCCTAGTTCTTAGAATCTTTCTGCCTCCTCTTCTGCAATGGTCCCTGTGCTGTAGGTAGTGAGGTTTAATATAGGAGTCCTATCCAGGGACACACACTCTACCGTCTCTTATTCTTTAAAACTTGGCCAGTTGTTACCTGTGTGTACCGAATTCTCTTTTATAAAGAAGATTCACTTGTGAGAGTTGAGGGATGCACTAGTTTTCTCTCTACCCCTCCTTCTGTGTTCTGTGAGCCTTAAGTGTAGAGGTTCAACTGTAGATGTGTCACCTAGGATTGGGCATCTCTGACATATCTCTGTGACTGACCAGTTGTGAGGGGTAAACCTTTATATCTTAGTTAACTTTAGGCCCCACTTTCTTATATAAACCCATCACTGAGGGAGGATTGCTGCAGAAGTATTTATGCAACATTTCTTAATCAAATTTAGACTCATTCCCCCATCCATGCTCCCCCCCCAGCCAGAGCCCATGGATTCTGCCATGCATGTTAAGTCCTGTCTTGCATCTTTTTCTCAGTCTTTTTTTTTCCTTTGGATGCAGAAGTTTACTGTTTTGGTCAGTTCTTTGAAAAGGTTTTTCTCTCTTTTTCGTTCCCTTTAATTTTATATTACTCCAAAATATGCATATATACACTCCACACATAAATTGGAATTACAAAGTCTGAAAATAAGCTATAGAATTCTATGCAGCAGTAAAGAAAGATGACATCATGAGCTTTTGCTGGTAAATGAATGGAATTTAAGCAGTTATACTAAGTGAAGTAACACAGTCCCAGAAAAAAAAAAGGGGGGGGAATGGTTTCCCTCATTTGTGGATGCTAACACCAAATCCCCAGTTGGTAGGCAAACTGAGCAACTTTATTATTATATTTCATTGTATCTGAAAGCAACTGTGCTATTACAATGTGAATCTATAAATAGGCTCTAGAATTGTCACGACTTTATACCTGCATGCAAATTTACTGTTAAAATGTGTTTAGGAATCAACCTACAGTTTATTTACAGAATTTTAAATTTTGACTTATGTGCGGAGTGTATATATATGCATATTTTGGAATAATATAAAATTAAAAATAATTGATAGCCTTATAGAATAATTTCAGTTTAATCCCTGAGTTATTGAAATATCACAATAATATATAGTTTACATTGTAAACCTATTGTAAAATTTACATTAAATTCTTATAGAACCTTCAAAAAATTACATTTCTAATATTTCTATTTTTCTCATTGATGTCATACACATTTCAACTATCTGTGTTTCTTTTCACTTATTTACTTATTATTTTTAGTTATTTATTTTTGGTCTTTTTGAGATAGGGTCTCTCTGTAGCACCAGCTGGCTTGACACTCAATATGTAGATCATGCTGGCCTTGAAGTTCCAGAAATCTGCCTCTTTCTGCCTTGGGGCCCAACAATTTGTATTTTTCAATTGTTTTAATCAAGTAAATTTACTTAGGACAAGCTTGCTTAATGCTAAACAGAAGAAAATAATTCATTTAAAATGACTTCTACTAGCATTAACTTTTTTTTTCAGCATGAACTATATGATACTAAATACATGGAATTGTAAATACATGATTAGTTCCATTTCTGATCAAGGGAATACCTGACTAAAGTGGGCTAGAAGATAGGGTTCTATTGTGCTGGAATGTAGTATAATGTACTATTTCTCTGTCACTTCAGCCTATTGGTGTAGGTATTCCAACAATTAATTTAAGAAAAAGGAGACCCAATGTTCAGGTAATTGTGAATGAAAGTAGACTTAGCAGTGCTTTCAAATTTGCCAAATCAGAGTTGGGATTGAGCTTCTGTTCTTAAAGCTTATAAATAAAGGTGGCTTTCTTGACATCAAGCTTCCAGAGCATGGGGTAGAAATGAGCATCCTTTCTCAATAAGCTGCAGCAAAACCCATTAATTATGGTAAGGGTCTGCATTGGCTGAAATATTGCTAAGGCAATTTAGCTAATAACAACTTTAATCAAAATAATCAGAATGAGGTGGCTTTTGGAGAAGAAATTTGTTATCAAATTTTATGAATTAATTATATCCATGTGTTCTTAACAGTGTGCTTCTGAAATTGATTTCTAAGTGGAAATAAAGATGCAGTTCCTATGTCCTGATTTCCATAAACTAGAAATGTTTAGTTAATTTCTAAAAGTCAAAGTTTGGATTAGGAGTCAGAGAATTTTCCCTTCAATTAATTAAAATTAAAAATGTTCAAAATTGGAAATTGATAGTATGAATCTTTTGTTTGACAAGCTTATTGTAAACTCTTCTTTGTTGATTATAAACCTATATGCTTACTTTTGTAGATGCATTATAGATTCTCAAATGAAGAAGGTATTTTCTACAGCTTAATCAGTTTCAAAATCTTAGAGAAAGTTCAACAATATTGTATATATTCTTTGTAAGGCTGTCACATCCTTTTGAAAATGTGATGGCATTCTAGTAAAGAAGCAGTATGATGTTTGGGAGATCTTCAAGTGTGGATTAGTGGAGCTGAGATCCTATTTGGATCTATTGATAGCCAACTCTGTATCCTTGAGCAGTACAATAAAACATTCTTGTTCTCTATCCATAAGAATTTAAATATAAGTATTGATTTCATGCTCCATCTCTTGAAAATTCTGATTGAATTTAACCTCTGAATAGTTTGTAAAGCTACCCAGGTGTTTAACATGCAGAGACTCTTGACTAGTGGAAGCTTTAGTCCCCTCCTAGGTCTAAAACTCTATGACAATCTCAATCTCATGTTGCTGCACCTGAAGGTTTTCGGATCTTTTATGTTTCATGTAGGGGTTCAAGTTATATTTATGCCTTTCTTGATATATGAAAATGTTTATTACTTTCCTTGCATGTTACTTTTGAATTATCTTAAATTGTAGTTTTTGTACTCATGTTCATTTTAGTGAATTTTTATTTTACCATAACCTCAAATATTGCATGTACATTTTATGATATAATTACAAAATAAGAAACCAGAATAATCATTTGCTTTATTTTTGGTTTCATTTTACATAAACTCCAAATGGCAAACTAGCAACCACATGAAACTTCTCAATGTGGGGAGCATTTCTAAACTAAAAGGAATCATATTAACACTAACTTGTACTTTTTGCAAAATTTAAAATTTGTTAACATCACATACTGCTTTTGGGAATTATGCTAGTTGAAACTCAGATTGATAAGAAATATTATTCCCCTAAATTGTTTAAACAAGAAAAAAAAGAAAAAGCTTTTGACAAAATCCAGCATTCCTTAAATTTTTTAAACAAACAAACAAAAAAGGATATATTATTTAGTGATTTTTTTTTTAAGCAGTGAGATTTCAGGAACCATGAGATTAAATAGGTTTTTGTTTTGTTTTGTTTTGTTTTTGTTTGTTTGTTTTTGGTCTTTTTGAGACAGGGTCTCCCTGTAGCCCCAGCTGTCCTGGAACTCACTCTGTAGACCAGGCTGGCCTTGAACTCACAAAGATCCACCTGACTCTGCCTCCCAAGTGCTAGGATTAAAGGCCTGCACCACCACGCCCAGCTTCGATTAAATATGTTTTTAAGCTTATCTTGGTACTTTAGAAGACTGTACTTTCAATTTCTTAATCCTTATAGAGGTGATGAAGCATTTTCCTTGCAGTTCTCATCCTCAGCCTTTCACCACTGTGCTATCCCCACAGCCCAGTGATGAAGCATTTTAAAACAGTGTTCTGCTAGATTGCCATTTACCAATACAACTGGTGCATAGACATTTTTCATTTATGATTTCATTTTCTTCTCTGTGTCTTTATATGTTGGATTGGGACATGATCTGCACATTGCCAATTCCTCCTGATAATGGCTCTTCCCTGCATGCTGTTTGGGGCTGGTCATGCTATGCATTATCCATTGCATGTAAGAGAAATATTCTTATTTATGTTTTCATTTTATAGTTTGATCATCTTGACTTTATTTTGCATTGACCTTATTTACATTTTAATGTTTACATTATGGTGTTTGTGAAAAGATAGTTTATTTCATGGGACTTAAGCAGTTCTAAAAGATTAGATTTAGTTTCATGCTCTTAACCAGAAATCTAAATACTCATATTTATTTTCATCTTGCATCCTTATTTCAAATGACTATTTGCTACCAGTGTAAAAGTTATCCATCCAAACAGTGGTGTCTTCTCTTTTGGACAATCCAATACTTTCTGTATTATTATAGAAACTTCTGATTATAGTAACAGAGATCTTAAGGAATAGGTTTTTTTTTCCCATTAAAAAATACACAGGTTGGGAACAGGGTCTCAGGGATAGAGTGCTTGCTGAGCAAGCATGAGACACACAGCTCAATCCCCAGCTCTCCACCCTAAAGAAAATGCAGAGATTACCCTGCAAAATTTTTTACTTGAGGAATCCTCATTCATTGAATGCCATAAGAATCTAAATTTCTGATTATTTAAGATGGAGTATTCCTTGAAAGGAGATATCTTTGCATAATTATAACATGACTGTGCCTTGTGTGGTACACTACATCATTTTTCATCTCAACAGGATGTGCTCAGTAGAATGTATTTTATGTAAGGCTATTCTCTTGGGAGGCATAGTCTCTAAAATGGTGTTTAAAATGGAGGCCATCTAAGTGTCCATTGGAGACTCAGGTAAAAATTTCAATGCCCTTTGAAATCCATCCAACACAGTATGCATATACTTCTGCTGTCTAATTAATAGTCAGATTTGGATAATATTTATTTTAATCTGATTTTTTTTTGGTATTTTTTTTTTTTTGAGAGAGATTCTCCTGTAGCCCCAGCTATCCTGGAACTCTCTATGTGGATCAGGCTGGCATTGAACTCACAGACATTTGCATGCCTCTGCCTCCCAAATGCTAGGATTAAAGGCATGTGCCACCATGCCTGGCTTTAAACTGTATTTTTACATTTATAAAATTATGCACATCTATTATGATTTTATTCTTCCAGACTGTGGAATGCTAATATGCCATGTTTCTTTACTCATCAAGTGTTATAAGGAAATCAGTCTGGTTGTCTATCAAATAATCTAATGAATTCACTTTATGATTAAGAAATTAAAATAATATCATAGGTAATACATTTACCAGAATAAGAGCAACATCTGATATATAGCTAAGTAATCTGTCATCTTCCACAGTCAATTTTCTTACATATCAACAGGAAAAAGCAGTGAATGTTAAAGTAGGAAATAGTGTTTAGTGAACCCAGAATTTATAATTTCAGATCTCTAGCTGCTTCTAATTGGCAATTAATAACAGTTAGTCTACTGCACTTAAAAATTAATGCTTAGCTCTGGAAGAAGAAACCTTTATACAATTATGTGTCTTAGGTAAGTAACTTTTATGCAATTAACTTATATCTAAATGTCCATCAAGTTAATCTGTACACAACATCATTTGTTAAGTCAATATGTTCGTAATTATTACTGTCTTCTATGTAGAACCCCAAATCACAGGAGCCAGTCACCCTGGATTTCCTTGATGCAGAGTTAGAGAATGATATTAAAGTGGAGGTAAGTGTGGGGAACAGGACTGACCTAGACACAGGTCTTCCAGTCTAAAAGTATTTGCTGAACAGTGGTTGGCATCAGGCTGCCTCCTGGCTCACAGAGATGAGATGAATGTTCTTTGTGTTTAAAATTTGTACATTCTGGGCTGTCCTGATCCAGTACTAAGACATCATATCAAGAAGGAATAGATATTTTAGGTTGGATTTTAGCTCTTTTTTTCTGGTTCATTTCAAGGATAAAGCCATTTTAACTATTTCAGTACAAAAATAATAATTTCAATAAACATTATAGTGTCATAGGTGGCTATGAAGTTGAAAGAAAAGTTGGACGTGCTCCAGCCACACAAGCACATGATTAGCTACATGAGGAAAGTATCTGCCATGTTTGTCGTGGGACACTTAGCACATTTCTGTTTTAGTCCAGCACCAAAATCACATGTCACTTCCTTTGCCAGAGTGTTTCATAATAGCAAAAGTGAACATTTTAATAGTAGAAATGGCAATTATTAAGTTCATAGTTACTCTAGAGTATGCCATAGCAATTGCTAGAATGCTTTACGTGAGTAATGAGTGTTGTAAAGTGTTTGGTATCATAAAGTTAAATAAAATAATAATGACGAGATTGAGGTCTAGACTTTCAGTCCAACTAACTCACCACAATGATCTCATTTAGTCTCTCAAAATCTCAGTTTCTTCTCAATAAAATGATTGAGTAAAATAATACATAAGAACAATTTAGCAAAAGATACGGTTCATAATAAAGTTTAGTTCTGTTTTTTTTTTTTGGTCTTTTTGAGACAGGGTCTCCCTGTCCTGGAACTCACTCTGTAGACCAGGCTGGCCTTGAACTCACAAAGATCCACCTGTCTCTGCCTCCCAAGTGCTAGGATTAAAGGTGTGCGCCACCATGCCTGGTGTTTTTGTTTTTGTTTTTGTTTTGAGACAGGGTCTTCCTGTAGTTATAAGCAGCTGTTATCTGCTTTTCACTTCAGACACAACGTATTTTAAATAAAATATGCTCATCCATATTTTCACATTTATCTTGTTACACTAAGTTTGTTCACTTATCTGTAGTTAGTTAAACCCACATGTAAATTGTTGGAGATTTATAAAATGAAAAGTAGTGAAAAGAAATTCTGTGTCTTTCTTGGAGACTGGAATAATTTTTATTAAATAAATGTGACCAGAATTTATTTTTAAGGATTTTCAGAATTGTAAAGAAACTATACCATATTGTCGTATATCATACTAGATCTTTGTAATCTATCTGTCATTAAACTACTTGAGAACTTCTACAAAAGACAAAAACAAATCTGAAAGGCAAGCCAGGCATGGGGGGCTGGTGCATGTCTGTACATTCTAGAAGGAGATGCAGGGGACTTCTGCAAGTCTGGAATCAGCTTGACATAGAATATGAATCCTAGGGGTCCGTGGTGAGACCTCATCTGCAAAGCAAGCAAGCAATAAGGAAAAATATTAGAGAGGAAACTCCCAAATCTTTTCTCAGAAGGAACTGATTATTTGGGTGGGGCAGGAATTTGAAGTATTCCACATTACATGCTAATTCTGTTAATAAGTGTACATTTCTACTTTTCATATAAATGTCAGAAGCTCAAAAGGCAATTGATGACACCATTGCTAATTATGTTGCAAACACTACTGACTGCTTGACAAAAATTTTCATTTGATTTTTTTCTTATCATAAAATAATGTAAAGTGATTAATACTCTGTGACAGCTTTAACAATCTCCAAGAACGCAGGGCATGGTAGCACATGCCTTTAATCCCAGCTTGGGAGGCATAGGCAGGCAGATTTCTGTGAGTTCAAGGCCGGCCTGGTCTACATAGTAAGTTCTAGGAAGGCTGGGGCTACAGGGAAACCCTGTCTCAAAAAGACCAAAAAAAAAAAAAAAAAAAAAAAATCTCTAAGAATAACTTTGAATGGTGAAACCATTCTGCCAAATTTATTCAATCTCCTTGAAGGGAAAACCTTGAAAGTGAATCTTTTCATATCTTCAGATAAGATATTTGATTCCTGGAATAAAGTAATTGCTTTGTTTTCCCTTAGATTCGAAATAAAATGATAGATGGAGAAAGTGGAGAAAAAACCTTCAGAACTCTGGTCAAATCTCAAGATGAGGTAAGAATTAATTAAGTCTTATTCTTTTTTTTTTTTTTTTGTATGTGTATGAGTGTACTGTCCGCATGTAGGTTTGTGCACCCGTATCGTGCAATGCCGCGGAGGTCAGAAGAGGGTCTCGGATTCCCCTGGAACTGGAGTTCTCCTGGAATTGGTGTTACAGTTCTCAGCCGCCATGTTGGTGCTGGGGATTGAACCCGGGTCCTCTGCAAGAGCAGTCGGTACTCTTAACCACTAGACTATCTCTCCAGCCTTAAGTCTTATTCTTAACTGGCAGTATGTATTAAGAATATTGATATTGGTAATTGATTTTCCTTTTATTATTTACTTATAAAATAGGGATATGTCTAGGGAATGATTTTTCTTTCTTTGTTAAGGTACTTTTTAGCTACAGAAATGTTTCAAAGAGATATTCCTCTATTTTTTTAAATGGTATTCTTCTAGATTTGTTAATGTGCTTTTATTAATAGAGTATTCATTTTTTAATTTTTTTTATTTATTATTTTTTTAAGTGTATGAATGTACTGTCTGCATGTAGGTTGGTGCACCTGTGTCATGCAATGCTGTAGAGATCAGAAGAGGGTGTCGGATTCCCCTGGAACTGGAGTTAAAGACAGTTCTTAGCTGCCATGTGGGTGCTGGGAATCGAACCTGGGTCTTCTGCAAAAGCAGTCAGTGCTCTTAACCACTGAGCCATCTCTCCAGGCCCAATACTGTATTCATTTTAAAAACCTATATTCTTGTCCTGGAGAAATGGCTCAGTGGTTAAGAGCACTTGTTGCACAGTCATAGGACCAGAGTTGAGATCCCAGCACCTATGGCAGGTGCTTACAAACACACCTGTATCTCCATCACCAAGGGATCTGATGTCCTCTTCTGGCCTCTGTGAGCACACTTTTACCCCAGCACACACATATGCACAGACTCACATAGATACACATAGACAAACACATAAATAAAATAAAATATTTTATAATTATATGCTTGAAATGACAATTTATGCTTAAATATTAGAAATTATAAGAAATAGACCCTTTAGGGCTAAGGTTGTGCTAATATTTAATTTAAGGTAATATTAATGCATCATATTCTTTCATTATACCATGTGTTTTATCATTTTACTTTCTTGTTTACTTGTTTCTATCTTAAGTTGTCTTGTTTTTACTATTTATACCCTTTATCCTGTTTTTTAATTTTTTTTTAATTTTATTTATTTCCGTATGTGTATGAATGTACTGTCTGCATGCAAGTTTGTGCACCCGTTTTGTGCAATGCTGCGTAGGTCAGAAGAGGGTGTCAGACTTCCCTAGAACTGTAGTTCTCCTGGAATTGGAGTTTCAGACAGTTCTCAGCTGCCATGTGGGTGCTGGGGCTCGAACCCCGGTCCTCTGTAAGAGCGGTCGGCGCTCTTAATGCTAGGCCATCTCTCCAGCCCCAGCCCCTTTATCCTTTTTAAAACTGAAAATGAATCATGTGGTATCCCAGCTACCTTGTTATTCATTGTATGTGGAATAAATCAATACTGCTTCATATTTATGTGTAAGAGATCTTTGCATATAGTAACTGCCTCTCTCCTTAATCAGTCGTATGTGGAATAAAACAGACACGTATTTGATTTCTTAAAAAAATATAGAATGAAGAATCTTTTTTGCTTGTTAAGGTTTTATTGAATTTTGTGATTTTCATACAATATAATTTAATGGGTATTTAGATCTGCTCCTCTATCCATTAATGCCCCACACCCAATTTAATGTACTCTATTATATAGATAATAAGGCCTATAGAGTATATTTTGTGTTCCCATATGACCTTCAGGGTGGATCCGTCCACTGGGTCCTGTTTAACCTACCACCAAGAGTCACTTGAAAAAGACTGTCTCTTCCCCTCTTAGCAGGCATTGACTGCAAAATTTTCCTTAAGTTCCCCATGTGTATGCTGGGATTCTGTCTGGTTTGGTCTTGCCAGGGTCTTGTACATGCTGTTGCCACTGCTGTTATTTCATATGAGTAACTGGCCAGCTGTCTGGGAAAAAGATTTGAATTTTTACACACAACTATTATCTTTTACCTTCAGATCTCTTACTTTTTACGAGTATTTTTTCTCCTTAATTCCTTGGCAGATCATTCCTTAAAATGGACATAGAATCTAAATGTAATCCTTTATTAGTATCTGGCTTTTCTTCGTTTTGATATGAATCCCTATTACCAGAACATAAAAGACTGTAGCAATTTCATATTTAAATATTTCATCTTTATTGAAATATCAATAGTACTTGTTATAATTTTGCCATAGTCTTTACCCCTTCACTCTCTAAAGGACACATGTAAAGTATTTAACCATTTTTCCAAGTTCTCCAAGTTGATCCACAGCTCTGGCATTCACGTTCATTATTCAGTTTACAAAGTCATGGGGCTGGAGAGATGGCCTAGCGGTTAAGAGCGCCGACCGATCTTACAGAGGACCCGAGTTCGATCCCCAGCACCGACATGGCGGCCGAGAACCGTCTGAAACTCCAATTCCAGGAGAACTCCAGTTCCAGGGGAATCCGAGACCCTCTTCTGACCTCCGGGGTATTGCACGACATGGGTGCACAGACTTGCATGCAGACAGTACATTCATACACAAACAGAAATAAATAAAAATTAAAAAAAAAAACAAAACAAAAACAAAGTCATTTCCCCTCTTCCAGTTTGTGTTCAGTTCAATTTTTAACAAGTACTCACATATGAGCTATACATGTCTGTCTCAGAAGCATTACATTTTTCTAATCTTCCATTACAATATTGCTCGTCTCTGCATATATGTGTTTATTTGTTTAGGAAATTTGCTATCTACTGAGAATGAATGGGATATCTTATCAATATTATCAAATTTTAAAATATCAAAAACTATTGCAATATTGAATTCATGCATTATTATGGACTTATGATTATATCTTAGGGAAAATTATACCTGTATGCACTTTATGCAAAGTTTAGCAGGAATATCTGTTCTGATACTAAATTTCAAATGAAAATGTTTTATGCAAAATAGCAGAATTTCTCAAACTGAAGTCAGAACTGATGGTGAAGTTCATCATTTTCTGTTGTACAGAATTGTATAAATTTTCTTTGTACCAGTTTTCACACATATGAGCCAGAAAAGTTGACTGTGAACACACATCAACACTAGATGGCAAGTAATTTTCATTCTTCACACATCACCTGCTTCCCACAGAGCCTCTTTTCACTCAAATTTACTGAATATTTTTCATAAAACTTGCCTGTTGGATTTGTGAACATGTTTTCATAGTCGTCTCTATAAAGAATCCAAGTGCTCTTTAAGAAAGTACACGTCCTTATTAAGTAAGGGATTATCTGAGAAAATTATAAGTTGCATGTGTGCCATCAGTACATGCAGAAAAGGAAAGAGAGTGTGTGTACTGTTGTTTAGCAGCTTCGTGGGAGCCCATAACCAAGAAATTGTTTATTTAACACTGTACATCCTTTCTCTAGTCACATTAGATGTTATCCTAATGGTCAATTACAGAGTAATTAGTTACTTATTAGTTACAGTGAAATGGGAATAATATCTTTGGATATAGACATGCTAACTGTATTCATTTCCTGATATTAGTAATCATTTTTAAGCATATTGTACCATGGAAAAATTTGACCTTTTCTAGAAATACTTATTCCCATTTCATTGCTAAATTTGGATTTCAGGAAACCTTTTCAGAGTTTTAAAGAAAATACCTGGTTATAAAATATTGAAGTTTTATTCTTGTAAATTCCTATAAGCTTTATTATTTAGGTACTTAGTTCTTTTCTAAATTTTAGCTTCACATACGTGCCACCAAAAAATACCAAAAATATAATAGAATGCATCATTCATTTGTGGAGAAGGGCACTGAAAGCTCCCAGAATTTCCAGGTAGATTTTACTGGTTTTACTCTCCTATAAATCCATGTGACTATGAGGTGGTTATGACCATGTCTAACTTTTTTCTAGAGATACATTGACAAAGGAAATAGAACGTACACATGGATGCCTGTCAATGGCACAGATTACAGGTACTTAACCATATTTATATTTATTTTGTGAAAAGTAATGTTCAGTTCAGTGAGTGTTTTTTTCTAATATTTGGCAGTTTTTCCGTATATTAAAATTTAATATGTATTTTCTTGGCTATTTTCAATGGAATTGTCAATAAAAGATTACTTTCTCCCGCATCAAAATAAATTACCATGTCTGATTTTCAGAACATAAAAGATAGAGAGAAGCTACCAGTATAACATTTAAAAATAAAAATTTTGCCTAATTAAAATTAAAATTAAAAGGTTTATGCAATACCCAAAATTTGTAGTTATCACTTCCACTGACTTTTATTTCCACTTAAATTATAATGCTTGCATTTAGGCCCTACTTTAACTTAAAAACAATGGAATTTCTTGATAATATCTGATATAAAATAACTCACTTTTCTAAATAGCTCAGCAATGTTTGGATCCCACTCTCTTGCCAAGACTTCAGACACCTGAACAGCCCAATACTAAATAATCTGTATGATGCTCTCCTCTCTTCCAACTTGACTATTTCCTTCACTCTTTCCCACATCTCCTCAGAGCTTCCCACCTTCACTCCTGTCCTGTGTCCAGCATCCTTAGAATACTACTATATGTTTGCTTGTTGCTTATTCTCCCTTCCTCTTAATAATGCCTATCTTCAAATTTCATGTCATCAGACCACATCTACACCTGCACTTCCTCCATTTTAATTGTCTTTACTTATTCTTCTAACAAGGTCTCAGTTTCCCTCTCCTACATTCACATAGATCTATATTTTATGGGGACTATCTAAGACATACCCACACTGATATAAATAAAACAATTTTTATGCTAAAATAAATCTTGTAATACATTAAAATTGCAAGTTTAATTTTGTCATTATAGTCCGCAGATGTAATGATTGTCTTTCACACTAAAATTTTCTGAAAGCTTACTATTACTTTCGATATTTTTCTATTCATGAATTAATAGGGAATTTGAAAATGGATGAGGTCCATGTCCCACACTTCAGTAGTATTAAGAGATGACCTTTTTTACTTCGTTCCCTATTTCTTGATGTCCTTGCCTCTAATGATCTCCTCATCTCCTACTTAGTCACCTACTTCAGAGTCATTTTCTGCACCTTTTACATTGTCATCTGCCACAGCTTTATACTCTTCAAAGTATTTCTGACACCATGTGTCACTAAAGGTGACTGAGGTAATGTGTTCATAAACTAACATATCAGTCTCCTTTATGAGGGTTTTATGGGGGCCTGGAGATCTCAACAGCATAGTACATATAGGATATATATATATATATATATATATATATATATATATATATATATGTGTGTGTGTGTATCTGGGATATATATATATAATTATATATCAGGAATACACAACACACACACAATATATATATATTATATAATATATATATATATATATATAGTATATCACTATATGACTATGCTGTGAGATCTCAGGCCCCCAATAAAACCCTCTAAAGGAGACTGATATGCTTATATTATGAACACATATACCTCAAGTCACTTTAGCTGACACAATGGTGTCAAGAAATATCTTTAGAAGCAGTATAAATGGTGATCTATTGTGGCAGATACAATGTAAAAGGTGCAGAAAATGACTCTGAAGTAGACTGAAGTAGGAGATGAGGAGAATCATTAGAGGCAAGGGACATCAATGGAAATAGGAACGAGTTAAAAAAAGGTCATCTCTTAATACTACTAGACGAGTGATGACCATCGACCTCATCATTTTACAAAATATCCTATTAATCTCATGAATAGAAAAATATCGAAAGTCAATAGTAATCAAAAATTTAGTCACATGAAAAATTTGATGTGAAAGACATCATTCATCTGCGGACTATAATGACAAAATTAAAACTTGCAATTTTAACTGTATTAATAGATTTATATTAAGATACATAAAATTGTTATTATTATATATCAAGTGTGGTAATGTCTTAGATAGTCCCCATAAAATATAATCATGTGAATGTAAGGAGAGGGAAAACTGAGACCTTGTTAGAAGAATAAGTAAAGACAATTAAAATGCGGAGGAAGTGCAGGTGTAGATGTGGTCCTGATCACATGAAATTGAAGATAGGCATTATTAAGAGGAAGGGAGAATAAGCAACAAGCAAACATATAGTAGTATTCTAAGGATGCTGGACACAGGACAGGAGTGAAGGTGGGAAGCTCTGAGGAGATGTGGGAAAGAGTGAAGGAAATAGTCAAGTTGGAAGAGAGGAGAGCATCATACAGATTATTTAGTATTGGGCTGTTCAGGTGTCTGAAGTCTTGGCAAGAGAGTGGGATCCAAACATTGCTGAGCTATTTAGAAAAAGTGGTTATTTATGATATCAGAATTATTCAAGAAATTCCATCTGTTTTTAAGTTAAAGTAGGCCTAAATGCAAGCATTATAATTTAAGTGGAAATAAAGTCAGTGGAAAGTGATAAGACTACAATTTTTGGTACTTGCATAAAACCTTTAATTTAAATTTTAAATATAGGCAAATCATTTATTATTAATGTTATACTGGTAGGCTTCTCTCTATCTTTTCATGTTCTGAAAACAGACATGGTAACTTTATATTCTTGATGCGGGAAAAGTAATCTTTTATNATATATATATATATCCTATATAGTATATATCCTATATATGTTGTATACCATATATCCTATATATAAGCCAAATATAAATACATATATGTCTTTTGATGACTTCTTTTTTTCTCCTCAAATCTATAATTGCCTATATATTTTCTTTCAGGTGATATAAATATATTTTGTTGTTGTTGTTTTTGGCTTCCACTCTATTGAGAAACAGAGATTGGTCATGGAAACTTCCCACTCCCGCCACAGTACAAAACTGCTTACATATGTAGCTCTATCTTTTCTCTTTAGTTCTAATTTCAACACAGAATAGTAATGATCATAATAATTGACTTTAGTTATTTATTTCAACTCCACAAAAATCCCATAATAATTTGCCATCCCATTGATTATATTCATTATAACAGAGTTTGTAATGGCCACCAGTTATCTAAACCTCCTGACCTTGTTCACCACCAGTTCTCTGAATTTAGTGGTCACATCCTCAACTGATGCCTCTGGTTAAACCACCACATCTTCCATCTTCCTTGCTACTCCTCAGAGACAAAGATACCATTCGCAATAGACTCTGTTCTTAAAGTCATGTTGACTTAAAATGACTTTCCAAGAATGAGCCACCTCTTCATTTCCTGATCTTCATGTCTTTCCTTACTTTCCTTACTTCTCATAAAAATATTGCCAACACTTCTAATTAAAATAATAAATGTAGCCAGGCATCCTGGTGCACACTTTTAATCCCAGCACTTCAGAGGCAGAAGTGAGTGGATCTCTGTAAGATCAAGGCCAGCTTGGTCTACATAGTGAGTTCCAGACCAGCTGTGACTACAGGAAGTCCATGTCTCAAAAGGACCAAAGAAGAAAGAGGAGAAGGAGTAGGAGGAGGGAGAGGAGGAGGAAGAGGAGGAGGAGGAGGAGGAGCAGAGTTGAAGAAAATAGTAAATATATCACTACACTTTATAGCTCATTGTGCACAAACATATATATGTATATGAAACTTATAGACAGTGATTCTACCAATAATCATCTTTTCCCAAAAGTTTGAAGAAGGTAGAGATTAGTGCCAGTGCCTTTCATGTACTTCTGACTCATATTCTCATAAGAGGGCAGCACATAATGAGCACTTTACAAATTTTATAGAATTGAAGAATTTCAATTTGAAGAAAAGGAGCTACTTTAAAATTGAAGAAACTTTCAATCTATCTCAGCTTGTCAATTCAGAAAATCATGTCCCAAATTTCTGTTGTAATATTCAGATATGGACATCTCTCCAACTATGCATTTATATCCAATCAGTATGAATCCCAATTAATAGCTGTAATAGAATCAGCCATTTCATTTTCTGTGTCTTTCCTTTCTAGCTCTCCAGAACATTTACATAATCTTTTAGGGGAGACTAGAGTGCTAGAGATGTTCCAAAGCTACGTGCGATGTTTTCATAGGACCCCATCTACTTTGGAGCTTATGATGGCATGCAGAGTGCAGTACACGGATGTTCATGTCCTCTTGATATATCACATGCCAGTCCTCCATGTTTCTTGGTTTTGACATGTTTTAGAATTTATCGAGGAATACCAGAATTACTTTTAATTACTCATTTCTGTGTGCTGCTTCTCTCTGACTTTCTTCTAGGCATTCCATTATATTTATAAAGTCTTCATGGACATATACAAGTAATTGCTTGGGTTTTTTCCTTCTAATTTTGATATTGCCATCTTTCAGTTTGGGGATAAACTTGTAAACTAAAAGTACAGGGCACCTGGGAGCTCTGTCTCTTGGGAAATGGTTTCATTGCAGACAAAAAGCACATGCAAATGTGCTTCAGGTTCTTTGTTGCTTTGATAAGCAAAGTGCTGAAACATTGCCATCTCTTTAGACTTTTGACAGTGAGTCATCCATGACGGCTGATTTTAATGCAGTTGCAAGGCCCCTTTGGGGATATTCAGTTTTTCATTATATCCTGCAAGCGTGAGTTTGTAATTGTCTCACAAATGGCCCTTTACTTTTACTTTTTCCTTTACACACCTAGGACTAATGCTGAGTGTGAGCCAACCAACGTTCCTTACTCAAGTACAGTGCCATTCTTGGCTCACAAAACAATAAATTAGACCTCCCAGGAATGATGCCTATGTCCCATCGCCAGGCCAAGCTGTCTGCCCTGCCATTTTGCTGCTTCTGTCCCCATGCTGTTCTCTGAAGGGGCCTCAGTTTCCTCACTTTGCTTTCTTTCCTTACATAGTCTCTTCCCATGTCTCCATCTTTTGCCTAAATTACATATACTTCCGTATAAAAGCTTTCCTGATGGGTGGGCTGATAAACTCATGGAAGACAACAAAATATCACATTTAACCTGAAACTATAAAATTTTATTACATGAATGAGATACCAAATTTCAGACACAGGAGATTTCTATCTTTCTAAAATTTTATCTACATTAGATGCCATGTTTTGAAATGGAATAAGGATATATTTTGTGTTTTGGTGTTTTTTATTTTTATAAGGATAAGTAATTGAATTGAAAAGCTGTTATATTCCATTGAACTCAGTTAACTAGGTTTATGTGAATCACAAAAATATCATCCATCTGGTGTCACTTGCTTTATTAAACTCTAATCTCTGAAAGGAAATAAAGTAGCCTTGGTGTATTGGGTTTATATAGCAAGATAGAACAGACCTTGCATATGACCACACCATTGCGTTGGGATGTTAGTAAAGATCTTATCTGCAGTATATGGAAGAAATAATGGTGTGATTGAATTGGAAATAGATATAACTTAATTTCCATAGAATGAAATGTGACTATGAATAACAACATCAGGCTTGCAGACCAATGCATCATATATTTAATATACCAATTTTAAAACTTTGTTGGGGTCCTATGGTTTCTATACCACTTTTGTGGTTCATAACATGTAACTAGCTTATAGAGAGACACTGCAGCAGTCTCATAATAAAGTGTTATCAGTTTTAATTAGAAGTTTTTCCTGCCAATAAATGCTGATGGAACAATAAAAGTACCCTAATTTCCCTAGAGAGGAATTTGTAGTGGGAGAGAGTCTTCAAATAATAAGTAATTCTGTTCTATCTTTTAAAAATGGCAAATGAATCATGAAAGGTCATCTTGCACTCAGGATGATTGCATTGCTTATTTTAATTTTAATCTCTGCCTCTTGAAGTTACCTGTAAAATGAATGTAGGAGTTTTTATTAAATCTATGTAACATTTTATTTCCCTGACCTTTTCCTATAAGAAAGTCTATGAATTAGATAATGGTGGTGAAAGCTTTGGGATTTGTGGAGAACAAGCATCTACTCAGTTTGCTGTCTTTATTGCAAAACTAGATTTTAGCAAGTAAACCCTTGCATTTTACAATTTATGCACACTTGTACATATACAAGCCTGAAATTTTATATTTTGTCATATTCTATATTGCCCATGACTAACATAATAAAATTGCAGTTGAATTTCTATTCCCAAATCTGGGGATCCATGAGGCTTGGGTGACTTAAAGAATCTATAAATACTTAAAAATATTCAGATACCTAGAAATGCACACTTTTTTTTGTTTATCACTAATTTGGGGTGTAAGTGCTTATAGTGTATACAAATGACACAGTGTGCCATGTTAATCAGTAACTTATCTTTGGGAAGATTTGCTTTGGTTGTCTTACAAATATCTTCATTTCTTGCATCTGGAGCTCACTGACTTCCTTTCATATTCAGGGCACAGCAAAGGCCATTTGCACTGACAAATGTCGATATGTAGTCATTAACCATATCTTCCATGTATATATTACCAATGAAAGAAAAATTCTGGAAACTGCCCAATCTGAATTAAAAACTACTGCATAAGGTGCTCTGTTAATTAGAAATTTCTAAGAGTAAGGTTACCTTTCTTAAAGCTTGTTAATGCAAGTAATCATTAAAACAAGGTGGGTGACAAGCTTGTTTAATGTTTCTTGTGATTAAAACATTCCAAAGTTGGCCTAACATTACAGTGGAACTCCTCTCCTGCTTAGGACATGTACTGTAATTTTTCTGTACATAATAAAGTGCTTAGTCATGTGGCATGTTGGAAGTAAATCAGTTATACAGTACATTATGTAAGTGAGTAAGAAACAAAGAAACAACTAATCTCTATAAAGGGTTTGAGTTTGTCTTCAGGCAGATACTGGGGAACTAGCCCTACCACCAGAGTTTTAATAGGGTAGGTATTTAATCCCCTCAATGAATATATTTTAGATGACTCTGTGCACTGTGACTGATAGAAGGTTAATTCTTACATTTGTGATTCCCAATTATTGTTGCAAAGCTTGTCACGTTGTATAGTAAAGTAGCATCCAACTGATATGATATATTTATTTATTTAAACTTATACTCCTATTTTTCTTCTTTTTTGTCAAATATTGTAGTAGTTGAGTACTTGTCTGGAAATAAAGTAGATGCATTCTTCCTCAGTTTTTTTTTTTTTATGGCTTTTTTTCAGTAGTTTATTATCTACCTGTCTCTTAATTCCCTGGCCTGTAGAGAACTAGATGGTTATTTAGCGAGGTGGAAATTAAGAACTCTATTTGCTGAATGTATTTCCTTGTCAAAGTAATATGTCCTTTCCTTCCCATAAGGAAGATCTTTTGATTTTCCTGTGTACTCAGTGTTTCATTTTCTTATAGCTATGTTTCATTTTTGTTTGTTTGTGTTCATGCTTCTCTTGTTTCTATTGCAGTTTGGCCTTGGTATTACCAACCTACAGTTTTTACTATATAAAAGCCAAAATAGAAGAGACAATAACTCAGGCCAGATGTAAGTACTGTGAAAGCAACTTCAGGGTCTATTTGTTATCTCCTAGGCACAGATGTTTACACCTAGATTTTGGAATACCCAAGGCTTATACATTTTAGTAGGCTTTTATTATCAAATCTACAGCAATGATTCTAACCCATTCCAAACATGCAAGGAACAAGAAATATTCTACGTGGATAGAATATGAGCAGGTATTCCAGTCTCACTGGCAGTCCCCACCACCCTTCCCTGCCTTGCTATGTGCTCAGAGAATCATTGCAGTGCTGTGTCCTCTGTGGCTGTCGTTTTAAGGGTCTGCTAGCTGGTGTGGAATGTTTCGCATACTAATTACCAACATGGTCTCCACTCCACTCGTGGCACTGTGCTATCAAAGCTTTTCCTTTTCTTATCTTTCTTTTCTTTTTTTTTTTTTTTGTCTCTTTTGCATTTAGCCAGAATAATATTGTGCTTGGCAATTAGCTTTCTTATCATAACCCAAATTAATGTCTTAGTAACTCAAATGAATTCATTTTTTAAGCATCATTTGGAATGTGGAGTAAATTACACCAGTGCATATTTCAAGTCATTGTTAATTTTTATTTTATTTTTGATGGCTAGCTTTCGTTAAACAAAATGACCATCATATCCTTTGTACACATCTCAATTCTTATTATCAACAAAATTTTTTTTTTAGGATTCAGGAAAAAAATCTTTACCACTGACTTTAAACTATTTTCCTTCGTTTCTTTGTCAGTTCTTTTTGGCTCTTTGCAGCAATGGAATTCATTCATTTATTGTGGTATCTTAAAGTTTATATTTACACTTTTATGTAATAGATATGATGGTCTTTTAACAACAAGCAATTTTGCATGAGCTAGTTCTTCACTTGATAAATGAGGGCATGACTATTGAGTCTTCAAAGATTGGTAAGTGCTTCTGTTAAGAGCTGACATCATTGATATTGCACTGCATCCACCACTTTGCAGAAACAGACCCTTGAAATAATCACAGTACAGAGAGAAGAAGCTAGTAAAAGTGACAGGGTGTATCTCCCAGACTTCAAACATATGTGTATTTTTTCCAGACTACAGCCGAACATGAATGAACCTTTTATCTATGCACAATATTTTTATTCAACAAAGTCATTGAATAAAATATTGTTTGTGACCCCCTTTGCTTTACCCTCTTTTTTTTTTTGTTTCCCTGCTTTCTCTTTCTGATGGATTTACAGCAAAAAAGGGAAAAATGAAGGGCAAGTATTTTCTTGTTGCTCAATTTCTTTCTGTTTACTGTTCTTGAAATTTCCATTGGTATTTTCATTCCTATTGGATATTATCCTCTGTGCTTCTCATTCACTAGATTTTCTTCCATGACTATTCTGTAGTTTAGCAACACAATGGGGGCAGAGTATGTTATGTTTTGTTATGTGATCTGTCACATTTAAGTTGGGTTATTTAGATTACCATGTGTTTATTAATCTATCCATCTATTAATTCATGCCTAATATAAAGAATCTTATTACTTTACTAAATGTATTACTGAATTCATTGAAATAATTTTATCATAATTTTTATAAACTTAATGGATATTTAGATAAAATTCTTGACATAACATAGATATTAATATTTTAAAGATATTTATATTGGAATTAGTAAGTGGGAGGAGTATTGTTAGCATTTTACATTAAGTAACTGCTATAATTGCTGACTGAAGTTTATCTATGTTATTATCTCATTCTATTGGAAAGCACTGAGAACTTTTACAGTTACATATTTGTTTCAGCTTTTGGATATAAGTAGTCTGTTTTAAAGTTTTCTTACTAGGTGCTAAGACTAATGCCTTTATTGTCAAAAGCACTTGGAACATGCACTGTATCTTTATCTAATCCTATAATATTAAATCCACAGATTCAGAAACTTTAAAGCCAGACAATTTCGAAGAGTCTGGCTATACATTTATAGCACCAAGGTTGGTTTTGTTTTTGTTGTTCTGCTTTTCTCTGTTACAGCTTGTATTATTTTCGAAGACCTTAAGCAAAATTCCAAAATTGTCCTGAGTGCTACTCTGTGTTCATTCTGTATCAAATTATGGAACCACAGGGGACAATGACTTTATAACTGTACAGTACTTTGCTTATTCATTCAAGTACTTACTGAACAATTACTATAGACTAAACATTGTACTAACTTAGGTACACAATGACTGAAGAGACAGGGAGACATTATTCTAATGGATCATCCAAAAGTAGCAAAGTGTCATCTGCTTGAAGTTGTTTAGCATTATATATATATATATATATATATATATATAACATATTCCACAATATGTACATCATGTGCATAAACAAATATATACATATTTGTGACTAAATATATGTATAAAAGTACAAACACAGCCAGGCGTGGTGGCGCACGCCTTTAATCCTAGCACTTGGGAGGCAGAGGCAGGTGGATCTTTGTGAGTTCAAGGCCAGCCTGGTCAACAGAGTGAGTTCCAGGACAGCTGGAGCTACAGGGAGACCCTGTATCGAAAAGACAAAAAAAAAAAGTACAAACACAGACCTGAAATGTTTTAAGCTCACAATAACTTTAATTCATAATCTAACATAGCCTTCTGGAAAATCTATTTTAATATAATGATATTATCTCACATAACTGTGTGATGCATGTGTGTTTGTGTGCACACATGCATGTGTGTGTGTGTGATTACATGCCCATGTGAAAGCCAGAGAAGAACTTCTTGTATCTTCTTCTATCACTCTCCATCTTATTTCCATGAGACAGAGTCTCTCATTGAACTTGAAGCTTGGACTTTCAGCTAGACTCGCTGATCAGGGAGGTCCTCGATCTCTCTGACTCCATGACCCCCAACACTGAGATTATGAGCATGCTTGGCAACACCCATCTTTCACATGCACGCTGAGGATTACAACTCAGGTCCTTATGCTTGAATGGAAAAAAGTACTCTTATCCATGGAGCCCTTGCCCCAGCTGACATAATTTTCCCATAAACATTTTCCTCCTAGTTAATTTTATCTGTCATGTGATCACTATGTCTAATACAGTTTTTAATCCCACCTTTATTTTTTATTACCATTTAAAAATTTCCAGTAGTCCAAGAGCATTTTTTATTTTTATTTTTTTTCCTCATTTTTGGCCTTTCTATTAGACAACATATAGTATTGAAATGAGTACATTTCCTATTATTCCAGACTAAATCATTTAAGAAAATGGATGCAGAAGCTTGCATCATTAACTTTTTATACTTGTACTTCTTTTAACTTTTTTATTTTATTTTATTTTATGTGTTTGAGTGCTTTGGAAGCAGACATCTAAGTGCACCACATTCATTCAATGTCAGAAGAGTGCATCAGATCCCTTGGAACTGGAGTTACAGCCAGTCAGCCACCATTTGGGATCTAGGAATGGAATCTGTGTCCTCTGGAAGAGTTGTCAATGCCCTTAACTGCTGAGCTATTGTTCTAGCCCCCTACACTTGGAATTCTTACAGAAATTATTCCAAAAATCTAAAAAAAGTCCCTGAGAGTCATTCTGAATTACTCTTTTATTTTTGCATATAAGCTACTTTCTGAATTCTACTTCTACTTGAAATTGTCAGAATTTTTAACATTTTGTAGAAGTTCCAGTTAGCAAATCTTATCCTCAGCTTTGTGAGAGTTTCCCCTTCAAATGAGGTGTGGACAGAGCTGACCACTCCCTCTGGTCCTCTTTGCCGTCACGTACTTGATGTCACACTGTTCTGATTTTCTCGTTCCTTCCTGGCTGCAGATGCACTGACTCTTCCATGAGCTACATTTTTCTCCTCATCACATAAAGAGGGTGCTGAGCACTACGCTTGGCTAAGTTGTCTTCTTTCATAAGTCTATCTTCATGCCACAAGTCATCTGTCTATTCTTCACCTATATGTTGGGGTGATGGCTCTCAAATCTAACATGACAGCTTGAAGAGTCAGAAACAACAGACACAAATGGTTTGTTGACAGTGCCATACAGGGTCAAAAATATCTATTTTCAGACTTTGTCCACCCTCATATTTCCACATGAAACATTCATGTCTTATGAAAGGCTAACAGGAATATTTCTTCAATGTGCTTCCAATTGAGAGTCTTGTAAATATTTGTTCCATTTAGAAAGCCCTTCTTATGTTGCTTCAGTGAAGAAAAACCCTACTTCCACTGTGCAGTCTCGAAGCCTGGTAGTTGTCCTGGTTTGCTCTCTTCCTCTGCATCTCTCTTCTAATTGCCCGCCAGCCTGGACATTTCTATCCTAGGACCTGCATGTATTTCTGTCACTTTGTAGCTGTTTCCCTGAGTCTAAGCCTTTCTTCCATTGGCTCTTGTTTTCTAATCCTGTCTCTATAATATAGCTAGAGAGAGTTTCTAAACTGTGAAGTCACCTTTCTCAACTTTCTCATGATAATCTAAGCTTTATTTCAGACCTTTCAATTGCACAGTCAGCAGGGCTCAGGATCCTACTGTTGTTTTCTTTGGTGTAAGTTGGGAACTTGCACACTAGTTGCCCTTTATTGAAGCCCAGCCTCACTCATTTGCTCACATGCTGGCTGTGGGTGCAGCGTTGTTTGCTCTGGTTTGATTTCTGTTGCTGTGATAAAATACTCTAACCACAAGCAATTTATGGGAGGAAAGGCTTTACTCCTTTTTATTTTTTATTTTTATTTTATTTTTTTTTGGTCTTTTTGAGACAGGGTTTCCCTGTAGCTCCAGCTGTCCTGGAACTCACTGTGTAGACCAGACTGGCCTTGAACTCACAGAGACCCACCTGCCTCTACCTCCCAAGTGCTGGGATTAAAGGCATGTGCCACCACGCCCGGCCAGTTTATATTTCTAAGACACAGTCTGACATTGAGGGAATTCAGGGCAGTAACCCACATAGGAACTTGAAGCAGAAACCATGGAGGAACACAGCTCCCTGGCTCACTGGAAGGCTCATGTTCAGCTAGCATTCTTCTCCAGCCCTGAATCACTTCACTGCCCCTGGAATGGTGGCACCCGTAGGGGACTGCACCCTCGCCCACCAATCAGCTATCAAGACAGTTATGCTCAGAGAAGCCCACAGGCCAATATGATCTGGGAAATCACTCAACTGAGACTCCCTTCACAGGTGACTAGGCCATGTCAAGTTGATAGTTAATGCTAATTAGGACGCTGTCTTAGGAGAGGCAGAGACTGAATCATTTGCTCCTTGGCTCCATTTCAAAAAGTTTACCTACATCTATTACAAATTCCAGATGCATTAAGGTCATTTCTTTTTTTATTTATTTATTTTTATTTTTATTTTTGTATGTGTATGAATGTACTGTTTGCATGTAGGTCTGTGAACCCGTGTCGTGCAATGCCGCGGAGGTCAGAATAGGGTCTCGGATTCCCCTGGAACCGGAGTTCTCGTGGAATTGGAGTTACAGACGGCTCTCAGCCACCATGTGGGTGCTGGGGATCAAACCCGGGTCCTCTGCAAGAGCAGTCGGTGCTCTCAACCACTAGGCCATCTCTCCAGCCCCATTAAGGTCATTTCTAAATGCACTGGGTTTTGTTATGTTGTTTCTCTTTAGCATCAGTCTTCCACTCAGTCTCTTTGGGTTTTTGGACTGTATATATACCCATCCCACCAGCTCCTAAAGGTCCGCGTGGGGAAATTCCCACTTTCACTGCTGAATGCTTTACGGAATCCTGCACTTTATAGAATCTACAAATATATGAATATCATTTTTAAAGATTATCTAAGTTAACAATAATACCTGTGATCTTGGTGTACGGTGTGTGTGTGTGTGTGTGTGTGTGTGTGTTGCACATACATGCATGCAGAGGCCAGACATCAACCTTGGGGAATGTTGTTTCTCAGGAACTGTCCACCTTGATTTTTTGAAGCAGAAAGTCTCCTTGGCTAAGAGCTCAGCCAATTAGGTCTGGCTGCTTGAACAGGAAGTCTCCCCTGCATCGCACTGCAATTACAGACATGGGTCACTACACCTGTCTTTTTATGTGAGTTCTGGAAATTGACCTCAAATCCTCATACTTAAATGGCAAGAACTTTGCTGACTAAGCTATTTCTCCAGATTCCAGTACCTGCAGTCTTGTTAGCACTTTTCAAATGCAGTAACTTTGAATAACTTTAAGTTAACTTTCTTATTCTGAGTATCATTTTACTAAAACAAGTTTTAACTAGAAAAGAGAAAATTCTAAATCTTACCCTTTATATTACAAATACCACAAACAGTAAATAGAAAAGAGGAGTTTTGCAAAGAGCACTAACCTAGCAAATATATAGCTATAGGTAAAGATTGAAATTAGGGCTACTATGTTGACAAGGCACGGTAGCCTTCCCCTCAGATGCGTGCTTTTCTCTGGAAAACAATTTCACATGTACTTGTCAGGTATTAAATAGGTGACCATGCAGACCTCCTCCCAGCTTCATTATGAAAGAGGAGATGGTAGAATCCAGCTGCCTAATTCTAAAGCAATGGATTCTGTTTAGTCCATTGGCAATTTGCTCATTGACAGTTTCTGTGACCAAAGTGGTTATTGATATCAGTACAACCCCTAGAAGTAGGGCTTCAGTTATCTGTCTAGCACCTGGAGGGAGCGAACTTGTAAGACAGACCAACAGCAGGTGTTAAGACATGGAACACTGTACTTTATGTGTATATCCCATTCACAGATTAGGAAATGATTTTAGAGATGTTAGGCAAAAGAGATTTGAGTCAACTTACTTTCTACTGTAATGTACAAGTCTGTACATTGAACTTGAGAATATTAAGGGATCTCAGAGAACTTAGTATATCTGAGTAAGATGTTTCCACAGATATTCAGAGTAGCATACAACAGAATTGTAGGAAACTGGGATAAAGGAGAAAACTGAGAGAAGGTAGAAATGTGTGTGGTATAGATCAGCATTCATATGCTTCTTCTGTCACTTATTAGTGAGAAGCAATGTTGAAAGCCCTAGAACAAGTCCATGTGGCTCTATTTTCAGATCTTTGTTGTCATAGACATCATTCATTCTTTGGACCTTAGCTACCTCATTTAGGGAAAAAGTCCTGGGGGTTAGTGATGGCATGCCTTTAATCCCAGCCCTTTGGAGGCAGAAGCAGGGTTTTCTCTGTGAGATCAAGACCATAAAGTTCCATAAAGTGACTTTCAGGTGGGCTAGGAGTAGGGAGACCCTGCCAAAACATTCTGCCTAATAGACATTAGGCATTAAACAATATAGTGCATTCAAAGTTCTTCTTTTTTTTTTTTTTTGGTCTTTTTGAGACAGGGTCTCCCTGTAGCCCCAGCTGTCCTGGAACTCACTCTGTAGACCAGGCTGGCCTTGGACTCACAAAGATCCACCTGCCTCTGCCTCATGAGTGCTAGGATTAAAGGCGTGCACCACCACGCCCAGCTCAAAGCTCTTACTTCTTAGATATGTGATCCCTGAATAAGTATCATTGTTTACAGTTATAAAATGAAGCAGAAGTCATTATAAGTAGTATTCATTAAGTGGCATCTAAAAGTTATTTTAATTAATTTAACTTACGAATTGAGACAAAGTATTTATTCCCAAGTAAAGATATTTTATCCTGATTAATCTATGTTTTTGATTTTCAAACAATGATAAAGGAAAAGCAGTGACAATTTTAGATGCATGAAACCTGAATTCTACATTTAAAATGCAGTCACAGGAATGGAAAATCCACATTATGGGCTAATTTTACCTTTTTCTTGGCTAACCAGAAAGAAAGATGAATTAAAAGAAAAAGGAGCTGGGCATGGTGACATATGGCTTTAATCCCAGCACTTGGGAGACAGAGACAGGCAGATCTCTGTGAGATGGCGCCCAGCCTTGTTTACATAGTGAGTTGCAGGCCAGCCCAGTGGGGGCTACCGGGGGACCTTCTGTAAGAAAAAAGGAGAAGGAGGAGTAAGAGGAGGAGGAGAAAGAGGAGGAGGAGGATGAGGAGAAGGAGGAGGAGGAGGAGGAGGAGGAGGAGGAGGAGGAGGAGGAGGAGGAGGAGGAGAGGAGAGGAGGAGGAGAGGAGAGGAGAGGAGGAGGAGAAGGAAGGAAGGAAGGAAGGAAGGAAGGAAGGAAGGAAGGAAGGAAGGAAGGAAGGAAAGAAGGAAGGAAGAAAGGAAGGAAAGAAATATATAATAGCTTCTAGTTAAAGGCTCCCTTTGATATATGACCTATATAAGTTTGTGGAGCAGAATAAGAACAAAGGCACTTTGGTATTCTAGAAATAATTTGCCCAATACCTAGTACTATATTTATTTTCAAAGTCATTAGAATTACAAAGCCTATTTAATTAAAAACACAAAACAACTGAAAAACATAATTTTCAGGCCTTAAAGGCATTTTCAGCTTATGAAGTGTTTAGCTTAGTTTGGTTTAGTTTGGTTTCATTTTTCTTTACAATTGTGCAAACATTTCTCCATCTTGCCACTTCACTTTCTTTGAGGAACTATTTTCCTAAGAAAGAAAAATTATTGTTTTCTTTTTTGAGAAACATTGCAATGCAGAATGTGTGTGAGGAAACTATACCCATATGCCCTGGGAGAGCCTCTGAGCTGTCCTGGAACGCACGTTACAACTAATCAAGAAATTACTAATAATCAAGTTTTGGTGTGTTATCATAAAAGAATAGTTATTGTATTTGAAAAGACTGTTACAGTAATCCTATTTTGTATGGTGTGGTAGTGATGTAAGCTTGCAATCTCCTAATATCTTTTTTTGTTTTTCAGAGAATACTGCAATGACCTTAAACCATCAGATAATAACACTGAATTTCTTTTAAATTTCAATGAATTTATTGATAGAAAAACTCCAAACAACCCATCCTGTAAGTATGTGTGAATACACACCTCAATGTTTAGGTCAAAATAGTCAATTTTGATTCATTGGATCAAATCTTATGATAGTTGTATCAACTTATTGGTAGGTTAGTTTAATTGATGCATGAATTTTAATGGTATTGTGCAGCAATTTGGTCCTTATTTTTATATATTAAATCAATGTAATTTCATTAATATGAAATCAGATTTCCAAAACAGGGTAACATACTGGGAATGGTTAAATAAAATAAGCCCACAAGAACTTTTCTCGAAGTTAAGAAATTTGATTTTGAGCCATCTATTGAAATTTTTCATTATATTGAACCAACTATATAGAGTGAAATATTTGATATATTCTGGAAGTATTTTTATATTTTCTAATTTATATGATTTTTTTCATATGGATGGTATAGAAAATGAAGTATAAAGATAGTCTTAATTTTGTCCTAAAAATAAGCTTTTGTAATTTTATAGCACATGAAGCAAATCAAGTAAGAATAGATGCCAGAAGTTTTAATAATCCAGTTTAATTATCATAGTTGTCTCTCAGATGAATTCACATCATTAATTTTCAAGACTACACAACAAAATGGATTATTGACTTTTTTAGTTCACATTTAAATTGGAGAGAGAGCTTTAAGAAGATGGCTTTCTCAGTTTTGATAACTGAAAAAGTACTATTTTTAGTTTTTTTTCCTAATAGAAAGGGAAAAATCAATTGAAATGTTCCCTGTTTGTCATATGCTCACCTCTTAGAGTAATTCGATATTACTAAGACCTTGTAATTCCTTATTTGTGTTCCTGGACTACTATCACTATATTCAAAATCCAATCTTAAATACTGCTGGTCTGGGATACAGATTCTGTCCTTTGCCCCTGCTCCAAAACAAACATTAAAAAGGACATTTATAGACTTGTTCATGAAGTTCAATTTATAGTTTGTTCATATTATGTTCTGCTTGTGGAGCATATTCTACAGCGGAATGAAGGATTAAAATATATGTTCTTATTTAAAAAGTTACAATAAACATGTTTCATGTTTTTAATCCTATCTACATGAGTTTTCCATCATATCTACACAAATGTATGTGTATGTGTGTATGCATATATATACACATATATGCATATATGTATATATACATACATATCCATATATACACATATTTACACATATACACATATACACACATATCCATATCCATATATACACATATTTACACATATACACATATACATATATATACATATATACATATATACATATACACACAAATATATACACATATGTACACATATATACATATACACACATATTTATATACATATATACACATATTTCCACACACATATATACACACTATTGTAGTATGGAACCATTATATTAGCCTACAAAGCTAAACAAAACATGCATAAAGATTATTTCCTTATTGTTTCTTTCTTGATATTTTACTTGTTATGTTTTATTTTATGAATTTTATGTATGAGTGCAATGTCTACATGTGTGTAAGTGTACCCATGTTGTGTAATGCCTGCAGAGATCAGAAGAAGATCCCCTAGGTCTCAAGTTATGGATGGTTGTTAGCTGCCATGTGACTGCTAGGAATTGAACACAGATCCTCTGCAGGAACAACCAGTGCTCTTAGCCACTGATGATCTCTCCAGGCCTCTTATTGTTTCTTACAATGTCATATTTCAAGTGTCTTTGATTAAACAAATCAATCTCTCTCATTGGGAAATGGCTTCTTCTTTGATACTAATTCCTTCATATCCCCAAATATACGCCACAATCGATGATGTAAAAGACACACAAACTCCTATGAAATATTCATGTGTAGTTACCCTGTTGCTTTAAAAATAGCAAATGTATTTGTTTTATTATTATTTGAATTAAAATTTTATGTGAGTATAATTGAAGATATCCTTTTTTCTATATTAGGTAATACAGATTTGATTAATAGAATTTTGCTGGATGCAGGCTTCACAAATGAACTCGTCCAAAATTATTGGAGCAAGCAGAAAAATATGTAAGTAGTTATTCTTATTAATAAATATAAAAAATATTCTACATTTTAGCTTAGCTTCTCTTGGGTGAACTTTTGGAGAAATTTGGACCGCATAAATTTAGAGTTTGTTATTTTAGTAGTTATTTCTCAAGTAAATCATTTTACAGTTGTTGACAGTTTACATTTTGAACTGTGGGTACAACTCAGTACTAACTTTGTCTATTTGTGAGATTTCCATATTAATGTGAATAAAACAACCACATGGACTAGGCATGTTTGGGTATGTCTGTGTGAGTGGTAGAATAGGGCTTCTAATGAATGGTTAGTTGGATTTTTCATAGCACTTACCATACCCCTAGGCCAGAAACTGAGAAATCTGAGTGATATTCTCAGTATAATCTCTTATCCACTCCATTTTCAGTCAATCACTAAATGCTAGACATTTCTCCTAACCGTGTTTATCTCTATTGTTCATATTCAAGATCCTAAAACACCAATTTAGAGACACTATAGCAGATGGCTTTTGCAATTTTCATTCTTCCTGTTCCCCTACTGAGCTCAGGTCTGTTGTCCCTACAAGGATACATACCAGAGTCTTAATGCTAACATTCCGTTCTAATTTCAATGTAAAGACAGAACTTTGAGAATATAGGGTGCTTGGCCCTAAAGGGGACATCTATGTCATATCCTGTCTTCCTAAGGCACAGGGATCATTTCAGAAGTGGCAGATGAATGCAAGGAAACCATGTATTCTGTACACAAGAAGCCAATTTCACATGTGTACCCACAATGCTGGTGATGGGATGCTCAAGGCTTGTGCAAGCCCAAGCCAGACTAAACCCAGCATGGAGGGAGGAGCTGTCAAGAATCCCAAGCCCTCATTGAAGAGCTATTGGCAATTGATAGCTGCTGGGAGAGGGAGAGTCAGTTTTCTTTAAAGGTTTGGAGGTGTAGGTTGACCAGACTCCATGAATGGTCCCACCCACAAGAGCAGTTGCAAAACACAAATTAGACTCAACAAGCCTTTAAGGAAATAATAATAGAGGGCATGAAGTTGGGGAGAGGAAGTATAAATAGGACCAAAACACACTGTATGAAATTCTCAAGGAACCTGTAAAAGATGGAGCTTTCAGATGGATGTGTAGGATGAGGTATTGCATGCCAATAAACCAGCTCATGGGAACAAAGACAGGGGATTACATGTTTAAGGTCACCCTTGGCAGAGAAAACCCTGTCTCTGACTGCACCAAGACCACCATGGAGTTCTCTAGCATGAATTCTTACAACCGAATAGCAGCTTCTTCACTACCTTTCTCCACCCACACTTTCCTCTGTGCACTGATATCTTCTGCTTCCTCTGTCTTGCCTACTGCTGCATATCATACCTTCAAAGGATAGCTCTATCCTTCTTTCCCATGAGATGACTTCCTTAAGCACATTCCCTTAGAGGTTTTATTTTCCTAGATGATAAACATGGTCTTACATTTACTCCTGTATTTACCTTGGCTCCCTTCATTTTATTTTGTATCACCAACACCTAACTTAACATTTCAAAACTGTCTTCTCATTGTCTTCTGTTTCAGCAAAGGAGTGAAAGCACGCTTTGTGGTGACTGATGGTGGGATTACCAGAGTTTATCCCAAAGAGTAAGTTCAAATAATATCTGTACAAGTAAGTCCATTGCAACCAACGGTGCCAAGAGTCTGCACGTTACCATGTAAGGAAGCTATTCTTCAGGAAAACTGATCATTGTTAGTAGATTGAATTGCAGCATTGTTTAAAGTATTTGCATTTTTAAAATGTTCCATTTCTCCAAAAAGTGATATTGTAGGATGTTTCCGTGACATTTGCTAGTCATATATGTGTATATCTTTTACAAAATTTAACAGAGGTAGAAAGAGATCATTTTCTTTGTAGAGACAGTCCAACTGGTTATATGAGCACCCTGACTGCTCCGGAGCTGCACCTGTGCTGCACTGCCGTGCACCCTGGTCTTCATGCTCCTTCTCTCCTTATCTTAAAAGCAGTTCCTGTAGTGGGCTGAGTAGGTACCAAGACTTATTAATATTAATTAACTAACTAACTTATCTGTAGTTTCTGGACTAGGAGTCAGTCTTATTCTTCATATGTTAAACTGATGTATTGCTTAGTAATGAGTATAAGTTACACCATCCATACCTGACTTCCTTAGACTTACCTGAATGCTAGGCATGTCAGAAAAAACTGTATTTCCATGAAGAAGAAAGCAAGTTATCACGTAGCTTAAAGAATACAAATGATGAGAGCTGTTTCCTCCCTAGGGCTGGAGAAAATTGGCAAGAAAACCCAGAGACATATGAGGACAGCTTCTATAAGCGGAGCCTAGATAATGATAACTACGTGTTCACTGCTCCCTACTTTAACAGTGAGTATGCCTAGGACTTCAGCTTTTCTCAATTCCTTTTTAATTAAAAAAAGTATTGCCTTAGCCTTTCCTTCCACAAATCTATAGATTTTTGTTAACTACCTCCAATGGTTATTATTAACTATATAATGTGTGCAAGGCATTAGGAAAACAGAAAAGATGCATTCATTTAGTTAGAATGCATACACAGCCAGAAGTCACCCAGTAATGTAGAGTAGGCATACATAATAAACAGAAACATATGTAGTTAATCCCTCATATCACAGCTATTCCATTGTAACATGACTAATGAATTAAATAAATTGGTACATAGTGATTAATTGCATCTTATCTGTATTAATTATATAATTCAGTATTTATAAAAATTAATGGCTCATTTTTTAAAATAATTTATTTGGTTTTTTTCCTCCCAAACTTTCTAATTTAATCCTTCAAAATCTATGAATATGGGTATTTTCTTACGTTTTCACAAATGAGGAAACTGAATGTCAGAAGATTTTAGTTTTGTCCACAGGCAGCTCTCACAGAAGGCAAAGCCTGCTTTGTGACTCCAAGTTTCTTCTTTCCATTTCCCTCTGTAGCCTCTGCATTATTTTAGCAAACTTTGCAAAACTCAGTTTGGTTGTGCACCTATAAGATTGAAGAAATAAATGAAACCAAGCTGAGTAGTTGATGTTAGTGGTTAATTAACAAGAACCATCTCTTGGCTATTGAAATTATCCTGGTATATTCAGGAAGAAAAGAGAACGTTGAGATATTTTATAAGCAGGATACTTTACATTTGCACCTGCTAAAGGAGATTCAGTATTCTTATTTATTCACCTATCTATTTTTCTTTTAGAAAGTGGACCTGGTGCATATGAATCAGGCATTATGGTAAGCAAAGCTGTAGAGATATATATCCAAGGAAAACTTCTTAAACCTGCAGGTAAGCATCCATGCTGTACACACATGCATGACCAAAGTTAATCAAGATATTGTTTGTGTCATAAACTGAAAACATTGATTTAGAAAGTCATCAGAAAGCCCTCAAAAGTAGAGCATATACAAATTAAAAACTAGAAGTATGATAATAACATCCCCTCTGAAATCTTGAAAGAACTGCACATGTTTATATTCTGTTGATAAATTTATGTAATTAATGCCATGTAATGTATCAAAATTTTAAATCTGGGATTGACCTAGCAATCCTAGTCTAGAAATCTCTCCTATTTTCAAATACATGAAAGATTTGTGGCCAAAGGTGTACATATATAATCTTTTTATTTTGTTGTTTTGTTGATAAAGGGTCTTCCTGTAGACTGAGCTAGCCTGGAAGACCAGGTTGGCCTTGATCTGCCTGCCTTTGCCTCCCTAGTACTGGGATTAGAGGTGTTCACTATCATAATTGGCACTATTTATATAATTTTAACATGAGATTAAGCTTCATTTGGAGAAAGGATAAATTATGGCAATTCTATACACTAAACTGCTACATAGCTGCTGGAATTAAATAGGGATAAGATGTATGTAAAAATGACTGAGTAAAATTTAAATCAAACAACCAAAACAAAACATAGTAAAACAGGACCAAGAGAATTAGAGTCAGGTTGGAGTGAGTGAATTCTGTAAACTAGTACAGTGTTTCTGTTTTATGACTCAGTATTGTTTCTATTATGTTAAAGAGACCATATGGAAAGATGGAGAGATTGTTTTCCTGGTCTTGGGAGCAGCGTGACCCCAGCAGTGGTTTCACAACATGGATTCACTCCATTGCTTTCTACCTCATTTACCAGTCCACCAATTGCTCATTTACTTACTTATCACTTATTATCTCAGCCTCTCACTCTTCCCTACCTTTCCCAACATCTTATACACTCATTTGCCCACTCTTCCAACCAACAAATGTTTCTTAAGTACCTGCTTTTTAAAATATACTACACAAGTGATTTATTTTTTAGAGATTTCTTTTTTTACTGCATTTTTCATAAATAACATCTCAATCAGTCTTAATCACCTTCATACCCCATTTTCCATTGGCACCTCCCACAGCCTACTACTGGAATTCATACACTCTTTCATTTGTGTTAAGGCCTATAATGCCAAATTAGTGTTCCTGGCCATTCCTCAGTTCACGTTCATCCACTGAACTCTATCTAATGTCTGTCCAGAGTTCTTCAATTTAAGACCAGGTCTCCTTCACCCAGTAGTAATCAGCTGTCAATATGTCTTCAACTAAGAATGGATTCTGGTGTCCATTTCCCCAGTTCCATGCTGGGTTTTGTCTGGTTGAGCTTGCATGGGTTTTGTCCCATGCTTAGGTTCATATAAGCAGGGTCCCAGGGCCCCAGGTTCACCTCCCTAGTTCTTACAATCTTTCTTCCCCCTCTTCTGCAATGGTCCCAGAGCTCTGCAAAGCTCCCAGAGTGAAGCTTTAATATAGTCGAACTGACCATGGACCCAGAGTCTGCAGACTCCTAATCTCCTCAGTTTGGCCATTTATGGCCTTTTGAGTTCCTGGCCCTCTGTTGCATATGGGAGCTTTTTTATGTTATTATTTTATTTTTTATTTTTTAAATATACTTTTATTGATGTTTTGTATATTTCAGACATCATTTTTCAGTTCAATTTAGACATATTCCCCTTTCCCTTCCCCCCACCCCACCCCGGTTCATGCATTCTGCCATACATATCCTGCATCTTTCTCTCAGTCTTTTTTAAAGTTTTTCTCTCCAAAGGTTTATTGTTTGGGGTAGAATTTAACTATATCAGTCCGTTCTTTGACCCAGTCCTTATGTTGTTGTGATTCCCTCCCAATTGTATTTCTCCAAAATATGCCTATATAAAAGTCATATATGTACCAGAATTATGTCCTCCAGGAATAAACTGTTAACTCTGATATAAGTTTAGGAGTTCATATTTTTTTCCTTTTGATCTTATATTACTCTAAAACATGAATATATATACTCTGCCTATATACATCAACTACCATGTCTGAAAGTAAGTGGTAAGTTAATTCTAGGGCTCATTAAGAGATTCACATTATAATATCACAGTTGCTTTCAGATAGAAAGAAATATAACAATAACGTTGCTCAGCTTGCCTTTCAATTGGGGGATTTGGTACTATCAACCACAAATGAGGGAAAACATTCCCCATTTGTTTTCTAGGGACTGTGTTAATTCACTTAGCATAATGGCTTTGAGCTCTATCCATTTATCTGCAAAGTTCATGATGTCATCTTTCTTTACCTCTGCATAGAACTCCATTGTGTAGATGTACCACATTTTTGTTATCCACTCCTCAGTTGAGGGGCATTTGTGTTGCTTCCAGCTCTTTGCTATTGTGAAGAGGGCTGCAATAAACATAGATGTTCATGTATCTTTACAGTAGGATGAGTCTTGTAGTTTATACACCTAGGAGTGTTATGGCTGGGTCAGGTGGTAGGTTCATTTTGAGTCTTTTAAGGGTTATTCACACTGCTTTCCACAGTGGTTGTAAAAGTTTACATCCAAACTTGAGCTCATACAGTTTCAGCCACCTCATATTCGACAAAGGGGCAAAAACAGTGCATTGGAGGAAAGATAGCATCTTCAGCAAATGGTGCTGGCAAAACTGGATCACCATTTGTAGAAGAACAAAATTAAACCCCTACCTCTCACCCTCTACAAAAATCAACTCCAAGTGGATCATAGATCTCAGAGTGAGACCTGAAACTCTCAAGGTGATAGAAGAAAAATCTGGCAACAACCTATAAGACATAGGTGTAGGAAAAGACTTTCTAAATCAGACAGCAGCTGGGCAGGAAATAAGGTCGACAATTGACAAGTGGGACCTCATCAAACTCAAAAGCTTCTGTACAGCAAAACCAACAATCAGAGAAGTGAATAGAAAACCCACAGAATGGGAGGAAACCTTCACCAGTGATACATCTGACAGAGCATTAACTTCCAGAATATGTAAATGCCTCAAAAAACAAAGAAGTAAAAATGCAAATGACTCACTAGAACTGATCAGAGACTTCACCAGTGAGGAAGTAAAGATGGCTGAGAAACATCTTAAAAAGTGTTCAACATCCTTAATAATTAAAGAAATGCAAACTAAAACCACTCTACGATATCATCTCACTCTGATAAGACTGGCTAAGATCAAGAAAACAAAAGACACCAAATGCTGGAGAAGTTGTGGGGAAAGGGGAACACTCATCCACTGCTGGTGGGAATGAGGAAGCTTCTTAATGAGTTAGGAGATTCATTAATGTCCTCTTGGTCCCTTGTTCTATATGGCTTGAGTCTTGGGTGGAGAGGTTGAATTGTAGATATACCACTTAGGCTTGGGCAATTCACAGACAATGTCTTTGTGTGACAAAATGTAGTACTCTGGAATAGCCTTCATCTGGTGCAAAAGAAGCTTCTTTGATGAGTGGTGTCTGGGATATTTTTCGGTAAATATAGGATGTATATTTTTCACTTAGTAGTAGTGGATTAGTGTAGGGATTTGACAGTCTTGGGAATTTTTCTAAGATCTATGAGCATCCATGTGTATTTGACTTTGTTTACAGTGACACACATGAGTTTCCTCCCACTGAGTGGGCTTTGTGTCCAACTAGTTAGCCATTGGTTGCCCCAAGACAAAAATGACACTATTGGACCAATGTCGTATGCTGTCCTGGTCATTGATGTGTATATTTGGTCTCAAAGCTGATGTTGGATCATCGATTATATTCTCCCTTAGCAGCTTGCATAGTGCTCTCTAAAGCTATGAGAGCTAGCCTTCATGGGAAGTGGTTTCCACGTCGATTCCAGCTCCATTGCTCCCAATCTGGACTCTGAAGTATGTCCTGTCTTCAGTAAAAGGATCTTCTCTTAAAGTTCTGGAAGGAAATCCAGGGCTGTGCCAATAGCCTGTGTAATATTGGTAGTCTCTTGGACTGCACCAGCCAACAACTCAAAGGAAGGTTTCCTGTCTGGAACTGTTTCTTGTCATGAAGCCTTCAGCTATGAACACTTTAAATGGAAAAGACATGGAGGGAGGGTTAGACAGAGAGAGGGAGAGAGTAGAGATAAATAAAGCCTAGCTAGTGTAACAAACCTGAGGGAATCATATTTGTCTAATAATCTAATGACAAATTACACATACAATATCTCTACATGAGTCCATGTGAAAGTGATCTATTTTTTATTTTTATTTTTTTTAATTTTAGTTTATTTTCATATGTGTATGAATGTACTGTCTGCATGTAGGTTTGTGCACCCGTGTCGTGCAATGCCGCGGAGGTTAGAAGAGGGTGTTGGATTCCCCAGGAACTGGAGTTCTTCTGGAATTGGAGTTACTGACGGTTCTAAGCCACCATGTGGGTGCTGGGGATCGAACCTGGGTCCTCTGCAAGAGCACTCGGTGCTCTTAACCACTAGGCCATCTCTCCAGCCCCGCAAGTGATCTATTTTTAAGGTCATCCCTCACATTGATTCTGGATTATACTATTAATTAGGCAGCCAAGGTGTAACTATGCAAAAAAGTCTTGTAATGAGAATTGCAATCTATAAAATAGTTTAAAAACTACTAATGTCATTTCTTAATGAAGAATCCAAGAGCTCTATCTCTGTACAAAACATACTCAATGCAAAGTTCATATGCTTTTCTTATACATAACCTAAGCTGTTATATGATAAAGATGATATTATAGCAATTATGACTTTAAATGAATTTAGATTACTTATTCAGTTGTAGGAATTAAAATTGATATCAATTCCTGGATAGAGAACTTCACAAAAACCTCAATCAGGGATCCGGTAAGAATTTCTTCACAATTCTTTTACTTAAAATTAATAGTCTCAAGTTCAAATAAGTAAAAAGTAAGATCTTTACATGGTAGTAAAATAAGATTTTAGTGGAACTGCAGTGAAATAGAAATATGAATCGCTGTTTTCAATGAATTTTTAATGTTTTCATATGAGTTTTTAAGCCAATAAAAAAATATTTTGAGGTTATAACTTGAAATACTTATATAGATATCTACTAATTTATAGTTCTAATTTTAAAGATAAAATTCATATCTTTTATTCTTAACTACCATTTAATCTTGCTTAGATAAAATATTCCAAACTGTCTTATTAAAATAAGGTAGTAATTAAAACATAATTAAAATCCAAGTGTTTTAAAAATGTGGAATGATATTTTTTCCTCCTTTTTTAACAGTGTGCTGGTCCAGTTTGTGATTGCAAAAGAAACAGTGATGTAAGAAAACACTTTTTAAAAATATTTTGTTATTTTTATTTTATGTATACAAATGTATTGCCTGAATGTAGGTAAGTTCAACCATGTCATGCAATGCCTGTGGAGGTCAGAAGAGGGGGTCAAATCCCCTAGAACTGGACTTACAGATGGTTATTAGCTGCCAAATGGGTGCTGGGTATTGAATCTGGATCCTCTTCAAGAGCATCCAGTGCTCTTAACTACTAAGATGTCTCTCCTGAACCAAGAAAACATTTTAAATAAATTCAGCTACAATATCTTCTTTCTTTCTCTTGCTTGCTAAGGGATAAGTCACACAAGTGATTTGTAAATGCAGGAATTTTTAATCCTCTGTTAAAAAATTCTGTAGAAAACTGGTAAATAAAAATTTGAATTTATATATTTTATTTCTTTAAATGCTTTTTTGTAAATATATGTTAAAGGAAGGAAAAGAATCATGTCAGAATGGATGCTATTCTTTTCTGTGCCAATGATGTTAGATGCTTTGAAAACTCTGTATCTTCATATCATATTTTTTTTCTTGGGGGAGTTTCTAACTAAAGCATTCTATTGGTTCCAATGGAATCTGCCCTCAGTGTTTGTATTTTCTGGGAAGTTTTCCACAGTATGTATAATGATGGGGAAAAAATAATTAAAGGCTGGTAATTGTAGGCTGTTACAAAGTTTTACTGTCAAGCACTGGGTTTCATCTTGATCATATCCATTTTAGTTTCACACTAAAAAATAAAATGTGTACCAACTGTATTAAAAAACTTCAGCCTGCTCAAAGTGTAGTGTGAGATAAACCATCCTAAGATGTGAAAGAGAATGTGGACAGGTTGACTGTCTTTTCCATTTGTGTTTATCAGCTTGGGATTTCCAGAGCAAAGAGAGGGTTTGTGTCATTTTGATTACTCCTACTTCTGCAACATTAGAAGCCAATCAAAGTTTATTATTTTTAGAATTTACTTATTTGTCCATGGACTATGTAATAGTTATTTTAGAGCACAATATTCAGCAAACTGTTTATTTACAAAATAATGTATTATCTTCCTAAGTTTGAAAAAAAAATGTTTTCATTGTGATTTTGTTCAAGACAAGACTTTAAATTTTCATAAAACCTTTCATTGGGAGGAAAGGTTTTCCAGTCATGAGTACATTTTGTTTTCCTTCTGTTTTATATCTATAATTTTCCAACCAAACTTTTTTATAGAAATATTTAAAATAGTTATACATATTTTGATGCTTAATTTTTTTTACTTCTCCGTGAAACTTAGTAAATAACAAAATATTTATACATTATTAAATATTCTTGTCTATCTAACATCTTGGATCACTTAATTAACTTTGAAGTAGTAAAAGGACTTTAGCTGACTGTTGTCTATAATTTTTCCAGACTGAGTTTATAGTTGGTGATAGATTATCAAAGCCTGGGGGCTCGAATGAATGTATGCATGTCTATAACATATGCACTCATCATCTCCTGCACATATTTATCAAGAAAAGATAGAGTTGCTGAAGTTTCTCTTACATCTCTTGTCTGAATTACCTGTGTATATTGGAACAGTGAGTGTGCACATTCTAGCCTACCTAAATATTTGCTGCCTTCTTCTCTTAGGTAATGGACTGTGTGATTCTAGATGATGGTGGCTTTCTTCTGATGGCAAATCATGATGATTATACTAATCAGGTATGAAACTGAAGTAAGGGAGAAATCAAGTTTCCAAAGTATATTTCTCTGATCAAAATCTCAAAACCCATTCAAGTGTTTTAGAAATGTATTTTATTTATTTATTTATTTATTTACTTACTTACTTACTTATTTTTGTCTTTTTAATACAAGATTCCCCTGTAGCTCCAGCTGACCTGAAACTCATTATGTAGACCAGGCCAGCTTCAAACTCACAGAGATCCACCTACCTCTGCCTCCCAAATGCTAGGATTAAAGGCATTGTTTCATTTCTGTCACAAAAAATTCTAAATACATTAATATAATATAAATCACTAAGCAATATACATTAAACCTTGTTTTTCTTACTTTGGTAATTTATTTAATTTTTGATAACAGTAGTTAACCATCAAAGCATGGAGCTAAGTTTTTAAAAAATGATTTGAATTTATCTTTATTCTATCAAAAATTATAAAATTATGTGTTAAATCCTCACAGCTGATAATATCTAGATTGATATATGGCCAGTGGATGCACTTTCTTGTCCCAGATTTGCAAACTGAAGATACAGAGGCTATTAACCTCTCACAGGATTTAAAAGATACTTGATTTAGCTGCCAAACGAATCTGAATCTGCATTTCTAGGTTCTGTTTTTAAAATATCCAGAGAGCTCCCAACACAATCCTTTATTCTAAGTAACAACTGCTTGTTGGCTAGACAGAATAGTTTATGATTCAGTGGAGTCTCTCTGTGAGACTTCTCCAGTTCATCACAGGTCCATTCTCCAGGAGAGATTTGACATTTCCTGTGCTGTTTACCATTATATGTCTTCAAGGTATAGGAGATGTTTTCATATTTGGTTTTTACTCTAAGTCAAGCCAGTTAAAGTGTCTGTCATCTCACACCTACCTGGAATCTACCCTTAGACTTTTTGCATACAGTGCAAATTATTAACTGTGGTCTTCTCTAGGGTTATTCATTCACCCTAGGCAATGGCAACCTTTGTTTCCTTTGACCTATGTCTCTTCATTTCCTATTTCTAACTTCATTCTTCCCACCAGGGACAGCTAATTATGACCTTCTTGTGCTAATGTGTGTCCCATTTGTCCCACAAATAAAGAACGGCTGAGAACCTCTAAGTCACAAACTTGCCTAAACTCGTTTTGTCTTTTACGTAGCCATACTCAGGTTTTCATTTACTTATATTTATAAACTCTTGGTTTTTAGTTCGGTTCCTTGGATTTTTTTTCACTGTTTTTAAATTTGAAACTACTGAATTTTTCTTTTTTTTTTTTTTCCAGATTGGACGATTTTTTGGCGAGATTGATCCAAGCCTGATGAGACACCTTGTCAATATATCAGTTTATGCATTCAACAAATCTTACGATTATCAGTCTGTGTGTGATCCAGGCGCTGCTCCGAAGCAAGGGGCAGGACATCGCTCAGCATATGTGGTCAGTAAAATCTGGGCTTCCATCAGCAAAACTCTCAAAGGGGCACTCAAGTGTAGACCAATATAATGACTTCTTATTATATTTTATAGCCATCAATTGCAGACATATTACAAATTGGCTGGTGGGCCACGGCTGCTGCCTGGTAAGTCAAAAGGTGATTTTTTTTTTTAAATTTTTAGTAAGAGAAAGGTGTTATAAAAATAGTAATGCCTTTAAAATATAGATTTTGTAATAGGTAAAATATTAAGGGAATTATCCTTTCTTTTCCTATAGAACATATATGAAATGTAAGTAGTTACTTCTAAAAGATCATGTGAAACATACAGTTATTCAATTTTTATATGAAAATAATGTTAAATTCAAGCAAATTTCAAACTTTTCAGAGACTTTTTAATTAATTTTTTCTTTTACAATTGTATATATTCACATAATGCATTCTAATTATTCTCATCCCCCATCCTCCCGTATCTCCCCCCCACTCTTATCAACTCACCCTCCTCCCATTTCCTATGTTCACGTACTTTTGTTTTGTGACCCCACTGAGTTTGACAAGGGCCATTTGAGCCATCAAAAGTCTGGAACCATTTATTTGGAGCCCGGTGGGCTCACTAGTGGGTACACACTGAAGATAATGACTCTACCAGAATCCATCAGTAGCCAATAGTTCAGTGTGGAGGAGTAGGACCCAGTGAGCCCCTCCCTAATCCATGACCGGCTGCTGATAGGTCCAGTCTTGTGCAGCCTCATAGCAGGCAACCACAGCTTCTGTGAGTTCATGTTTGCAAGGGCTGTGTCATACCCAGACGATAGCACTTGGCAGCCCTTCCTTTATTTGCCAGCTCTTACATTCTTCCCATCCCTCTTCTGCAATACACCATGAGCTGTAGAGAGGGTGGTGTAAATGTTCTGATTAGGGCTAAGTACTCAATCATACTTTATTCTTAGCCTCTTATGCAGCCAAGCTTCTTCTCATTCACCCCTGTGCATAGTAAAGAGAAGTTTCTCAGATTAAGACTGACAGTAGCATTTGTCTCTTGATCTAAACATAAATGTCTAGAAAGCAGTTTGATGCCATAGTTTAGCTACACAGTAATAATAAGCTGCCCCTCCCCCAAGTCTATAACCTTCCCATGGATGGATTTTTGGCTACATTTTTCTGTGCTCATGTTAGGACTCTTCATTTGCTTTAATATTATATTTAATTCCTTAAATTCTCAGAATATTGATCTATAAGACATAATTCATTTTCTTTAATATCCAAACAAAATGTGTATATTATGCAGTGGAAGGCATGGTAACTTAACTTGATACTGATTTAATTTTAATATAAGCATTGGCATAGGGCGAGAAGCTTTGTGCTGTTGACATGAATCTAGTTCTTCCTTTGCACAGCTCTCTCTGCTTCCTTTACTCCACAGTGCCCTTCCATCAACATAGTTCAAACTCTGAGCTGTGGAGACACTGTGGGGATGTGGGAATCACATTCTCATCCCTGGCGTCACTCAGCTTCCTCTTGTGCCCACGAGGTCTTATCTCCCTCCTTCCTTCCTTCTCTACTTATCTCTTTCTTTCTTATCTTTCTGGTTGTGTGCATCACTGGGTGCAGCCGTATTCCATGTACAGGAATCTAGAATATTCATTGGGTACTAGTGATTTTGTGAATATAATTAAGTTTATATAACTTTATTAAAGTAACAAAGAACATTTGAGATTTTTAAAAATCACATTTTCCTTTGAAAAAAGTGTTATTTTATAGTAAGACAGTATTGTTTGTGTGTTAATATAAGTAGCCGTTCTCTATCTTACAATGATCCTGAAATATTGCCTTTGGCCTATTTTCCAGCCCAAATCTCTGTCACTACACCCTAATTAAATATGGTTCCCAGGAGTTCTATACTAGTATTTAGCTCAATTGCCATTTATTACAAAACTAAATTGTGTCATATTTCTGCATGTATTTTTTAAATTTTATTTATTATTTTATATCTGTGAGTATACTGTCTGCATGTAAGTAGGTCCACCCATGTCATGCAGTGCTGCGGAGGTCAGAAGAGGGTGTTGGATTCCCCTAGAACTGGAGTTAAAGATGGTTCTTAGCCACTATGTGGGTGCTGGGAATCGAACCTGGGTCCTCTGCAAGAGTGGTAGGTGCTCTTAACCACTGAGCCATCTCTCCAGCCCCCTCCATGTAATTTTATGCATGTTATTTCATAAATGTCACATTAAAGATTAACAAATGAATGTATGGGGGGGATAAATTTCTCAAACCCAAGAAATTTTTGTTTGTACTTTTATTTCACTATAGAGTTTTAGAATCTAAAACCAGGAAAAAATTTAATATACAAAAGTCTGTGCACTGAAATCCTCATTCTCTCCTATAGAATTACCATTGCATTATAGACTTCTTTACCTCTGTATGTCCCTCATTTGGTCCCAAATACATTTGCTCTTATGACTTTTTCACAAATTAAAAAAAGATACAATATTTTGCATAATTTGGGGTGGTTTGTTTGTTTTTGTTTGTTTGTTTTGACACAGAGTCTCTCTGTAGCCCCAGCTGGCCTGGGACTTGCTATGTAGACCAGACTGGCATCAATCTTACAGGTTACAGAGATCTGTCTGTCCCTGCCTGCTGATTGCTGAGATTAAAGACATACCCAACCCTGTTTTGCACAATTTAAAAAAATAGTTATATAAGTGCTGATAAAGTTTCCACAAAACTTTACTTTTCCCAAAATGATAAAAATGAAATATGTATTGTATGCTTGTGTGTAATTGCAAAAATACTCAGTTGTTTACTAAAATTATATACAAAGGAACTGTTCTAGATTATATATTAATTGTTGATTTTAAAAATTCAGGTCCATTCTCCAGCAACTGCTCTTGAGTTTGACCTTTCCACGGCTCCTTGAGGCAGGTATGTCAATGCTCAGATGTAGTCATTGCCCCAGTAAAAACTTAATTGTTATTTTGAATTGTGCTGAGTCCAACAAACTCAAAGAGAGAACATTTGTGTATGTGAAGAGAGAGAGAGACAGAGAGAGAGAGATCCTCAAATATACTTTTGATCTATTGAAATTTTTGTTAAAATTTCTAAAAGTTTATAATTTCCTAAACTTTTTTAGTCAGTATTGGCCTGGATTTTGTAGATGATATATTAATTTATCATTTAGAAACTTACCAGGTAACTCTTAAGGACTGTCAGGCTATTACTCAACTTGAAACAAGGCAATCAGATATTTGTTCTTTTTTAATTTTTTATTTATTTTTTATATGTATGAATGTACTGTCTGCATGTAGGTTTGTGCACCTGTGTCATGCAATGCTTCAGAGGTTAGTAGAGGGTGTCGGATTCCCCTGGAACTGGAGTTAAAGATGGTTCTCAGCCGCCATGTGGGTGCTGGGGATCGAACCCGGGTCCTCTGCAAGAGCAGTTGCCGCTCTTAACCGCTAGGCCATCTCTCCAGCCCCAGATATTTGTTCTTGTACATTCATTTTGCCCCAAGATGATCTTTCTTTTGACTTCCACAGTGGAGATGGAGGAGGATGATTTCACAGCCTCCCTATCGAAGCAGAGCTGCATCACTGAACAAACCCAGTATTTCTTCGAAAATGACAGTAAATCATTCAGTGGCGTATTAGACTGTGGAAATTGTTCCAGGTACTTTGTTCATTTCTGTATGGAATATTCCTAGTTCACAAAAAAAACTGTATTCACTTCTATCATACCACAGAAAATAATGGAAATTGTTAATGAAGTCAAAGATGGTTGTTTTAAGTTTAAAATCTCAGAAATCTGTGGTTTCTTTATAGGGTTCATAAATTCATAGTTTTTTTTTAATTTTATTTATTTCCGTTTGTGTATGAATGTACTGTCTGCATGCAAGTCTGTGCACCCGTGTCGTGCAATGCTGCGGAGGTCAGAAGAGGGTCTCGGATTTCCCTGGAGCTGAAGTTCTCCCGGAATTGGAGTTTCAAACGGTTCTCTGCCGCCATGTGGGTGCTGGGGATCGAACCCAGGTCCTCTGTAAGAGCGGTCGGCACTCTTAACCGCTAGGCCATCTCTCCAGCCCAAATTAATAGTTTTTAAAACTCTACTTTGATAATTTGTGATTCTCTTGACTATAATTACATAAGCAGGATAATTTCTCTTTCAAGACAGAACAGAGATAAATTTTGTTATATTTTAATGCATTTTCACATAAAGGAATTCCATATTCAAAACTTTATAAAACAGTTTAATTGTGACATTTATTGTCAGCTATATGAGACTTGTTTTTATTTATGGTAACTAGGTAGGTCTGTAAAAAGATATTCAGGGCAGGTAGGGAGTCTTTGCTTATATTTCTAGTGTTCGCTGACATAAAGTGAATTATTCCTTTTGAGTTAAAATTAAAGGAGTTGAGAAAAGTATTATTTCATAATGTCATGCTTAATGTTAGCATTCATGGAACCTACTTGAATTTGGGTGAGAAGACATAGAAAATGTAACTGGTTGGAATGGGACAGAAGAGAAAGGCGAGGTGTGGATTTTGAACTATTTGGGAGGAAAGCACTAATCCAGGCCATGGGATCCCTGAAAACAGAGCAGCAAGCCACCGCTTACAAAGCACAGAACTGGGACACTTTATTTTTAGAAATGGAGGGCAAGTTATTGGAGAAGAATGTTAATCGAAGAAATAGGAGGCGATGAGGTAATTGGCGATGAGGTAATCTTAGTTTGTGAAAGCGCTGGGGTAGTTGCTAAGGGTTGAGAAAGTTAGTTTATAACAGTTTCAACATTTTTTTTTTCTCAAAGAAGTTAACCAAAATTCCCATGATTGTTTACCAGCATAGTCAGTATTTTTATGACTTGCTTATGTTCAAGGAGGAGGGAGAGGCTGTGAAGTGGGAAGGAAACAGGAGAAGTTAAAGGTGAACTCTGAAAAAAGATCATTTTGTTTGGAAATGAACTTATGGGTCTTTGAACTTCAGAAAAAGGAATACAGCCTGTAGTGTCTGCTTCTCAAGGAGTCTCACAGCCTCTTAGTCATTCACTAACTGAGGTTCAGTGGCAGCAAGGTATACTTGAAGTGTTTAGTTAAACTGGAAGGGTAAAGATCAGGGCAATGAGGTCACTTAATTGAATCACTCTTTCATTTCAGTTGCTATGGCCTCATTTCAATAGAGAAAAAGGAAGCAAAATTTCACTTCTTTGAAAAACATGAGCATGAAGAAATTAGATCTTGGTCGTATTCATATTTTCATGTTGATTACAAAGGAAGACAAAGCTTCTGATAATGGAGATGAACTTAAAGCCCTTGATTCTATATGAGAGCTGCACAGTGCAAGTTTCCTACTACCGTCATCCATTTGCAGTTCACTCAAATTGATATGCATTAATTAAAGTTCTGGGTCCAACATTTCATAAGCTTTAATGTGTCTCACGTTTAGCATATTGTACAGGACAGAAATCATCTCTATCTTTACTGGAAGTCTGTTGAGCAGCTTTGATCCAGTCTATTCTGTTTAAGCTTAGCTTTAACATGATGCATAGTCACTTTTTTCCTAGTTTGGTTATCTGTAAAATAAGGCAGCATTGGTATATTGCCAATGATAAATGTCACAACTTCCTAAATATTTAAAATTGAACATTTTATGAGTTTCTAGAGTAACTAAATAGTGCCTTTTATAATGAGGGCTGTTAACAACTTTATAGATTGAAGTAAAATATGCTTTACATATGACCTTGGTTTTTAGAGAGGCAATATGTCCATGCGAAAAAGTTTCTCTTCTCATATTACAATGATTTTGTTGTGCTGGTTTTTGATGGTTAAACTTATATTTTAATAAGCTGTGTTCTTTCTTTTTAATGAGGATCTTTAAAGAGTTCCTTTCTTTCTCCCAAAAGATACTCTTCATTTAGCGTAATACCCTTATGTGTTTTTGCAGAATCTTTCACGTAGAAAAGCTGATGCACACCAACTTAATATTCATAATGGTTGAGAGCAAAGGGACATGTCCCTGTGACACACGGCTGCTCATGCAAGCAGAACAGACTTGTATCCTTTGACTTTGGAGATGTATGGACCAGACCATCTTTTTTTTTTTTTTTAATCTTTTTTTTTTAATTTTATTTATTTCTGTATGTGTACGAATGTACTGTCTGCATGCAAGTCTGTGCACCCATGTCGTGCAACGCCGCGGAGGTCAGAAGAGGGTCTCGGATTCCCCTGGAACTGGAGTTCTCCTGGAATTGGAGTTTCAGACGGTTCTCGGCCGCCATGTGGGTGCTGGGGATCAAACCCGGGTCCTCTGTAAGAGCGGTCGGCGCTCTCAACCGCTAGGCCATCTCTCCAGCCCCTGGACCAGACCATCTTAAAGCAAAGCATTTTTAAGCTTAAAGTGTTTATACTTGTAAGGAAAAAGTAAGAAAAAATTTGGTTTGAAGTTCTGAACTGATCACATATTCAGGTACTATGAGAAAGAGAATGGACAATTTAGTTTCTCACAGCCTCAAGTATTTGAAATGGTTGTATTGGATGAGGGCTTGGCATAGATGTTTTGATTACTTTGGGAAATAAATTTATTTCATTGTATTTTAAAATCATGTTTGGGAAAAGTTACATCCTGTTCCTTAACAAGTATCTTTAGCTGATGGTCCAGATCCTTGTGATATGGTTAAGCAACCCAGATACCGAAAAGGGCCTGATGTCTGCTTTGATAACAATGTCCTGGTAAGTTTCTTTAGTGCACTAAAAGGATATAAAGTAATGGTTACTGTCCATAAGAATTATAGAGATCACTCCTAATTTTTAACTCAAACATATCGTTATCTTAGTTTTTCTCATTAACATGATGTGCTTGCTAGTAAATGGACATTTTCCATTTTACTAGTTTTCATGGTTAGCTTAAACTTAATAGTTGCTTCTTCCATCTGTTTTTTTCCTACTAACAATTTACTTACAAGCACAACTCAAATAAATTTATTAATAGTTTTATGATTATTTTAATGACACATTAGTAATAATCTGTAGAAAATATTACTTACTATATATGTATACAGTTCCCTAGCTTAATTTATACTAGAATCATGAAAGTCTTTTATTTTATTGTAGTTAGTTATTTTTATTCATCATCCAATGTAACTAAAACCCCATATAATTAGTTACTATCCTATTATCTTTTTCTACTTTCTTCTCCATATTTTTTGAATCTGTCATGTTAAAGTTTTATTATATACCTCAATTGTATTATTTTTTTCTTTTATCTTATACTACACAGAGTTAATTTCATGAAAAATATTACAATATATATCTGATGTACCTTATTTAACACTGATCATTACTTTCCTAAAATTCAGCTCTTTCCTCTTTCCTGCTATTCTGTTACATACAGTCTATACATATATATTCATATTTATCCAGATTTTTATGTAACCAGTTTCTTCCCTTTTAAAGTTAATAAAATTTATTCTCAAAGATGTTTGTGTTTGGAAGATCATTATTTTTTACTGTTTTCAACATAATATTCCCCAGTTCTCTAATTTTTTTCTTTTTTTTTTTTTTAACATGTGTGAATGTACTGTCTGCATGTAGGTTTGTGCACCCGTGTCATGCAATGCTGCAGAGGTCAGAAGAGGGCATTGGATTCCCCTGGAACTGGAGTTAAAGACAGTTCTCAGCCACCATGTGGGTGCTGGGAATCGAACCCGGGTCCTCTGCAAGAGCAGTCAGTGCTCTTAACCGCTAGGCCATCTCTCCAGCCCCCAGTTGACCAATTTTTAATGACATTTTTTTTTTTTTATTTTTGAGACAGGGTCTCCCTGTAGCCCCAGCTGGCCTGGAACTTGCTTTGTAGACCAGGCCGGCCTTGAACTCACATAGATCCACCTGTCTCTGCCTCACGAGTACTGGAATTAAAGGCATTCACCACCATGCCCAGAATGACTATTTTTATTCATAAGTACACCTATAAGCATTCAGAGTACTTTCACTTCATGAACTGATTTTTTAAAAAACATGTTAGAAGACCCATTGATTACTGTATATTCTTACACAAATTTATCTGAAATATATTTTATTCAAATTTAGCAATATAAGTCCCAGAAATGGTAAGCCATCTTTCACAAGCATATATTATGAAAATTGGCATGTGAATTAAAAAGAGGCCGTTATTTTAAAAATAAGATCATGAGCTTGGGAGATGGTTCAGTAGGCAAGACTTGCTTTCAGAGAAGCTGAATTTGAATCGCCAGCATCCACGTAAAAACCCAGGTGTGACTGAGAGTGCCTGTATCCCCAGCATTAGGTAACGGAGGCAGATAGATCTCCACAGCCAGCCACCCTGCTCAAAACTATAAGCTTCTGGGTCACGTATAGACCCTGTCTCAAGTTAATAAGGCAAAGGGTGATAGGGGAAGACACAAACATTCTACTACGTCCTGCTCATGGCATGCACCTGTACATTCACATGCTGAATGAATGAATGAATGAATGAATGATAGAAAGTAGTGAGGATGGAGATAAAAATGTAAGATATGGTAGTAAGGAAAGCTCTATGAGAATTTATTTTCCTCTTGAGACGGAAAGTGATAAAAATTTACAACTAAGTTCCTTTTTATCAATTTTACCACATTAGACTTCTTTCTTCACCAATTTTTTGAGGCAAGGTCTCATTGTGTAGCTTGGATGGCCTGTAGACCAGAGGGTCTGGAACTCACAGAGATATGCCTGCCTCTGCCTCTCCAGTGCTAACATTAAAGGTGTTCCGCCACCACACCTGGCATCAGACAAGACCTTTCCAACACATGCATAAGAGGATTCCTGCTAGTCTCTCTTACTATAACTTCCATCCGCTACATTTGCTAGAAGCTTGGTCATGTCAAATGATTCCTCAAAGAAAGTTGTTTGTGGTCTCCAGCATAGTGTCACGCATTAAGGAATCTTTATCCTTCAACTATTTTTCACCAATTTCCAACAGTACACACACAGATTAAATTCACAAAGATGAATTTCCAGAATGATATAAAAACATTATGACTCCAAATATCCTCATCACAGGATTCTCTCTCTTCTTATCAAGACACTTAAAACATTTAAGACAAAACATTCAGCATTTGAATTTTGAAAGTAGGGTTCTTGTTCCACAGCACAGAGTGCTAGCAAATGTGCTGTGTGTCTTTGGTGGTGGTATACTTTGGTAATGCAGTGGTCAATGCGAATCTGCCTGGACAGAGGCTCACATTAATTTCTAATTACCAGCAACTTGCATGAGCTCTTTTCTTGACTGTCCTCTTTTCTGTGTTTCCTTTCTGAACTTGCTGCATTGCCTGTTATTATTAGGATTAAGCTGTGTACAGAGTCGAGCCTCTTGGTGATGCCAGTTCCTATTTTCACTTTTGTGGCAAGTCATGTTCTCTAGTTTTTCTTTACTTTTGGTTTTGGCTTAAAATTTTAGAAAATAACCCATATCCTCAAATTTATGATAAAAGTATCCTGAGACAGGATTATTAAATTTTCAATACTAGAATTATTTTGTACTTTTCTGTTTTCAAATGGCATATTTGACAGTTTTTCATCTTAGATCTATGAAATCAGATACTTAGTTTGACTTAAAAACCATTATTTTCTCATAAGGTGTTTGTATAAATAGTCTATATGAATAAAAATTGATACACCCTTCATGATATCTTACTTTTACCAAAAAGACAATTGCTAGAAACAGTCATTTTAATTAATTTTAAAAATTCTAACATGAGATTAAAGGGAAATTCCAATCAAATAGTATTTAAGAATTTCTAAGCCAAATTTTCTGATGTTTTTGTATTCTTTAAAAACATCTATCATAAGTAGCATTTTAAGACTTAATCCAAAAATATTTATATGCTTATTGTAATATTTTAGTATAAAGCTTCCTAAATTTGGAGCTCATTTTATACATTATGATTTGTCTCTAGGCCAAGATTAGCATTAATCTTTGATCTTTGGGGAAATTTCTGATAATAAGTAAGCAGTACTGCTAAATAGATGCTGTAGTCATGTGTCTGTGCTTTTTAGTGTTCCTTTTGTTGTTAATGTTGTTTTGTTTCTGATGTTCTGGAGTCATCAGGATGACTTGACTGTAACTTATGGTTTGGTGTATTCTTTCTTTTTTTTTAATTTTTTTTTATTATTATTTATCTTTGTATGTGTATGAATGTACTGTCTGCATGCAGGTCTGTGCACCCGTGTCGTGCAATGCCGCAGAGGTCAGAAGAGGGTCTCGGATTCCCCTGGAACTGGAGTTCTCCTGGAATTGGAGTTACAGACGGTTCTTAGCCGCCATGTGGGTGCTGGGGATCGAACCCGGGTCCTCTGCAAGAGCGTTGGTGCTCTTAACCGCTAGGCTATCTCTCCAGTCCCCATGGTGTATTCTTTCTTGATTGGTTCCGGGTATTCACTGGTTAGGAAACTGATTAAAATGTGGTCATTACTAAGAACAGAGTAAACTCATGCACGGGTGACGCTAGCAAAGAGAACCTCAGAAAATAACCACATTTATTCTGAGACAATAAGATAATGGTTTTCATAATAAAAGAATTCAAGTAAAGGTAGCCTAGCCTGCTTAATTATTAGAATAAAATATCAAAATATGCTGGTCTCTTGCTCAGTGTGTTATAAACATTCAATTTATATTCATGAAACCAATATATAGAGTATTATTTAGAATATGCCCTTATCAGTCCATTAAAGAAGTATGTAATTAACCAAGTAAGAACTGTAATAAGGGGATGGAGAGGTGGCTCAGCAATTGAGATCTCTAGCTGCTCTTGCAGCTAGTCCTGGGTTCAGTTCCCAACACACATAGGATGGCTAACAACCACCCTTAACTCTAGCTCCAGGGGATCCAATACCCTCTTCTGGCCTCCATAGGTATTCCTTGACAGGGGTGCACTTACATACTTAAAAGCAAAATATTCATACCCATAAAATAAAAATCAATAAATAAAAAGTTAAAATCAAGATATAATAATTATGTGCTTCTATAATTATCCCTATTTATGAATATAATAGAGATGAGCAAAGTAGAGCCCAAGAGAACCAACTTACTATATAGTATTATGAGAAACAGTATAAAGCTTGACTATTTTTAATGTTTGTTTGTACAGTTGAACTTTTCTCAATTACATAAATTTTTTTTTTTTTTTTGGTCTTTTCGAGACAGGGTTTCCCTGTAGCCCCAGCTGTCCTGGAACTTACTCTGTAGACCAGGCTGGCCTTGAACTCACAAAGATCCTCCTGCCTCTGCCTCCTGAGTGCTAGGATTAAAGGCATGCGCCACCATGCCCGGGACAATTACAGAAATTTTAGATATGGATTGCAGTTTGTCAATTAGACATAAAAATACAAAGCACTGGGCTTTTGTAAACTCTCACTGTTTAATGAAAACATTCCATAAACCAAAATATAAAAGAAACAGCAATTTAAATGTTCTGAAAGTGACCTAGAAACATTATTTATAAAATGGATCAGTAAAAGCATGTACCACTTATTAAAATATGGGTGTTTGGTAATTTTACATATTTATTTGGTCTTTTTGAGACAGGGTCTCCCTGCAGCCCCATGTGTCCTGGAACTCACTATGTAGACCAGGCTGCCCCTGAACTCACAGAGAGCTGCCTGCCTCTGCCTCCCAAGTGCTGGGGTTAATGGAGTGTGCCACCATGCCCAGCTAATTTTACAAATATTAAGGCTGCAATAATACTAAGAGGTAATGCCCAAGTTTGTTTATAGACTTTATCACTGGCAACTGTAAGGATAGCTTTTACTATTTTTGTTTTCTAAATTTCTACAATGCATGAAACTTACTTATTTTTCAACCTAAATGTCATATCTTCTTTTTTTTTAACTTGAGATCTCTGCTCAAATTCAGTGCCTACCAAATGAGTATTTGAGCTCTGCTTTTTCTCCAGAGACACTTACTTTATGAGGCAGAGTGCTTTACCAGCTATGCAGCCAAATGTGTGTAGCATCTTTAAGTACACACATGTCATTTGGCACATGTCTATTACAACTCTTTTAAACAACTTATGAAACAACCTTGGCATCCCGTAGTGCCCCCAAATGTTACACATTGTGGGTATACAATTATGAAGTTCCACACCATGAACTTTCTTAGAACATAAGGGTCCAAGTCAGATCTTTTGAAAGGGTTTTGTTTGTTTTTATGTGTATGAGTATTATGCCTTATTTACATACACCTTGTTTGTGTAATGACTGGAGGCTAGGAGAGGGTGTCAGACCCCCTGAAACTGGAGATTCCAGTGGTTGTTAGGCACGATGTGGGTGCTAAGAACAGAATCTGGATCCACTGCAAGAACAGCCAGTGCTCTTAACTGCTTAGCCATCTTGCCAGTCATCTTCAGCAGGGGTTGTATGATGGCTTACAAGGTAAAGAATAAAAGACAAATGAAACAGCTCAAGGTTGGTCAAGTAAAGAAAACTAATAATTTTTCCTTTTGAGAAAGTTTTATTACCTTATGCAAACCCAATTGTTAAAAGTATACCATTGAATACATAAAATGAATACACAGAACCAATCAATGTGTATACTATTCTTAATCTTTCTACATTAAAACTTGACCAAATGTAGAACCTATTCCATAGCATTTTGTGTAACTTTTTCTGGAGTGTCTATTTCCATACATTTCAGATAGTGCAGCAAGAGACCAAAGTAATGATTCTACCTAAGTCTAGCTTGGTGAACCAATGGATCTATTGCAATTACTCCCAGGAGCATGGACAACATGCAGCAAACTATACACGTCACAAAAAAAGTCTCCTCCTTCCAGCAATAGTTAACCAGTCATAGATACTGGAGGAATGTCTCTTGATCCTCCTTGCCCCCTTCTTCCATCCATAAGGGCATGTTATAGGCCCAGTCTTTGAGGGTCTTAGGGGGCCTATCACAACTGATCTCAGTCCAGACAGCAATGATCACCTCTAACATGAATGAAACAGCCAGAAAGTACATGAGTTAGGTAGTTAAGGTTTAAAATATCATGTACGAAAATAACGTGGGGCTAGCCGAGATGTTAAGTAGTTAAGAGCACCAACAGTTCTTGCAGAGGACCCAGGTTTCATTCCCAGCAACCATATAGCAGCTAGCAACCATCTGTAACTCCAGTTCCAGGGGGTCTAGCGCCCTCTTCTGACTTCCATGGACACTGTACAACACATGTGCACTTATACACATGCAGGCAATATATTCATACACATAAAATAAAATATTATTTTAAAAAAGAAAATGTGTGCTGTTATTAGGTGTGCATTTCCAGAAGAGAATTATTTCAAAGTATCTACCTAAAAATCTTTAAGCATGATCCGTACCCTTGAAGACTTTGTGGACCTAAGTAGAGAATTGAGATTGTGTTTGAAGAATGGTGAGAAATTTCAAATAAGATGAGAAAAGAACTGATCTATCATTTAAGAATATTGTGTGTGAAGCAATTGTCAAAATGAAAAGGGAACAAGGCAAGTGAAGTAGCTTCTGCAGATGAAGAGCCAAGAAGTGCTGGTGACTGGTGTGAAATGGTGAACAGTGGATTTGGTGATGCTTTGAAGGTCTAATTGAAAGGGCATGCTGATGGATAAGACTTCAGAAGGAGAGGAATCTCAGATGACTCAGGGTTTGGAGTCTGAGCCACTATGTTAGAAGATACCAGGAGAAATCAATATGCTTGGGCTACTTACGTTTTAAATTTCCATGGTATGACAAGAGGAGAGTTGGTGATTTCAGAGTGGAATTCAGGGCTAATGCCATAGTAGTGGGAGTTATTAGCAAGTGAATTAAATGGAATTTAATGCCAGATTACTGTTAGATCTAAAAATAGTATACAAAAAAATGAGGAAAGAGGAGTAACCTCTGAGAAGCTAACTTCACAAGACCAGGGAGGGAAGGAATCAAGGAGAGTGGGGCCATCCCAAACAAGTTTCCAGAAAACGAGAGGCGTGTGTTAGCCAAAGACATATGAGAAAATGTTTCAAGAAAAGAATATTATACTTCATGTATTCCTGATATGCCAAGAGTAATCTTATGACTCTACATTGGAAAGATAGGATTTGACTATTAAAGCTTTCCTTTAGAGTCCTTTCTTGCCAGTCTTTTAAAATAGAAAACATCTGTGTTACCGCCAAACACAATTCAAGGAAGGATTGTTGTTTACTAAGCTGCAAACACTGTTTTAAACTTAAAGAAAAAAAACCTTAGTATTTAAGAGCTTCGAGTCTGTAAAATTATTCTACAATGAATACTCATTCAAAGATTCATTTATATAACCTACTTGGATTCATGGAAGATGTACTTCAGACTAATGAACTCTTAAAATTTGTTTCTGAGAATGATAGACATGATGTTTTTTTTAATGTGAAAAATTTTGCAGAGTATGGCAGCTGAGGATGAAGGGTAATGAATAAGTGGGCCTTAGGGACCCAGCTGAGGCACTATTTGTGCAGAATGCAAGTAGGTGTATTCACTGCCCGTGCAGATTCCTCTGCATGGTACTGTGAACAAGCGCCTTTCTTTCAGCTTAGTTCTGCACTTGGAGCCTCTGTTTCCAGAAAGCCTTTGTATTGCTTAGGGTTCAAGGATGTAATTTTTCACTTCATTATAATGCTTAAAGTCAGAGTACTACTGTGCGCTGTGTGTTCACCTTGGACATAGATATGGAAAAAGGATTATTATTTCTTACATTTATTCCACTTTATGGATCACAGTAGTACCCTGTTAGGGTGTTAAAACTATAATTCTTGGAAATGATAAAAATTTCATTAAATTGTATTTTTCTATGTGTCAATACTGTTTTATCATGATAGTGAATTTTTATTAGTAATTTATATATTCAAACGATTCATTATTATTAGCCTCCTTTCATGATTATCAGAATGTAAAGTTATTTGTCAAATGGTGCTAAGGAAATTGTTTTATCCTAAAGTTTCTGCACAATAAAATGTAGCTAAATATTATTTCAGTTACAATGAAAGCAATTTTACAAGGTGAATTCAAAAGAGGACTAAATATGGATTAATCTGAAAGATGTTTGGTACCTGTTTTCAAAATTGCTATTTTATGTATTTATTTTCTTTGTTAACAGGAGGATTATACTGACTGTGGTGGTGTTTCTGGACTGAACCCCTCCCTGTGGTCAATCATTGGACTCCAATTTATACTCCTCTGGCTGGTATCTGGCAACAGACACTTTCTATTGTGACCTTCTAAACCGCAAATCTGAAACTAAATTCCAGACCCTGCCAAGACATGAGCCCTCAGTTACATTAAAATAGGGTCAGCTGAAGAATCTACGTGCAGAACATTGACTGGGCCTCTACCATGGAGTAGCTCTAAGGCACAGATTATTAAGACATCCACTGACTGCATGTCAGGGTGTCGAAACCTGAAATTTGTGTGAATGCTGCATCATCTATGTATAACATCAAAGCAAAATTCTAATTGTGCTCTGTGGAAAATTTAGGAGATTGCTGCTGTATTGTTGGCGGTTACATGTGAAAGGGCTCCCCATACAGGTGTTCGAGTCAGAAGCGTCTTGATTTCAACCTGGAATTTCAACTTGCTGCACTTTTACCAAGGAAAATCCCTAGTGGAGGGAAAAGTTATTTTTGCCTTCATGTTCTTTTTGCTAAAAAAGTAATTCCTGCTTTGAGTAGTTATTGAATAGAGGGAGGAGAGAAAAAATAAATTGGTCTAAACTGTTGAAAAAACGATGGCTAATTTTCTGCAGAAAATTGCCATGAATAAAATGCCTTATAAAGAATGACTTAATCTGCCAAAAACAAAACACAACATGTGACCAATTACATTTTGGTGAGGTATGAATTGATTGGTTTGAAAATAAGGAAAATATAAGTAAACTAAAGGTGCTTGCAGGGGAAATTAGAACTTATGACATATTTCTTCATAAATGTAAGCCCTTTAAATGCGTGATGTAATGTCCCTTTTGTTCATTGTAAAGTCATGTAGTGCTAGCCAGAAAATTTTAAATGCTCTAAGAGAAGCTTGTGGGGGGTGGGGAAATGCTTTTCTTGTGATTAATGAACCTGGATTACCAAGGGTATTTTGCATGATGCTGCTGCTCTTTTAACTTTTTGGTTTCTTTATTTCTTACTGTAGAGTATAGTCCACTGAAAAGTTACCTGGGTGACATTATTGTCATGTAAGAATCTGAACTTTGCAGTGTAAACACACAATTCATCTTTAAAAATGTTGTTAAACTACTCTGAATATACTGTGCAATGTAAATGCCGAATGACTGAGTTAGGCACATGATGAAAGGAGAATTCATGGATTTTATACAGATTCATGCTTTTGCCTGAAAACCTATGTACAGATATTTTAAGTACATAAATCAGATTTAACACATTTATTTTTTGAAAAGTACATATACGTTCTCAATGAAGATTCATCCTAGGTTTCCTCTTTGTTCATCTCAATAGTAGCATGTACAATCCAAACACTGCTGCTGCCCCCTCTTCTGTCCCTCCAGGCTGGTATGATCATCTGACCAAAATGTTCATGCAACTTCGTGAGGGATTTTACAATGATCTGAATAAATAGGAAACCTTGAACCTATGTGTATGCACATGAACACTTGATTGTGAATAATAAAGTTTGTTTTATACCGCCTCATTGGTGAAAAGCATTAGTGTAGTAAATCAGATATCTCATTATAGATTAATATGGTAGCAAAACTTTACTTACGCTTTTAAAATTTATTTTCAGCATTGAACAGTATTTGAAGAAAGGGTAAAAACAACAAATGTGTCTGGGAAGAGAAATTTTGCTAAGAGCTGAAAGTATGAGTATATTTTTATGGTAAATTAAGTTCTTTAAAAAAACATGCCAAGTATTGGTGTGTGTGTGTATGCTGGAAATTTCTGTGTATATCGTTTTACAATCAAAGCTATTTACATTCTCCAGCATGCTTTAATATGCTCCACATATCAAAGATGTAGCCTATTCCTTAGCATAGTTACTTGTTTTATTTATAGCTTTGTATACATTGAGTACCATTTGTGTACATTTCTGTATTTAAGTTTTTTGTTTTTAATTTAAAAAGGGGAAGGGTCAATTGAAATTATTATGCCAACTATTGTTCTGAGAAGTGGCCTCAGTCACCATTTTAATTTGTCATTTTTTAGTCCATTCATAACTGACATTGACATTTTAGAAAATACAAAAGTAATATAAAAACTACGATATGTTTAAATCATGATGTTAATGAATATTAAAAAGTTATCTTTTGCCAGGCTATATTTAATCATGGACCTGTTGGAGAAGGAAATCTCAAAATATAAAATTGCTAGTTTGTACATATAAGTGATACACATTAAAACTATTGAATTGTTTGTGGCATACAAGGAACTACCTTAAATTTTGTTCAAAGTGTATTAACTGCATTTTCATGGCTAATGTCACTACAAAGTGTGTTTCCATCAATGACATTTGTATTAATCACCACTGAACTTGGCCTCTCTTGGCAGGACCCTATTTGATTACAGTTAGATATCGTCACAGCCACATGCCTGGTAACAATTGGGTGAAAGCATGCTCTCTAAGAATTGTTTTCAGGGCAGATAATAAGGTTCATGCTTTAGCATCCTTTTTTGTTTAAAAAAAAAAGACAGTAACACTCATCCCATCAAATTACAATATTAAATTTACTGTTTTCCTATGAATTCTGTTGACAAGAATTTAGTATAGTCTGGTACTGATATCCAAAACTGAAAAGTATAAGAGATCAATTTCAAAAAGCTTTTAAACTGCTTTTACCTATTTAATTGTTGCTATACTCATAGCTTTGTGTGCTTTGTCACATAAAACAGAGTCAAATCAAGTCTTACATTGGTGTTGACTAGCAGGAAAGAATTTTCCATAATGGTTTCATCTTTTCTTCATTTGAACAACCAGCATTACTGCCAAACACCAATCGTGGTCCATATTTGTAACAGGTTTTTAACATGACATAGTTAGCAAGTTTGATTGAAGAGATTTTTAGGTCCTGGGCCTACAATTTCGTATGATCTTTTTTCATGTTTCTAATGCTTGAAGCATTATTGCTTACCTTGGGGAAAAATACAGTGTTGCTGCCATTTGTAAGTCTTCCTATATATAATATTCCTTTTATTAACTTCAAAACTGGCCTTATGGGGTTCAAATAGGCAGTATCCCTTTTAAGTGACCTTTGCAACCCAAGTGTTACTTGCTTATTTGATGCTCTCTTGTATTTGTACATCTCATTTAAATACTTGTCACCAAAGCTTAAATTCTATGTCTTAATTTAAAACCCTTAGGCTGTTCCATCGATCATGTTACTTGATATAATAAAGTGTCTAAAGGCATAGTCTGATCTAGAGAGAAACAATGGATTTTGTGACTTTTCCACTTGCCCCAATTTTAATATTTTATCATTATCTGAAACTTGTATTATTTCTCACAGCAGAATGTTAATATTGTTAATATTCATTGTATATTTCTGTAAAGAGCAAATCACTAAAGGAACTATCAAGTGCTGACAACTTCCAGAATTTTGAAGAATTAAACAACCCTTGCAAATGCTTTCATCTACCTTATTTCTAGTTCATGTAAAAGAAACATCGGAATTCCACCGAGACTCATGGGATACTGTCTTGTATAGATGCCAGTTGAGTTTCCAATGTGACCTGGCAAAGCTGTCTTTCTGTTGTGCTGTGGTTCTGGGGTTATGCTTTTAGGGTTACTTTTAATTAAACACTCAATGTGCATCCATGCAAAAAGCCAAGTGGCTTTTGTGAACAATGGCTCTTTTCTCCCATTTATTATGTTCTCTTGACACTTTTGTGGAAATTAACTAGCCTGATGAAAAATTTTGTAAAAATTTGTATAATACTGTTATAAAAATATTTATAATCCCAGAAAATGTTGTGCTAAATCTTGTGCAAAAACAGTATATTCAGAATAAAAGTTTATCATTTAAATTCACCACACAGTTTGCATTACTTGACTTCTTTAAAAGATCCAGTGGAAAGACAGAGGAGTCCATCATACACACACACACACACACACACACACACTTCTAACACACGTCTGTGAATGACAGCAGGAGAATTAAAATATAATGTAATTATTTTTAAAAAATTCTGAAGAATGGGAATGGAGAGATGGCTCAGCGGTTAAAAGTACTGGCAACTCTTGCAGAGGACCGGGGTTCAATTGCCAGCACCCAGCTAGGCACCATCTTTAACTCCAGTTCTTCCAGGGAAATTGAATGCCCTCTTCTAACCTCCTCAGCCATTGCACAACACAGGTACACTTACACACATGCAGGCAATACACTCTACACATAAAATAAAAATAAAAATAAAATATATATTTTTAAAGATCCTGAATAAGTCCCTTTTACATTTATGCCAGCTTACCACTTGCCTCATTTCCGGTCACCTCATGAAGCAATGGGAAAATAAGGAAAAATATGCTATAGTAGATTCCATATAGTTTTCCTTTTTTGGATTGGAGTATTTCATAAGACACACTCTACCACATAAATACATAAATGTGGAATGTAATACTTGGATAGTCATCATAATGATTACTGGAAAATTTGGTCACCCTGTCTGATCAAGGTATTTTAACAAGAAACTAAAGCTTACTTAAAAATATATGGAAGATGACATTTATTTTCTCAACATCTGGCTTCATTATACACCATTTATCTCCTCAATCAATCCTCTTACTCCCAAGAGATCCTCATTTCCTCTGTCTTGATTCCATCCCCATCTCTTCCTTTGCAAACTGTCTTAATCAATTCTCCTTTATGACACTTATTCAATTTCTCTGCTGTACAGCCTTTTTATCCCCTCTACCTGCAAATCCATTCAGAATACCTTTATTTAAAACAAACACAAAACCCATATACCACTGCTCCTTAGCCCTATCACCACCCCTGAATTATAAACCTATAATTCATTTGCCCATCCAGATATCCATATTTGTCTCTTCCCTTTGCATTATATTTAATTAGGCCTTATATCCTTATGCTAGGCACACATTATCTGTGACTTTATATTTGGACTACTGCTCAGATTTCAAGATGATTGGTATGAGTCCCCAATAAAAGCAAGGTCTTGTGTGGTTTCGATTCCAAAAGTTTTGCCTCTTGAAGTGGTTACTCCCACAGCACCTACAAATTCCTAGAAACTGGTTTCCAACTCAGTTCTATTTATTCAGGATTATGTAATCAACTATTTGTTTTACATGAAAATTTTAGGAGAGAATTTAATATTACTGCTATAATGAAGTGTTTCATAAAAGTATGTTCATAGCAATTCCATGAAAGCAACAAATCAAATGACAATTGTCAGCACTTCAATCATGCCTCTGATACATTTCTTTTTTTTTAAGGTTTTATTTGTCTATTTATTTTTATTTTATGAGTGTTTAGCCTGTATGTACGTAAGTGCAGCCATGTTATTCAATGCCCACAGAGGCTAGAAAGGGCCATCAGATTCTCTGGAACTGGAGTTACCGACAGGTGTTAGACATCATGTGGATGCTGGGAACCAAACTCTGGGTCCTCGGGATGAGCAGCCACTTTTCTTTTTTTTTGGTCTTTTTGAAACAGGGTCTCCCTTTAGTCCCAGCTGGCCTGGAGCTCGCTCTGTAGAGCAGAGTGGCCTTGAACTCACAGAGCTCCACCTGCCTCTGCCTCCTCAGTGCTGGGATTACAGGCATACACCACCACGCCTGGCACCAGGTTCTTAGCCACCATGTGAGTGCTGGGAATTGAACTCTCAAACCTGGGTCTTCTGCAAGAGCAGTCAGTGCTCTTAAGTGCTGAGCCATCTCTCCAGCCCCACAGCCAATTTTCTTAACTGATAAACCATCTGTCCAGGCCCTCCAATGAATTTCATGAAAAACTATTCTAGTCTATTATTTTGGTAATGAATATTGTAAAGTATAAATCTTCACTCAAACATTTGATTACAAATTACTATTAATGTCATATATACTTCCAAAATATTTCAAAAGTTTGATTTGCACAAGGTTTGTATATTTTTCATCCAAAATACTTTATCAAAATCATAAAAGTTATCCCATTTCTTTGATGAAGACTAGGAGCTGCCTTATTTCAAAGGCATACAGATATAAATTTAGAGGGCATTTTGATAATGTGTCAATTTAACCAAGAAATGGTATTAGGTTCATCCCTGTGGTCTGTGATCTCCTCAACTACAGATACTTGGCCATATTTACAGTACCAGGCATATATTTCTTCCCATGGAGTGGACCTAAAGGCCAATGAGAAAGTGGTTGTTTACCCCCCATAACATTTCTGTGCCTATTGCACCTACAGGTGTACCTTGCCAAGAAGATCATTATTGTATTTCATAGGGGTCACAACTAGGTAAGACTGTTAATGATTTTTTTATTCCCAGTTAGCCTACATAGCACCTTCTGGTAAATGAAAGCTTGCCAGTAGGGAGGAGCTTTCCTGATTAGTACCAACTAGATTTCTCCACGGCCTCTGGCCAAAGTCCATCATGTCGTCAGAAATAGGGTCTAACCATTAAGTTCTAGTGGTCAACCCAGAACAATGGAAACAGCCTGTATTGTTGTGGGAGGCTCTCCAGGACACACCTGACCAACGATTCAAGAGAGGTAGCCTACAATGGCATGGGCTCTTCATTTGGTGATGTGTGGTTTCTGGGATGAACATTATATCCTGTGTAGGGTAACTCTAATTAAACATGTTTAAATGAATATGAAAGAACTTTATTTGAAATATATATATTATATATATATATATACTACGATATATATATATCTAGATAAATAATTAGGTTTCTCTTGTGGTTTGAATAAGACTGTCCCCCATAGGTGTCAAGTATTCAGGAGTCATGTTTGGTTCCCAGTTGGTGCGCAATGTTTCCAGAGGTCTGAGAAGACTATGGCAAATGATGGAGGGAAGCTAGGGTTCCATTGGAGGCCGGCTGTAGAAAGTTCAAAAAATCCTTGCCCCAAGTCTCCCAATCTCCTCTCTCTTTCCTATGTCTTCCTTCGCCAACTTGAAAAATGTGAACCTTCTGCTTTCGGCATCCGGTCCCCTGCCACTATGGCCTCCTGCACCAGAATTGGATCTAATTCCCTGTGAAACCGTCATACGTAAGGCTCCAAAGTAAATCTCTTCACTTTTATAAGTTCCCTTGGTCATGGTGGTTTTATCACATCAACAGAAAAGTGACTAATACAGTTTCCATATGCTTTTTCAAACATCCTTAGTTATCCCTTTACCATACCTCCTATGCTTACTTTCCCATCCATCTCTCCACTTAAACCTCCCAAGTCTCAGGGACCTTTGTGAAGAGGTAGCAGAAGGACTATAAGAACATAGGTTTGGAGGACCTGAATGAAACTGTCTTTTAAATGTGACAAGACCATAGCACGCATGAATTCACTGCTGCTGTGGTTGTCTGCATAAGACCTACACAAGATCTAGCTAGTCAACATGCTAGCATGAATGGGGGGAGGGGGTCACAAGTCCCTACCACTAACTGAGGAGCTATTGAGAGTCTGTTTTCTGTAAGGTTGTGCTCCTTAGTAGGGCCCCCATGCTACATACAGGACATGGTATCCACATCCAGGAGTAAATGGGCAGTGCAAATTGGACTTTTGATGGCGTTTTTAAAAAAAAGAGGAAGCGTTTTGGGGAAAGGGAGCTGCAGAATAAAAATAAACAAAATACATTTATAAATTTAAACTTCAATTAATATTTTAATTTTTAATATCAAACCAGCTTTTCAAGTCTTTCTTAATAAACTGGTTTAAACTGTCTTTAAAAATTAAAATCAAAGGGACTGGAGAGATGGCCTGTGGTAAGAGGGCTTGACTGCTCTTGCAGAGGACCTGGTTTGATCCCGCCCCCACACATGGGTGGCTGAGAGTCCACTTTTAACCACTCCAGTTCCAGGGGAATCTGACTCCTCTTGCTTGACCATCCACGCATTGATGACCAGGGGGTGCCGCGACCTGCATGCCAGACAGTACATTACATACCACATAAAGGAAATAATAAAAAATTAAAAAAGAAAGTAATCTTTTTTAAAAAATGAAATACATAAAAATAAAAAAAAAAAAAAAAAAAAAAAAAAAAAAAAAAAAAAAGAAGAAAAAGAAAAAGGAAAGAAATCTTGCAGACTAGAAGGAAAAGGACAGGAAAAGGGATAGGAAAGGAAGGGAAGAGAAAGAAAGAAAGAGCAAAAAAGAAAAGACAAGGATAAGAACAGAAGTAAAAGAAAGAAAGAAAGAAGAAAGAAGAAAAGAAAGGACGGAAGAAAGGAAAGAAAAGAGAAAGAAAGAGGAGAGAGGAAAGAAAGAAAAAGAGGGAGAAAGAAAGGGAAAGAAAGAAAAGACAAGAAGAAAGAAAGAAAAGAAGAAAGAAAAAGAAGATCGAAGAAAGGAAAGAAAGAAAAGAAAGAGAAAAGAAAGAAAAAAGAAAGAAGAAGAAAGAAAGAAAGACAGTTCATGGAGTCTAAGACCTGGACCTCAACAGTTAAATGTGCTCACATCACAAGTAGCAGCCCACTACAAACCCTTGTCCAGTACCCCTAGCTCCTTTGGTTAACACTTAAAACATCAGCTCAAAAACTCATTGACATAAAAATGTAGAGAGTGCAGTAAAACTGGAGCAACTTTGTTCTCTTAGTTTGCTTCAACTGCTGTGATTAAAAGAAAAAAAAAAAAAAAAAAAACACCTAAACAAATCCAACTTGGGGAGGAAAAGGTTTATTTTATGTTACATCTCTCAGGTCACAGTTCATCAATGAGGGAAGCCAACCTTCCCTCATTGGGTCAGAAACCTAGAGCACAGACCATGGAGGACTATTGCTTCTGGGCTTGCTTTTCTTGGACTGTACTCAACTTGCTTTCTTATGTGGTACAGGATCACCTGCCCAGGGGTGGCACCTCCCACAGTGAGCTAGGTTCTCCCACATCACTCAGGAATCAAGAAAATGTCTCACAGACATGGACACAGGCCAGTCTATTGGAGGAAATTCCTCAGTTGAGGTTTCCTATACCTAAGTGTTTCAAGTTGACAACAGAAACTATCCACCACAGTTGTCAATTTCCTGTACTTGAGGGGACATTCCTTTATTAAATAATTTCCTTTTCTTGTTTCATTTAGGAAAAAAATAACAGTCCTGTGTGAAGGTATGAGATAGTTGATTGTAACTATTTCAACTAGCAAAAAAAGTCCTCACACATTTATATGTTAACATGATCTCACTCCCCCAACCATTTAAATTTATGATTATATTGATCTATAAGATTCTTAAGCCAGTAACTACACCTCTAGTGCTCATTGTTGAGGGTGTCTAGTCAAATCGTAAGTGCAATCTGTTGCCTATATGCAGAGCCTAGATTCAGCTTACCAGATACAAACCATGGCTTAGTTTCACAGTATATCACAGTTTCACAGCTAATCCTCAGTTCCCCCACCAATAGAAATGATTATAGTAAAAATATTTTGCAGTTGTCATGGTGATACAGTGATTATAATTCATTTCATTAATTGATGGGCAAACACACAATGCCATCCTTTGGTTTTATGAATGGTAATTATCACAGTCACCTTCCTGGTCAAAATGATCCTTTTGTTTTGGAACTTTAAAGATCTTAACCATTTCCACAGGTAATTTACATTTAAAACTTTCATTTAGTCTTCCCAAAGAAGTTTCCTTGTAATGCAGATGGTCATTAACATAGAAGCCTACAATAGGACAATATGCAGAGAACAAGAGGCTGCAGAGTGATCACCCCTGAATAGGACACCTATTTCAAACCTCTGTCTCCCAAGGCTCAGGGATCATTGTGGAGGAGAAGGCAGAAAGATTGTAAGAACCAGAGGGGGCAGATGACCACAAGGAAACAGTTTTGCAGACAGCTGATCAGTTACTCATATGAACTCATAGCAACGGTTAGATTATGCACGAGTCCTAAGTAGGCTCAAATCAGACAGAATCCCAACATAGACATAATAAAGTGGATAAGAAACCCTAACCCAACCTAAGGAACTTTTGGCATCCAATGGCTGCAGGAAGGGGGAAAGACAGTCTCTCTCTTTCAAGTATGAGACTCTTGGTAGGTTAACCAGGATCCATTGGATAGACCCCCCCCAAAGACATTTGGAGGCACAAATTAGACACTATAGGCCTTATTATATATTATAGAGTATATTAAATTGGGTGAGGGCTAAGTGGTGGTGCAAAAAAGGATGGGATTTAAATACCACCAAATTACATCTTATGAAAATAGCATAAATTTAATTTAAAAAATAGATTAGCGTCTTCACTTATGAAACTAGTGGCTGGGGATACTGAAGACTTAGTAAGTATCTACAAGTGTGAGGTAAGTACCATTATGCAAGAATTAGACAGGAATCAACACAGGGGTAACCCAGCAACACTAAGCTTGCCAGAGATGACTGTCATGTTTTTAACTTGAGGGAAATACTATCACTAATAAGGGACAGTCAAAACACATGCAAGACATCGGAGTAGCTCAATGTGAATTTGCTGTGGTTGGAGGGCAAGAACTACGAGAGCAAACATGTGGCTGGACTACACTCTGGATTACATACCATGCTTGGGCATTCATCAATAACTGAAGATATTTAGGCAAAGAACAATAGGATTGTAATTGCATTTTAGGACCATCACTCTCAAATATAGTTTACTAAAACCTACATAAAAGCAAACCAATTAGGGCCAGGCATGGTGGCGCACGCCTTTAATCCTAGCACTTGGGAGGCAGAGGCAGGCGGACCTTTGTGAGTTCAAGGCCAGCCTGGTCTACAACGTGAGTTCCAGGACAGCTGGGGCTACAGGGAGACCCTGTCTCGAAAAGACCAAAAAAAAAAAAAAAAAAAAAAAAAAAAAAAAAAAAAAGCAAACCAATTAGGATGCTACCATCATGCTGAGAGGCTTGGTGACCAACCAGCATAAAGAACGCAGACCGAGTAGGTCTATGAGACAGGAAGAGAGAAAAAGGAGAAGAGAAATGAGATGACCTTATGAGCCAAATGTCATGATTTATAAGTTTGTTGAAGAGAAAATTCCTGCTTTCAAGACTGTGGGGTATAACATGGCCTTGATGGTATGATCTCCAAGTTAGCAAGTGCTGGAGAGAACACATGGTAGGGGAGATGGGGAGCATATCCAAAGAAGTCTCAGAGATTGCCTTTCAGAAAGACAGTGAGTGAGGCTTGCTGTGATGTAAAGGCATAAAGATGAGGAAATACATGCAAGAATGCATGAGTCCAGTAGGCTGAATCTCAGTCCTCACTGCATAGTGGAAATCCTTTGTGGACACTCTACTTTTTTTATTTAAATACTGACTGATACCCGGTTTATACTATAATTAATTCAGATCCTGGTGTTTCAGACAGCTAAAGTTTACTACCGGGGAGTGTATTCCACTAAAATTGTAAGAATTCAGATACAGAATATTTCTGAATACTTTCTAAAGTTGTAAGTAGAAGCTGGTTATTGGTTCAACATTTTAAAAAATCTCATCTTAGGGGCTGGAGAGATAGCCTAGCGGTTAAGAGCACCGACGCTCTTGCAGAGGACCCGGGTTCGATCCCCAGCACCCACATGGCGGCTAAGAACCGTCTGTAACTCCAATTCCAGGAGAACTCCAGTTCCAGGGGAATCTGAGACCCTTTTCTGACCTCCGCGGCATTGCACGACATGGGGGCAGAGACCTGCATGCAAACAATACATTCATACACATACAAAAAAAAAAAAAAAATCTCATCTTAAAAACACATTTCAATATACTATACAATAAAAATCACAATCTCTTTTAAAAAAATCACAATCTCTTTGAGGACTCATATCTTATTGTTTCATTTTTCTCTTTGTATTCCACAACTGCACACAGCTGATGATAAATAATCTTCTCGTTTATGGTGGCTAACAATTAAGACTGACATTATGACAGTTGTTTTCACAGGACATTCAATTTTCATCAAATTAATATCAAATGTCTCACAGAGTTGAATCACTGTAAATTTCTGTAAATAATATCAGGTTTAATATTATGATAAATGCCACTGAAAGGCAGAATAAAGTCATAAAGTGATATTACTTGATAATCTGGTTTCTTTATATATCATACTGAATGAAATGGCTGTTTCTTAGTAAGAAAACTAATCAAAACTTCTAAAGACCTACTGAAGCAAAACTCATTTCAGATTCCCTGCCCATCTCAATCCACAGGGCCTCAGGAATCCATTGGAATCAAATAAAAGTAGAAATTCCAGGTTCTGGCATCAGATTGCTAGGAGACACATCCTAGCTTTGCAACCTGGACAAGTACAATGTCTCTGTCTCTCTTTTTCTATATGGTTTCTTTTATTCACTCAGGATCATAATGGTTTCTAATAATTGCTCATGCCTTTAGTTCTCACCTCAGAATATCAGTCATTCCATTGTTGGTGATTTCAGGAGCACCTAAAGGATATCAGTGTCAAGAAGATTCCTAATGGAGAAGGAACACTGTCAGAACTTGATGTTTTTCTCTCAGCTGGGCACTGGGACGTACATTGAGAAACGCAAACACAGCACCAGTTAGTTGTAAGAGAATATAAGAAAAGTCCATTCAGAAAAAAAACTGTATAAATCTTATTATTATTACTCCAGAAAGAACTATGCCATAAAACATCTTGGTAGCAAAGAATTGAGAGCAGGCAGGAGGAAAGAGCCTGATGAAAACCCAACTGGGCATAGTGGCTGAACTGGCAACGGTAGTTGGGAAAGCAGACTGTCTGTGGTCTCTTCATCCAAATGTCAGAAACAATAGAAATGTGGAGCAGAGGAGACATGATGAAGTAATGGCCAGGCAGATGGTGATGTCAACTCTGGGAGGATGTTTGACCTCTACTGACAGATTGGGAGAGGGGCAGACGAAGAAGCTTCCTTCACTAATGTTCCTGTGCATGTTTGTCTAACAAAAATTCATTCCCTCATCCATTTTCTTTCCTAATTTTATTGCAAACCTTTTGGAAATTTTTTTGTGTTATCTTATTATCTTACCATTAGTTTTCAGTCTCCTGAAATGTCTGCTCTACCTTTCTTCTAAAACTGCTTTTGATGACATCTTTGCTCCATTCCAATTTCAGTGCATTTTATCAATCTGCATCTTCTGCAGATGCCGCCTGGACCCCACCATCTTCCAGTACCTCTCTGGGTTTTTTTTCCCTTCCTAAATTTCTACACCTCCTGCTTGAGATCTTCCAACTCACTTCATTATTGGTTAATGTTTAGAGAGTTTTATCCTAAATTCTCTAACTTATCTTAATCAAAATTATTTATCTGTCTGGGTTTTATTTTATTTATTTATTTTTATTTTTATTTTTATTTTTTTGGTCTTTTGGAGGCAGGGTCTCCCTGTAGCCCCAGCTGTCCTGGAACTCACTCTGTAGACCAGGCTGGCCTTGAACTCACAAAGATCTGCCTGCCTCTGCCTCCCAAGTGCTAGGATTAGTCGTGTCCCACCATGCCCAGCCTGTCTGTGTTTTATTAAAGTTCACAGTTGTTATCTCCTATCTACTCCAAATTTCCAATTGTTCTTGGATAATCATCCCTAAGTACCTTAAATATATTTCAAGTTAACATGCCAGGAAAACAAATATTACCCATTTCTCAGCCTATTTCCTTTTAAACTTTTCATCTCAGGAGCTAATCAGAGATTCAAAGTAGCTTAAACCATAAACGTTAGAATCATTAAGTGAGCAAATTTTGGGAGCATGCCCATTGAATACCTTTTATTCTTCACTGCTTCCAAAGTCTAGTATTATGTTCTTGCTTCAGCTTTTGCTTGAATGATCTAAATGGATCCCCATTAGTTTGCCTACCTAGGTTTTTATTCCTCTTCAATCCATTCTTCATTTATTTTCTAAAATTTACCTCTGTATCTCTCAGTTCAGAACACGTGGTGGCCTCCCATTGTTAGGAAGAGACATGGTGTCATTTGGGAGCAGCCTGCTAGAACCTGACTTCATTCTCCCCCATTCCTATTCCAACACCAAAAATGTACTCTCAAGTCTTCCCAATTACATGAAGTCTTCCAGCCCCTACACACTAATTCATGTCTGAGAGCCTAAACACACAATTCCTACCATGCCTTTAACTTTCTGTTAACTGCTAAACTTCAATATAGTGCAAATGATGCCACCTCTCTTGAGCTTTTTATAATATTCAATAGCAGAATTATGTTTCTGCCAACTGTTCTTATCTGTTGTAATCTGAAATGTTTTTTTTTAATAGTGTCAACTTCAGATTTTTAAAAACCTGGTTCAATTAAACCTGTGGTCATTCATCTTATTACCATAGCATATGTATTTAACAACTCAGTGCAGCCGTATTTATAAACGTATATTGTCTCAGTACTTCCTTTGCAACATCTGGGACTGATTATTAGTTATATAGGATAGGTAGAAGACAAGGCCTTAATAAATAATGCCAACTTTTTTTTCTTTTTTCTTTTATATTATTCCAAAATATGCATATATACACTCCACACATAAGTCAAAATTAAAAATTCTGAAAATAAACTATAGGTTGATTCCTAAACACATTTAGAGACTCGCATTTTAATAGTAAATTTGCATGCAGGTATAAAGTCGTGTAACTTTACATTCTTTTTTAAGAATATGATTATATATCCTCCATCTATATACGATAATTACAATGTGTGAGTATAAGTGGTAGGACAATTCTAGAGCCCATTTATAGATTCACATTGTAATAGCACAGTTGCTTTCAGAAACAATGAAATATAATAATAAAGTTGCTCAGTTTGCCTGCCAACTGGGCATTTGGTGTTAGCATTCACAAATGAGGGAAACCATTTCCCAAATGAGGGAAACTTTTTTTTTTTTTCTGGTACTGTGTTACTTTACTTAATATAATTGCTTCGAGTTCCATCCATTTACCAGCAAAGCTCATGATGTCATCTTTCTTTACTGCTGCATAAAACTCCATTGTGTAGATATACCACATTTTCGTTATCCAGTCATCAGTTGAGGGGCATTTGGGTTGGTTCTAGCTCTTTGCTATTGTGAAGAGAGCTGCAATAAACATAGCTGTGCATGTATCTTTGTGGTAGGATGCGTCTTGTGGGTATATACCCATGAGTGGTATGGCTGGGTCAGGTGGTAGGCTCATTTTGAGTTTTTTAAGAGTTCTCCACACTGCTTTCCACAGTGGTTGTACCAGTTTACATTCCCACCAGCAGTGGAGAATGTTCCCCTTTCCCTACAACCTCTCCAGCATTTGGTGTATTTTGTTTTCTTGATCTTGGCTAGTCTTATTGGAGTGAGATGACACCTTAGTGTGGTTTTAATTTGCATTTCCTTAATTATTAATGATATTGAACACTTGTTAAGATGTTTCTCAGCCATCTTTACTTCCTTACTGGTGAAGTCTCTGTTCAGCTCTTTACTCCATCTTTTGAGTAGGTCATTTGTTTTCTTACTTCTTTGCTTTTTAAGTAGCTTATATATTCTGTATGTTAATGCTCTGTCAGATGTATCAGTGGTGAAGGTTTCTTCCAACTACATGGGTTTTTTTCTTCACTCCCTTGATTGTTTCTTTAGCTGTACAAAAGCTTTTGAGTTTGATGAGGACCCACTTGACAGTTGCTGTTCTTATTTCCTGTGCAGCTGCTGTTTGATTTAGTCTTTTCCCACACCTATGTCTTGTAGGTTGCTGCCAACTTTTTCTTCTATCACCTTCAGGTTTTCAGGTTTTAGGTTGAGATCTTTGATCCACTTGGAGTTGTTTTTTGTACAGGGTGAGAGGTAGGGGTTAATTTATTCTTCTACAAATGGTGATCCAATTTTGACAACACCATTTGCTGAACATGCTATCTTTCCTCCATTGAGCTTTTTTGGCCTCTTTGTCAAATATGAGGTGGCTGAAGTTATATGAGCTCAAGTTTGGATCTTCAATTTTGTTCCATTGGTCAATGGTTCTTTTTTTTTTTTTTTCCCAGTACCAGGCTGTCTTTATGACTATAGCCCTGTAGTATAGCTTGACGTCTGGTAATGTAATCCCCCCAGTATTGCACTTTTCACT